>RDPX01000026.1:3217101-3253106 GCA_003991215.1 Morbakka virulenta
ATGCCATTGTTAACCAGCAGAGCTCTGCCATTACCTACCAAAGGTAGAGTCTATCAGGCATGTGTACGTAGCACAATGATGTATGGCAGTGAAACTTGGCCAGTGAAAGCTGAAGATGTCAGCCGCATAGAGTGGAATGACATGAGAATGATAAGATGAATGTGCAACGTAAGTCTAAAGGACAGGCTCAGTTCTAATGAACTCAGAAGGAGATTGAATCTGGACAGTATTGGCAGCTGTATGCAGAATAGGAGGCTTTGTTGGTTTGGTCATGTGGAGAGAATGGACAAGAATGGTTGGGCAAGTAGATGCAGAACAATCAAGGTGACAGGAACCACTGGCAGAGGAAGACCGAAGAAAACATGGGAGGAAGTGATAAGGATGGATCTGAAACAAAAAGGTGTCAGCAGAGACCTGGTGAAACGGACCTTAAACCGAATATGATGATGATGATGATGACATGCCACCAACAATTGCCGAAAAATACATGAATGCCGATGACATCGCCTTGGCTTACCCTGGCACCAATATGCAGAGAACCCAAAACTCTCTTACAAAATGATATGGCATCCATTTCATCGTGCTTTCAACAGTGGCACCTGTATCCAAAAAACTACCAGCTCACCCTTTCACCTAAACAATGATGCTGAAGCTAAGCTCAGGGTAACCATTGATGGGAAAGACTTACCTTTTGAAAAACATCCAAAGTACCTTGGCATCACTCTTGACAGAAGCCCCACCTTCAAGTGTCACAAAGACAAACTTGTTGGTAAAATCTCCTCAAGAGTTGCTGCACTGAAAAGACTTGTGGGAACATTGTTGGGATCTGACTTTATGACTCTCAGATCATCCACACTTGCACTAGTATATGCTACAGCTGAATACTGCCTACTGGTATGGATGAGTATTGCACAAACCCAAAAGTTTGACAGTGTTCTAAACTCTGCATTAAGACTCATCAGTGGATGTCCCACCTTCACCCTGTAGGAATCCATGCACATCATGGTTGGCATCCCACTGCACCCTATCAGATGGGAATCAATCATGCTGGATTTAGCGAACAAATGTGAGAGCGAAGGCCATCCCATGCCTGAACTTGTCAGTGAATACCCCAACACCAAGCAACTCCGTAGTAGAAACCCTCTCCCTCTACAACTCAGAGTGATAAAGTACAAAGCAGATCTGCTACCCCCAGCAGTCTGGCAAGCTGTAAGATGGCTCAATGAATGGGAGAATACAACCACCCCACTATGAGACTATGTTCCTGCACCAAGTGCCCACCCAGCTGGGCACAAGTGCTCAAGAAAGAGTTGGGTAAACTTCAACAGGCTGGGGTCAGGCTATGGTAACTTTGGTAGCTGGGAGCACAAAATTGGACTGTTTAGCAGCCCCTTATGCCAATGCAGAGATAGCAACCAAATTGCAAAACACATAATCAATGACTGTGCCACCTTCAAACCACCTGGTGGTATCAGAGTGCTGAGAGAGCACCCACTTAGTGATGAGCTACAGCAATGGCTGCAGATGATGGAATGGTAAAGAAGTCATACGAAAGAAGAAGAAGCTTCCAGATTTTGATTTTGGGCTGACATTTACAGTGTGCATCAAGCTGTATCATCACCTGGAAGTCACATACTAAGAGCCTATGGTAGGCTGCAGATTGCTCTCCTGAGATAAAGTTGACATACTTTGCACATTTGAGATCCCTCTTTTCCAGTAAAATGTACTCCACTTGTACTTTGGCATCATTATGTAAACATTTCTTTACTTGTCTACTTTTTGTACAATGTTTTTCTTAAGCCTCTTATCACATGAATCAAATGTATCACACGGTGGACAATATGCAGAACCAGTTGGAAGAAAAAAATCTTTATTTCTGATTGCATTGCCATTGTATGAAAAATCTTGCATTGCGGAGTTATCTTTGTGATGCTTAATTCCACATTGCCTTCCAAATTAATTTTGCAAGGTGTCTTGGCAAAAGCACTGTTAGGATGTGCTGAACACCATGTGAAAACCACCTTAGTCACAGATTTTACTGTTATCTGCAAGCCTCCATAAGTCAGATGTAAAATAAACATTTTGGTTTTATCAGCTTTAGAAAACTTGCTTTCTCTTCTATCATTTGATAATAACCAATCTTTAAAATATGGCAGAAAAGTTTCATTTGTCCAGTGAAATTGTTCACCATCTACAAAAATGTAAAACATAAAGAGAGTCTTCTGCCTCTGTACTTGTTCCTTCATTGTTTCTCAAAAATATTTAAGTAGTCAAAAAAGTTTGGCCACTGTTTCACAAGACGTTACTGTACTTTAGCTTGAGATGGACCAAATTTTTGCAGTGTACAGATCACTACCATGGAACTGAGAGCCTGTGCTCCCAACTTTACGTTCATGAGAGAATAGGAGTTATGCCTAATGTGTTTGCGAGTTACTCTTGGCAAATGAGACTCCACACAAATAGCTACCATCATTCCTCTGCAGCCCTGATGCATTTCCTGAAACAGATTTTGGAATATCATATGACTGTGTATGTATATATATATATATATGCTAAACCAGTTAAGTTTTATACACTAAGTCATTTGTAGCATCAGGAAAAGCATGCATTTTTAAGAGTTTATTTATTAAGGCAACCATTGACAGACATTAGAGCCCACATATGCTAACTGCCTTCTAGAACAAGGGGTACATTTGAAAGGAAGTTCGACCACATGTTGGCATAATTATCAAGGCTAAATTCAGGTGGGTTTATAATGCTTCCTATTAAAGAAACAAGGGCATAAGATGCTACTTTGTGCACTTTTTGTATTGCTGCATAGTTTAGGCCAATTTCATCCAGAGTAACACTTGCAATAAGCTCTCCTGATCCACATGACATTCTCCTGTTTTTTTATTTCATCAATAAGGATGACAATGTATTTTTTAGCTTCAGAAAACCCTTTACTTTTTCACATAACTCTAATATAATTTCCATATTGAATCCTTGTTTTGGGCAAAGTTCTTATAACTGCAAAGTTTTTTTGACTCAGGAGCATTAGAATATCTCTCTGATTTTTCTTATTGTAGCATAATTCATATGCTGAAGATGACTTTATACCAGTACTAAACAGATTTTCTTTACATGTGGAACATTCTCTAACCATGTGCTCAATATTCTTGGTTATCCCAACCCAAAATATGGCAGTTCTTGCTAGAAGTTTGGACTTCTCAATGCCTTGGTGAGCTGCATGTAGCTGCTGGAGGAAGTTATGTTGAAGAGACTTTGAAACAATGATTCATGTACCCTTAAGGAGAACTTGATTCTGAATACCTAGCTCATCGTGGCTTGTGGTCTGAGTGAATGGTCACATCTTTTGAATCCCACAACCACGATGTCATCAGCAATCCAAAGGACAATGGGGATGTCACTAGCACTGGTGTCAATAGCACATTGAAATTCATCTTGGGCACAAGGTATTGTCATCAGCATACGATTGAACCTGTAACATCCAAAATAGGGTATTAAATGTAGTCAGATCAGCACTCTAGTCATCCAATTTCATGTTCCAGTAACCAGACCTGGCATCTAGGATGCTGATCCGCTTTGCACCATAATATCTACTAAGGATATCTTTGAAAGTAGGTGTAATGTCATGCAGACTCTTTATGGCTTTGTTAAGATCATGAGGGTTAATGCAGTGTCATAGTTTTCCATTTTGTTTGGTGACCTAGGCGCAGATGCAGGTGCAGTAATTTACCCAGTCTGTGGGGTAAATTACTGGAGAGAGAATGGACTGGTCAACTAGAGAGTCAAGCTCTTCTTTCAGTTGTCTTACAGGGTAATTGGCACACGTCTTGGTAGGTGGATGGCTGGCTGAACATTGGGGTCAACTGTGATTTTGAAGTTTCCTTCAAAACAGCCAATACCATCAAATACATCTTAATATTGCTTCAAAATCTTGTTGTGCACTGTATCATTGCTTTTGATATTAGGATCACTTGTTGGTTGATGGTTGGTGACCTGTTCATTATAGTTTAATGTCACTAGGCCTAATGCTTGGCATGTAGGAAGGCCTATGGGAACAAGTCCTTTGTGTCAATGAAATAGAATGTGTCTGTAGCAAATTGATCCTTGTGTTTAATTCCTAGTCTACATGTCCTATGCAGGTTAACAGTAGTTCCTCTATATGGCTACTATTCTGACAGAAGATGGAGTAAGAGAACATAGCTGCTGTGGAGTTGTATGCTGCTGAAGGCTCTGGTAGATGGATATTGGCAATATTCTTTCAATTCCCTCTGCTCCAGTGCCCACTTTGCACATGAGCTCATCTTGGTATGATGAAGCTCCAATTTTGAGGCTAACAAATGCCTGAGTAGCATTATCTGGTACAGCTGAACTTATGGTATCAACATGCATTGAGTCAAAGTACAGCTTGTCTACTGTAGAAGGGTCTTGTGCTTGAGTCTAATGCACTCTAGTCTGTATATTTGCTGGTGTAGCCTTTGATTGGGTGTGGCCTGAATGGCAAAGGTTGGCCCAGTGGTTCATTTTGCCACATAAATTTCACCTGGCCTCCTTTGCTGGACATTCCCCCTTGTCATGTCAACCACAATTTCCACATTTCTTATTTCTGGGGTTGTTTCATTTTAGGTACTTGGGTGGGGTGTTGTGTTGCCCCTTCTCAGTGACATAATTAGTCAGTTTTTTGTCTTTGTCACCACGTATCACTTCCATTTGATGTTGTGTTGCCTCTTCCTTGCGAGCTACCTGTAGTGCTTTTTCAGCTGTAAGGTCTTTTCTCTCCTTGAGAAGTGTTGCTTGAACAGACTGAAGATGTAAGCCAAAGATAAATATATCCACTAAGAGGGTTGTTGATACAATTGTATTGTAGTCATATTGAGAAATAAGTTCCTTGAGACATTTCGTGTAGACATCTGCAGCTTCATCAAGCTGCTGAGAACAGCCTGGTAATCAACAATGAGCTACACGGAAATTACTGCAAGGTTTAACATAGTTGGCAAATTTTGAAGTGTAGGACTGCAATCTACCTCATTCCTCCCCTGCCCAGATTAATAAATAGTTGATTTTAACAGCTTCATTAAAGTCTTTAAGTGAGCCATTGAAGTGTAGATGACAAGACCGCAGAAATTTCCTCATTGCACTGGCTAAATAAGACAAACCAGTCCATTGATGCTGGTGGGAGGGATGCAGAAGACATTGCAGTTTCGTGCGAAGTACACCGAGTAACTAACCCTGGGAAAAAAATGTTGAGTTGAAAATGTGGTGGAGATGCGTGGAGCTGCAGTGACGGGGTTATTCTTTTACACAGAGTAACCCTGTCACTACTATTATTATATTATATTATATTATATTATATTATATTATATTATATTATATTATATTATATTATATTATATTATATTATATTTTATTATATTATATTATATTATATTATATTTTATTATATTATATTATATTATATTATATTATATTATATTATATTATATTATATCATATTATATTATATTATATTATATTTTATTATATTATATTTTATTATATTATATTATATTATATTATATTATATTATATTATATTTTATTATATTATATTATATTATATTATATTATATTATATTTTATTATATTATATTATATTATATTATATTTTATTATATTATATTATATTATATTATATTATATTTTATTATATTATATTATATTATATTATATTTTATTATATTATATTATATTATATTATATTATATTATATTATATTATATTATATTATATTATATTATATTATATATTATTATTATGTTAATTAGTCTAACACCATGTTATATATTATAGCGTGGAGAGGAGGTAAAAACATAATAATGTAAACAGCTTTTAACACGACGTCTGATCTCTTTGGCCAAGAGAATATGTACATTTTGCAACGTGTCAGATATTGTAGATTAAAGTGAGGCTAAATCCAGATTGGCAAATTAAGATGGCAGAAACATAATGGCAGACATTGACAATAACAGGGTCATAATACAACACACAACAAATAGTGTATTCAATTAATATAGCAATCAACTTGGGCACAGTAATGTTCTTGCAAGTCTTTATCAATATAAATGTCACAGATAGGGATAATATAATAATCATCAAATTTTAAAAAATCAACACCAACAGTTTCTTTTTGTTGTTTTTGGCATCCTTCAAGCTTTAGTGAATGCATCCTTGGCAAGAGAACTTTGCAATTCTTGCAGCATTCAGGGTTTTTTCCAGTCCTTTTGTTTGACATCATTATTTAGTCAATGATATGGAAGATACTCTGGGTTTTGTTGTGCAACTGAAATGCACATAGAACCAAAAGCCATTAGAGTCAAGTCAGTGTGAAAAAAAACCTATAAGTTTATTTATTGGAGCAGGCATGTAGGTGAACTGTTTACTATGTAAATTTTATTTATTTTTAAATTGTTATGATCTCATGAATGCTGTGGGGGAAAGGGGTAGACTTCAGTTTTTGAACCTTGTGTGCCTGCATAGTTTGTAGCTTCTCTGAGATCCTAATACTCTCAACCCTAGTTTTCAACCAAATTTTACAGTTATACCCCCGCTCATTGCACATAAAGCCTATTGCATTGTAGGCAATTTTTTTGTATAATTTGGCATAATTTTATTACTTTTTGATTGACTTAAAAAGTAGAACAAGGTATCAATCTGCTTGAATTCCTTGCATGTTTAGATGACCCCATATTGCAAGAGTGAGAGGAATATGTAATTACAGCATGTGCATGAATAATATGTTAATTAGCTGTGTATTCACTACCAGTCAAATGACCATTACCCATACTGAAGGTAGAAAACACATTCTATTAAACTAATATGTATCTTAGTTGATTTTTTCAAACCTTACTTAAGGCTGTTAATAAAAATACCAACAAGATTTTTAGATATCTGCTGTATTTCAAGATTGTTAAGGGGAAAAACGTCTGCCAGTGTTGATATATACTGACTACGCTTATGTTTCTATTTGATACTGACTTCGTTTATGTGAGAAGTGTTTTAGATAAATCTTGTTTGTAAAGTACTTTTTTTGTCTGAGTTAGTATACCATGGCCGCATTTAATGGCACTGATACAAAGGGTCCAGTACTTACAGACCATCCTACATCCTACATGCTAAACATTAGTTCTTGTTTCATTATGCTTTACTGTACAAGTGACCAACCATCCACCAACAACCCAGCTTCATGTCAAAGGTAACACTATTGCTCGGGACAAGACTCTAAAGTTAAACTTGGATGTATTTCATGGTATTGGTTGTTTTAAAGGAAGTTTCAAAATCATAGTTGACCCCTATGTTCATCCAACCACACACCAAGACATTCCACCGTTACTATAAGAAATACACTAAAAGAAGACCTTGACCCTGTCACTGACCGCTACCTCCTTTCTTCTTTAGTTTACCGAACAGACTGGGTAAACCTTTATCCAACAGCGTTTATGTCGCAAAATGAAACAGAAAGTTACGACTATGTCTGGACCCTCGTGACCTTAATAAAGCCGTATATCGCCCACACTACGTCACACCAATACTCAAAGGTATCCTTAGTAGGCTACACAGTGCAAAATGGTTCAGTATTTCACATTACCAGATATGGATACTGGAACATGAAATTGGATTGTTACAGCATTCGATGCTCCTTTTGGCCCCTACAGTTTTAATGGTATGCCTTTGGGAATATTCTGTGCCCCGGATGAATTTCAGTGTGACATTGACACTTCCTTCAATGGCATCCCAAATGTCATTGGGGTCGTTGATGACATTGTTGTAGTTGGATTCACCGAAGAAGGCCACGGTCATGACAGAGGACTCAATCCTGTTCTACAAAGAGCTAGAAGCAGAGGTCCTCGATACAACTCAGCACGAATTGTTTTTCCTGCACTTCAGACCCGTTATTTATGTAATCAATTCCAACACTGACCAGTAACGAAGAACAGGCAGGAGATACGGACCACACGACAACAATTTACATGACCACCACCTCCAAAGACATCACTCGACTCGCCTACTGATGACACTACACATCCGCCTCACCCTTCTACA
Source organism: Morbakka virulenta (assembly GCA_003991215.1). Lineage (NCBI taxonomy): Eukaryota > Metazoa > Cnidaria > Cubozoa > Carybdeida > Carukiidae > Morbakka > Morbakka virulenta. The sequence goes on from RDPX01000026.1 coordinate 3,225,186, forward strand.
ATTTCAGTTATCCAGTCTGCCAAAAAAAACAGGCACAACCAATACTTACCCAAGTGTGCCTACCAATACACAATTTCAGAGCTCTAAAATAACAATCAAAAGCCAATATAGACGACCAGTAATTTTTCAGAAAGGGGTTTGTTACGATTCGATACTGACCTCGTTTACATATATAAACAGTGTATAAGATGAATCTCGTTTGTAAAGTACTTTGTTGATTTGAGTTAGTTGGAAGAGTAAAAAAGCAACCGAAACGTGCCTTGTCATTTTTTTGTTTAATCCATGTGCTGGCGCGCAAATATGTAACAGCTGGTAATATTAATCTCCAGAAGAACTGAAAGAAACTTCCTCTCTACAATTTCAATTAAAGAAAAACTAAACCTCCCTGGAACATTTTGGGATAACAATGTTTCCAAATGGTTCATTTATGATGTATATGTTGAAATATTGGTCTTACGGCAATACGATGATACAATGATAGCAGTTCTAATTTCTGTTATGCCAGAAAGTGTTGTATATTAGTTATTCCGTGTCAGCATCGATACTGCCAAAACGGATGTACTCCCCCACAGATATAAAGACCTAAACAATTATTCACAGTTAGGAAGGAATTTCTATAATTGAATTAATCTCATATGATTGCAAGTAAATAGATTTAATCGTATGAAAGTCAGTTGTTCTTATGAGTGAAAGGTGAAGATCACGTAACCAAGATTGCAATAAGGTGTCGTCTCTAATAGCAGTATTCCTCCGATGGTACGCATATCTCCTGTACAGTATGTACAACCGAATGTGCATCGGGTTAGTAGCACAATATACTTTAGTTAAGGAATCATAACACTTCAAAGTTTTACATTCCTAGCAATAATACTTTGCTGTAGGCACTTGGAAAATTGCCTCTTAGTCATTCATAATTATCACTAAACATTTAAGTATTCAGTTTGCCTCCAGTATTTTGGGAGCTGGAGTAAATGAGAAGATTACCTAAGATTTACAAACATGGGTCATTTAACCCTTTTAAATAGGGAGAGCTACTCCACAAAGGTACGTTTTATTCCTTATTTTCATGAAATATTGCCCAACTTGGGAAGTTTTTTATTAGTTATGTAACTTGGTGCAGAAATCTCAAATGTTCTGAGCACTTGTTTTATTCCTTTTGTTTTCATCTTGTATCACATTAATATTCTTAGAATAAATAGAAGAGGAGCTTGATGTTCCGATGTTCTGGCCTCACACGTAGTCTTTGTTGCAGTTAGGTACAGAAATCAGTTATAGTGTTTGTTATTCCAGGAACATAACATTTAAAAGTACTAATCAGATTACGCCAATTCTGGGCAAAACCCATTTTTCTCTTTGATATGTCCTTGTTTTAAGAATGGTTAGAAACAAATTATAGATATTAGTTCCGAAGACAGGCAGAAGGCATCCAAGACTTAAAAAGCATAATGCTAGGATAATATGTAGAAAAACAAAGGATTTCCCTTCTAATGAGCTATGATGATGAATGCTTTCTGGGTTTAATTATTTAACCAGTCAACTCTGTAGTATAAATGAAGTGCCTGACTAGATCATTTGGTATTAGAAGGCCACAAGAGATGCGGCAAGAAGGTAGTGCAGTTTGTTACAAAGAATTCCGTAGGGCTGGTGGCATTGAAATATGATATGTTATGTTCGAAATCCGAGGTGAGATAAGTCAAAGGTTGATAGAATCTTTCTCGGAAGTTGTTAGACTCAATGAAGGCACAACAAAGTTATCCACTTTAACAAATATTTATCCAAATACAAAGATGCTTAAAGTCAAAATGAAATGATCAACTGGTTGAGTAACTTATATAGTACTATCAAAACTACACATAATGTTATAAATGTCCACTTAGTAGTAGATTGGACCAGATTACGAATAACAGTCAAAAGGCAGACAGCTCATGCAGCCATAAAATCAGAAGGTGAAGGGCACCTGACAACTACAACAACACGAGAAGCAAAAACAACACAGGGAGCTAAAACACTAGCTATACCCCAAGCAAAACAAAGTGAAGTCCCCAGTACGAAGGCAACAACAAGACTTCATTGTCTTCAAGTTAAAGTTGGACGTCTCTGAAGATTGATAGATATATAAAGTGAACAACAACAGCTAAACAAAAAAGAAAGCACTTTATAGCTGACGATTGTGAAAACATGAAGCTGACAGTTCCAAACTAAGTTTTGTTGATTTTTTTTGTCATTCACCATATAGTAGCTCTAATATACTTATATTATTGAGTACTGAAGCTAATTATTGATAGCTAATTATTACTTCGATACTGGTATATATATTTGTGTAAGTTTGTGTATTCGTATCAATAAGTGCTCAATGCATGTAGCAGAGCAATATACATAAGCTAAAACACGAAAAATAAGAACTATGATTGCAACTAATAGTTTCACGATATTTCGATCATCAGATGATCGAAATATTGATATATATATATATATGAATGCTATACAATATAGACAACAGTTGGTATCTGTTAAACTTTGACATTTTTGTTGTGCAGGCAAACTTGCATGTGTCGAATTCACCTATGTCAGATATTTCCCAATTCGGACAAAATACACGGTACGGTTCCGGTTGATATAAATGTTAGGATTTTTCTATGCGTCGGAACTTTTTTCAANGTGCTCAATGCATGTAGCAGAGCAATATACATAAGCTAAAACACGAAAAATAAGAACTATGATTGCAACTAATAGTTTCACGATATTTCGATCATCAGATGATCGAAATATTGATATATATATATATATGAATGCTATACAATATAGACAACAGTTGGTATCTGTTAAACTTTGACATTTTTGTTGTGCAGGCAAACTTGCATGTGTCGAATTCACCTATGTCAGATATTTCCCAATTCGGACAAAATACACGGTACGGTTCCGGTTGATATAAATGTTAGGATTTTTCTATGCGTCGGAACTTTTTTCAAGTCCGTTGTTAAAATTGCTTCGCATAAGCAGTGGTGTAGTCAGCCGTTGGTCTTGCCATCAGCGATATAAACAAACCTGCAGTAGGAGTTTCTTAAGGCGATCAGCGGAAAGAGCCTGCTTTAGGGTGCAATTAAGTTACCCCACAGGGCACAGAACTCCTGTTTTGGTGCCAAAAGCTCCCAAGAAGCTAAATTTGATAAGGTGAACGCCAAAATACATGGTGAAGCGTATAGGTGAGTAATCTTTTAAAGATGACTCAGTTGCACTGTAATGACAAAGGACTAAGCGTAATAAAAGTATGGACTCTATCTCACCAATGAAAAACCAACCAGGAAATGTGCGTCTTCGACGCCCCTGTAGTCGGAAGAGATAGTCCCGGTGCAACCTACCCACTTCGTCACATATACATACTGGGGGGTGCGTTGCTGTAGGCTTTCGGTATTCACTTGTTCGGCGTTGAGGGGAGGTTGGTTTGCCGTTTCATGAGGCCGGCTCGAGCTCACCGCGGTGGTCTTCCAATCTGCCTTCAGCAGCTTGCACAACAACAACAACATCGAGTACAAGACTAATGGATATTTTGCAGCTCTATCAGCCTGAAAATATTTTCAATGCTGATGAAACTGGGTTAGTTTGGCAAATGCTGTGGGATAAATCCTTGGGGTTTTCAATGGAAGAAACCCGCAAAAAAAAAGCAATCAAAAGCACTCGTCACAGTCTTAGTTAGGCTAAACATGAAGGACAGACAGAAATTGCCTCTTTGTCAAGCTGGAAAATTTTTAAAGCATCGAGCTTTTAAGAAAGTCAAGCGCTTGCCCATGCAATACTTGATAAATGAGAACACATGGTTGACTGCTCCTCTATGTCCTGAAAGAATCCAAAAGTTTAATTTGAAAGTAAACACGGAGAAGAGGAAGTTTCCTCTTATTGAGTATCATCTTGTTAGACTGCAGCAGCAATTTTAAACAGGTTTGTCTCGCCCATCATATGTCTGTCACCCAGCGTGGATTTTAAATCCTGATGGACTCCATAGGCTTGATAGATCGTTATCATCTTTCTCCTGTCAATGCGGCCAAAAGCTCTGTAAAAATCAACAATTGTTGTGATGACCTTTAAGTAGGTGCTTCGTATACCATTAAGAAGCTGATATAGCCCTAGAAATGAGCAGTTATAAAGCGTTCAGGGATTTTCCTTTTTTGACTTCGGGAGAATTATTTTTCTATTTCTGGCAGGTCTATTTTGCATTATCTAGTTGGTGATTTTGGATGCAATAACTGAGGATGATACCTAGTTGCTGCCACATTCAATAAAATCTCCTGATTTGGGGATTTGAGTTAGATTCCCTATTGACCACTGATCTGGTTGACCACCTTGAAACAGCCTGTTTGCAAAGTACTGTATCATTGACTCAAATAGCTTAAGTACTTTCGACTGCATGTCTTTAAGTCTTATCGCCTTGCTAGGATTCAGCCTTCTCTTAAGTCTCACTTCATCCTCCTTGCTGAATGGACCTGATCGTATTAGAAAGTTATGTAAGTCCTCCGGCTATAGTTGGATCTTCTTCAACTGTTGGCTCACTTTCAAGCAGCTTACTGAAGTTTTATAGCCATTTCTTCAATCTAGTTTATTTTTCTGTCTCTTTTAGGATTCCTTTCTTGCCAGATTTACTTCATCATGTTGAATTTTATCAGCTTTAAACATGGTTATTGCTCTCACCTGCTTCTTTTCCCTTTTGTATCGCCATGGACAATTCATTTTTAGTTACTAGGTCGTATGTCTCATATGACGTAGTAACTGAAAATGAATTGTCTAAGATCACGCGAAAGTCAGAAGAAACAGATAAAAGTACTGCTATGGTTGAGACTGTCTTCTATTTGCTTCTTGTAAATCCACATGATTAGTGTAATCCTTGAATTTTAAGAAAAACGTTTCAGTTTTACTTGCTATGCTTGAAGGAAAACTACTTTTTCCAGTTCTCTGTTAGCTATTATTAAGTGCTCATTATCTTCAGTTGCAATTTCATTTTTTACAAGTAGCAATTCGTATCTGCTTTTCACTTCCAAATTCTACTGGTCTCCAACTTTTTTAGATTCCAAGATTTTAAAGCATTCCAAACAGGTATCTTGTGAGCCCCTTACTTTCTCGCAGACAAACCTTATTTGGTTTTGACTATCTTGTGGTTTGAGCCAATGTTTACTCTTCACAGTTCTTAACTGAGATCATTCGTATCTTGTTGATAATTTTCAAGTCAGTCTGACATTTCCGTCAACTGGTGTCAGACAATTCAATTCCATACCCCTTTTTGTCGACTATTAGTTATACAACCTCTGCAGCTGCATCTTTAGCATTCCTCTAGGGAGATGAAGTGATAAACATGTAATTCCGATACGTTTAGTAGCATTCATGGGTCTTGGTGTCTTCGTGCCCAATATTTGGTCAACTATATCAAGGATCAAGCCTGGTGTATTATCGCAATCCAAAATCCAAAGTCTGATTTCTTAAATTTATGGTTGCTACATACAGGTGATCTTTTCAGCCTTTTATATTGGGGCACTGTTGCCAAACGTCTTCCTTCCCTGCAGATATAAGGAAATATCTTCATAAGTTTCCAGAAAAGAGACTGTTTTTTCAGGTATGATTTAAGAGATTTCAGCACTGGTGCTACAAATCATGCTTTTATTGGGTTTTATGTCTATTTCTGGTTTGCTAAGAAATCTAATATTAGCTTTCAGTCCCAGTTTTCGGCTGACTTGGAATGGTTGGCTTTCTTCCAAATTGATTACCTGGAAACCAGCAACGTAATCGATCCATCTGACCCATCCGATTAGATCTATGTGATACTGAATCCACCTTAATCGGAGTGCTGTGGATATCTTAAGCGTAATCCTTTTAAAATGACTCATCTGGTATTGTACCTCAAGAATCGGCAACCAGTGATTTTGTTCGGCTCTGCTTATTCACTATATTCGCAGCTAACCTTCAAAGTCGAAGCTACTTCTATTCATAACCTGTGGAGCCGGTTGATAGAAGTTGGTTTTCCATGCCACTGGAACCGAAATGGAGCCAAAATGTAAAGAGAATCCACGAAAATCTTTTGAAATATGAAATCACCGGTCATGTGTACAAAACCTTTGGAAAAGTTATATTAGTTAAAGTTATATGTTTGCGATCATGAATGTCATGGTAATTGAAATATTGAAATTTATCAATATCGCTGTGAAACAATGACAATCCCCGAAAAATTAATTTGGTGTAAAAAGTGGGAAGAGGTGTCTTGTTAAGGTGTGCCCTCATCTGCAGCTTGATAGTGCAGTACCTGGTGGAATCTACTTTTTTTATCAGAGCATTTTTTATTAGTTCTCCCTGTAATTGGAATTATAGTGTACTGCAGTCATTAATTTTATTCTCCTGTTTTATTTGTTCACCTATCAATTTTCAGGTATACCAAAACAGTGACTTTACAAGGTTACGTGATTCTAATAGCTTACTTCTATTTCATTTAGCATTGTTTTGAATTTATTCGCAAGTTTAAGTACTTACACAGGATTCACCTGTCTTATTTTTATTCAATCCAAATTTAATGTATTTCGGTAAAATTAAATTGCACCTTGCTTGAATTCTTTATGTTGGTAAAAAAATCCATTTTTTTATTAACAAAGGGCTGTGTGACTCGTTCAACTTCATGATTCAGGAAGGCATAGAACAACAAAAAAAAATAATGGAAAACAAAGTGATGAAGAAGAAGACTTTTCAATCTAGGAGAGCTGTTAATATCAGATAATGCAATAAAGAGAAAGATAAATAACAAGCATTATAGTTGCGAATTCCTCAAAGAAAAGTCTATCCTTATGTATCTCGAAAGACGTATTTTGAAAGAAAATCATAACTACAGTTGGATTGACAGCAATGTCATGTGGAAAGGTCTCAATTGATTGAAAAACAACAGAAAAGATCAAAGTAATACAAAGAGTCATGGAAGATAATTGCTGAACATAATCAAGATGGAGAAATGAGAATACAAGAAAAGATATGAGTTGTAGACATATTTTGAAAATAAAAAAATTGAAACGGGACTAGGCCAGCCACAGGACTGGAATAAATAACAACATGCTAGCCAAGGATATGACAGAGTGGACACCAAGAGATAAGAAAAAGAAAATGACAAACCGAAAATAAGTAAAGAAATATTATGGAAGAAGAAGGAGGAATTTACAGGCTGGGAATACCAACTAACAGAAATAATGGCTGGTTTCATAGAGGCCATCTACCTGCAGTGGCCTAAACTACTGCTGCTCCTGCAGCTATTGATGATGATAACTATTCTCCTAGTTTCTACTACGAACATATAACTTTGGTAAAACATTGTTGGATTCATGCATGCACATTAACTTAATTATGGAATTTTATATACTGTAGTTTTAGGTCTTTGCCAAGAAATTTAAAAGATGCAAGTTTTCTTCGTTTTTGAACTCTGGTTTTCTCGAGCCTTTTTTAGTTGGATCGACAGAGAAAACCCAGGAATCAACTCTTTGACAGTTGTTTATTTCTGCTGCAAGTGTAGAGCCCAGGTGAGAACTCAAATTTGTCATATTTACGACTTTTCCCATTAGCAACGATAAAAATATTTGAAAGCTACAAAATGGTATTTCTTGCACGAAGCCCTGATAATTATAAAGGTATCCATGAGAAAAGAAAAAAAGAGTGACTTCAAGGAAAATTTAGTACATTTTACAAAGGGTTTATTTTGGAGGGTTGGCATACGGTATTAGCGCTACAATATCAACAGTATAGACAACTTTTTACCATTTTTCTTACTGTTTCACTTCCTTGATTAACCTTCTAAAGGATTAGTGCACCGGAGCAGAAATGAACTCGTCAAGTCAATTCCGCGAGAATTCACATTGCCTTCTGCTGTGCCAAACTTTTGGGGTTTTGTCCTGTTATTACAAAAGTAGATTTCCTATCCAGCCTTTGATATATTCACTGTATATCACTTTAATGTGTTTGTCTGTGTGTCTGCGTGTGCCTTGTAACTGATTTTAGAGGTCTTCATCCCAATCCTCCCTTTTATACTGTGTTGCTATATATAAAGTCTGTATATGAGGAATTAATGTTTTTATCTACTTTCATATGCCATTATTCTGTTTCAGTAAAATTCTTGTCATAACTTTACCAATAAAAATCTGAGTAAATCCCTTTTTATCAAGAGATAAAGCCTTTTCTGTGAGGGAGTATTTTCAGTTGAATATCTTTGATGCAAACACCTCTATTACAGATCTACGTATGTTTTAAACAACGGGACAGAGGTGGACTTGCACTGTTGGACGTTTGTCGAGAACTGAATCATTTTCATTGAGGTTTTCTGATCTGGATTTCTCGTCTTCTTTACAGAACAAATCGGTCAGATGATTACGAAAACATAATTTTCACGTGAATCTGTAATGCAGTTCTTTTAATATTAGTCTCGTGTATCGCTTACGTTTAAATTTCTTGTTTCAAGGAAGCTTTTATTTTTCAGGCTATGGTTTCCTCTAAAAATGGGAAAATAAGGTTTTGAACCAGATTTCAACATGGTTTCAAATGCGGTATTTATTGAACTAAGTGCCTAAGAACACACCCTTCAGACTATTTCCAAATAACAAGAAAAAGTGCATACTTATAATTAAATAAATGGGGATGTGCTGATTTCAAAAACTGACCAGGGATGCAAAAATTGAATTGAAGAAGATAGGTTTAGTTCATTACATTTTCACCAACATTTCTGAGTAATTGAGCTGGGACCTCACAACTGAATCCGTTTTAAAGTTTTACTCAAGACTTTTAACCGGGTATCCTATTTAACTCAAATGTAATAAATTTCTTTAGTGTTATATCCTACATTCCTAATTTACTTACCAGGCAGAGTTAACTTTTTTCTAAGTTACTCATGACAATAAAAATTCTTTTAATTTGCTATTAGATGGAAATATTTAATAGATTTTATGAAAATGTCTAAAAAGAAAGAAAGAGAGAAAAAGAAAGAAAGAGAGAAAAAGAAAGAGTTGTTGTGTCCCAGTATGGCAGTTGAAAGCCCCATACTGGGACACAAAAAAGTAATTATATCTATATAAAAACAAATGTCACAGTTAATCCTTATTCTAAGGAATATGGAATTTTAATAAATAGTCACTATTCATCATTTTTTACCAGAAATTTTAACATCTTGCAATATTTTCCTGAATTTGACAACATTTTGTTTTTATCGGAGATTGTGCACAGTCAGTTCTTAAACGTCCATATGTCAAATTCTGTAATTTTATTTCTTATTGTTATTGTATTGGGTATTGGGTACAGCCCTTGTAATATGACTAACTCTTTTGGATACCCAAAGAAAACACAATAAACAAAGGAGAGATCTTGAAAACATGGCAAAGCAAACATTCTCTGTTCTGAAGGACACAGTGGATATTAGACAGCAAGTTGAGTCATGCATGCTTGCATAAGTGTGGACCAAATAAGTTCATACCCTGTCTGAGAGGACATATTGCTTTGCAAATATTTTGATGTTTTGGAAGTGGGTGATACAGTGAATGCAACTAAAACTGTGAAACTTGTTATTATAGTGAGTGGGCAATTTTAGTGTTTTGATCTATGTGGGAGTGTTTGTGTGGGATAATTTGTTGACACTCGTAAACATGTTATTGTATAAATTGAGCTGAGATGCAAGAGAAATATCAGTTAAGTTATGATGAACTACTGACTAGTCATCTTGACTCATGTAGGAGTTTTTCCCCTCTATCCTCGGCAACATCCTCAACGACAAGCATTTCCCACGGGGAGAAACAACTTTACCAGGTATAGCATGAGAATGATCGTCCATGAATGTAAGAGTTGCATTTTTCCTGGGTTAAAAAGAACCAGCTTCTTCGTTCCCTGTTTTCTCACAGTGTGAAAATCTGCCTCCAAATCTCCCACATGTTCTACTGGTTCCTGCTGAGTTTACTTTTGTTACAAATAAACATTTTCATTTTAAAATGTACCGATTTTGAATATTTATGAAATTTTAATGAGTAAGATTTACAGTACTTCATTGACTTTATGATACTCCTGCTCTTTCTGTAGCTAACATGAGGGTATTCTACTACCGATAACTTCCCTGAAAATTGCTGATCCTGAATATTTCTATATGTTATATAAAAGAAAAAGTGAACAACGTCCTTTTTATTTTAATTGACTGAATAAAATCAACATTATGGAATTCTTTCTATTTTGAAAAGTTACTTGATATTGGGTTTACAGTAAATAATCAAATCAATTTTTCTATTATTAAGTTATGTATCTTACAAAAGTACACAAACTAAAAATCTTGAGTTTTCGTAATCAAACAACAAACTACTATTTCCAAAGTTTTTTCAAAAAGAACAGAAAGGCTAGAAATTTTCAGAAGTACGTAAATACAACGAACCGTTTTGTTTTTCTTATTATTTACGTATGTTTACAGCTAATTGGCATACTGCAATAAGGCTGATAGAATTATTAAAACGGACTTGCATTAATAATAACAGTAACTATGTCTGCTTAAAGCTTAAACAAAGTGAAATAAAATTAAATACCAAAAGAAATCAAGCATACTAAGAACGACCTCCTGTAGATTGGTCCTTTATTCTGGGTGTACTAAACGGCACCAATAATGATAATGATCCCTGACTAGCTTTTCTCAGGAGGCAATTGATTCAATAAAATTGACGATGTAAAAGAAAGCCAGTAAACATATTAGTGTTTAACATTACAAGATTATGCAAATGGCTGTACAATAAAAGGTTAGTGTAAAATTGTCATTTTTCGATAATATTTAAGGTTAAATATTAACCTTTTTATCCCTCACATGACCGTCGTCAAACATGAAACATTCTGAAGTGTTTCGTGCAGTTTCTTGGCATGCTAGCTATCTCAGTCAGTATTTACAGTAATGGTTATGCTGGAATTTCTGCTCACTAAAACGAATAAAACAATATATTGAATTGGCTGTTTTCTAGGATTCGGACACTTAATTTAAAGTTTGTATTACTGGGCAATTCCGCTTTGTGTTTATTAAATAATAAACGTGTAATAAAATAAATAATTTCCTTTTCTTTACAATCATTTTTTTGTTAAATGCTGATAACAATCATCTCGTGAAGGATCCTTAAGAGGTTGGTACATTCGCTCCTCATCAGTAGTCCTTGATGGATTAATATTGTTTTGCCCATGATTTTGTAATGAAGGTGCTCTTCTTGTATTTGACTGATAAGGGTAATCTTCATTGGTACCCATCAAATCTTGGTATTGGTGCCCATCAGCCTCTGGTCTTAGCTGATTTGATGTTGTTTGTTCATAACTTGGGCGTGATTGATCAGTAAAATTGGCATTATTTAGGACAACGTCTATTTCTTCGTAAAAATCTCTTTCTTCATTGCGTTCTGTTACAGTTGCAGTATTCATCGATTGGTTGTGGAAAACGTCGTTATATTGTGGTGGTGAGGACCAGTGAACAGATGGGATTGATCTACCATCAAAATACACCGGGGGTGGAGACGGTAATGTGCTGATGCTCTCGCGACCATACCCTGCGTTATACTGGGACATATCGATGCTTCTGTTGGAGTGTGAAATACTATCTTCATTTCTACAGGGAATCTTACGTCGTCTACTAAAAAGTAATGTAAGGAGAATGTAAAAACATTAATTAGCTGTAACAGCAAGAACTGTTGAAAGTTGTAGAATGGTAGAAACTGTGGTCTTTGCTAGCAGACAAATTAAGCTACAAAAGAACAAGTTCCAGGATTTAAATAACAAAGGTAAAGGAAAAATCGAAAAAATGGGCAAAGATTAAGACAAAAACAAAAACTAAGAAGATGGTATTGGACCAATTCTGTATTGCGTAAAATAGCTTCGAAATCGAAGTGGGCAAAAGTGTAATTTATTATTTTGTTCCACGGCTTCAAGTATAATTCAAATTTCTAGCGATCTCCCGTAATTTTTTTTGCCATCTTCCAAAATTTCACTCAACTATCTTTTTTAAACAGTAAATCTACCGGAGTATATTCGTACCGTATTTACATGTTTGGAAATGTTTATCAAACGTATAACTACACAGATTTCTCTTTCTTTTTATTTTTTGACTACTCCCTGTAATGTCTCATCACACCAAGTCCTAATCTTCCGAAGTACAGAATCCTTTGCGTCCTAACTTCACATGGTTCTCTTTACCATATCTTTTTTTTTTTTGTCAAGCCATCTGCATTTCAGATTTCCTTGCTTCTAAGTTCCTGCAAGCCCTATCTACAATATACTTGTCACTACGTAACCATTTCCTCTCCTCTTTGCACACCCATATCATATCTTTCGAAGCAAGATCCATTTACTTAGTAATAAAATGCACATTTTTAGATTTCAATGGTTTAGAAATTGTCTTAAAAACCCTAATATTCGTCTGGTCCCCATTATGAGTAGGTACTTATAGTAGTTACCAGTAGATCCTACACTTCCAACCCTTATCCATATTATCTCCCCTTTATTTTGATACTTCAACGACCCCTTCCTTCAAACCTCACTTTAGTATACTTCCGAAGCCATTTCTTCTGCTTACATTCCCATGGTAATACAATTTAAAAGCCACCACAGGGTTCCTTTTCTCTTGATCCTTTCAGCCCGGTTTCCTGAACACAGAATTTTTCCTCTGTACACTGCAACAAGATTTCAAATACCCATGACCTTCCTGTTCTCTTGACAATATTATGAGTCTAAAGTACTTTATATGGACTCTTCTTTTGACATAGCTCTTTCTCACTTTAAAGCCTCCTCCTCTTTATCTTTTTTTGTTTAACCCTATCACTAGGATAATTTTAACAAACCCACTAGTGTCCTACAGTACTTAGAATCGTTGGTGACCTAGAGCAGGAGCAAGGTGGAATAGTTTGACTTTGTTGAACGAACATTTGCGTTTATTTTTGACAAGTGTTTTTTTACAGGGTAACTTACTTTACACTGACTACTGCAGTGAGCATTGATCCTAGCTTTTGACCGGGCCCAAAGTTAGGAATACCATTCAACCCGTGGTTTGAGTTTGGTAGGGGGCAGGTCTTATCCGAACACTAGTGGCATTGGGCTGTTCAATATTTGGTGCCTGGTACCTGCATTGAGTCTTAGAAGTCTGTTTCTTTCAGCATTAGCCAGTAAATACTTAATAGCAATATACTTAAAAGTTTAGGTCTACAGATGAATAACCAGCATTTAAAACCATTACATATTCATTTTTGTAACCTTAATAATATTGATTGGAATTTTCTCTCCTTTCTCTCCTTTCTCTCCTTTCTCTTCTTATACTTTTCTCTTTAAATTCTGCTTCTCTCTTCTTTTTTCCATAGGCTACATTTTCTGCTTTTATTGTTAAAATGTATTGTTGATTTACACTGAATTCACAGATACCGTATTTCCTATAATAGACACTTTTGGTGCTTATTTGAAAATTGGACTTTCTGGAGGGGGTTTTATTAGAAGATCGGTTATATACGGAGTCGTTTATTTAAAAGCATAAAAAGAGATGAAAATAATAAATTTAAATACATGGCTGTCTGTTTTTTGTTGATGCTTAAATATAATGTTTCGTCCNCTCTCCTTTCTCTCCTTTCTCTCCTTTCTCTCCTTTCTCTCCTTTCTCTTCTTATACTTTTCTCTTTAAATTCTGCTTCTCTCTTCTTTTTTCCATAGGCTACATTTTCTGCTTTTATTGTTAAAATGTATTGTTGATTTACACTGAATTCACAGATACCGTATTTCCTATAATAGACACTTTTGGTGCTTATTTGAAAATTGGACTTTCTGGAGGGGGTTTTATTAGAAGATCGGTTATATACGGAGTCGTTTATTTAAAAGCATAAAAAGAGATGAAAATAAAAAATTTAAATACATGGCTGTCTGTTTTTTGTTGATGCTTAAATATAATGTTTCGTCCAATGAAAATTGGTTCATTTTCGTCTTGATCCGAATATATCAGGGTAAATCCTTATGCAGTCTCTTCAACGTCAGGTTGGTTGAGGGCGTTCTTATCTTAAAAGCTATCTTGCAGCGGATCTGGCTTTTTCTGGAGCTTTTCATAGCCTGCTGCACATACTCCCTTGAATAAAATCATTAACATCATATTGCAATGTTACAAAGTAGCTTCAGAGACAATCGAGCCTTCGATATATTTCCGATAAGCAGATGTTTTACGCAGTGCCATTTGAGACAGTGATTCAAAGACACCATGTCTACACAGTTGGACACCCATCATGAGTAGAAAGTTTTTTGAAAGCGAGACGTAACAACTGAGGGTAGAGAAAACGTTAAATATGCAGCTGGAAGTTGTGAACCTATTAAGGATAGAGATCTGCTAAGATCAACGGAAGATAGTGGAAATGGAAGATCATGATTGCTAACCTTCTGGAGGAACATAACACCAGAAGAAGAAGAGGAAGAAGAAGAAGAAGAAAAAGATTGAAACTTCTTTTCAACATATTCTACTTTCTGGAAAAGGGTAAGAACAATGTTTTGTTAGCATATCTGTCTGAAATAATGTTCTGAAAAGTCTTATTGACAGTGACTGGTCGCGACAGAGCCTGAACAGGAAAAATAAGAGAACAGCATTAATTCTGTGCAAACAACAAGAAGGAAAAAAAGAGATATTCTTATACCTGTTTACGATAAACTTTGGGGATGAAGAAATGTGACTGTTACAGAAATCATTATGATACATTGTAATTGAAAAAATTAGCAATGTAACAGGAAAAATGAATTTTTTGCTAATTTTCTTAGGGGGCTCTTATTTTGAAGTTAGCATTTACAAAGACTTGGTTATGTGATGGGGCCCTTATTCAAGGAAAAAAGGTATAGAAAAAAAAAGGAAATCGTGAAACCAAGTCTTGAAATTAAATGGTGTGTTTAAAAGAACAGTGGAAAAAAGTGTTAATGGGGCAAAACAATAGTATAGCTTTCGGTTTTAAATATACTTTTCCAAAAAAATGCATTTATTTCAAGTCACACTTTTATTCTTCTCTCCCCTTGCCCATCTCTGTCTGTTCTCCCAGTCATCTTTTTTCTCGATCGTTCACTCTTTCATCTTCCTTTTCTTCTAAACGACTATAGCTTCAATAACGTAATAACCTTAACAATATCCTACTTTTAGAAATAAAAAATAAGTACTCGTTTACTTTTTAATAGTAGTATGCTTTTACAAAAGTAAATTAAAGTAAAATGTACTCAAAAGCACCATATAAAAAAAATTCAAGCCATGGCATAATAATCTCGAGTGACTCCAATAAACATGGAGGGTAGTGGGTAGAGAGATTTCATAAAGTACATGTTCGTTTTACAAAAAAACGTCACCTTTTTCAAATGAAATACTATTCTTAATACATACTTCCAAAAAGATGTTAACGTTATGTCTAATGTAAATAATGCAATTGTAGACGAAACCAATGTGCACATGTAGGTATTACACTTGCACACGTAATTTGCTGATGTCGAGCACACCTTGAACGCTAGCGTGTACGTGGGAAGGAAAAAACCACAGAAGGTTAAACAAAATAATGTTTAGTGGCTTCTAGCTCTTTTTCTCCTTTCTTGAGTTTTTACCGTGTTCTTGGCTTAAAATTTATTAAACAGTGGGAGGGTGACAGTAAGAATGTCCTGTTGGGCATTTTTTTTAGTTGGGTAGGGTAGGACGTCAATTCAGGAATCGAGGGTCAAAAGCTAGACTTTCTTGATACTTTTCTTATCTTCAATGAAAACGATTCGAGCTGTAAAAACATAAATAAATACTGTAGACACATAAAATGAGAAATACCAAACCTTTTGAAGACTTTGAGTACCACTAGCAGTATTATAACTAACCCTCCAGCTGAGACACCAATGATCAGATAAATTTTGGATGAGAAACTTTGAGATGCAGTTGAAGCTTCTTGACCAACAATGATAGCATCCAACTCATTTTCAATAGAGTACTTTAGTCCTTTAATAGCATTGTCAACGGTAGTCATTGGTAGCACTTTCCTCTCTTCATTTCCAGTTGCATTTTTAGGAACCAAAACAGCAAATTGAAATTCTTGATTTCCATTTGACAGCAGTTTAGGAAAGCCAGGAATAATCACAACGTCATCAGCAATAAATGTGACTCTCGAAGAGGAGCTGGTACTTCTGATAATATAAGCATAAAAATCAAGTCACTTTCAGATAAAACAAATGACAAGCATTTATAGTCTTTTTGTACTTACTTACGTTGGAAGTAAATTAGAAATTGACTTGAATATCGAATAGTAAATATGTAGAAAAATGATAGATACATATGGCCCACATATTTTCATAGTCTGAATGAAACAGGTTTCGGAAACTATTACAAAAGTTTAGAATTGAGTTAATTTTCCTTTATTCTGGGTACAGGCAGGAAAGCTATTAACTTTCATTTTCTTTCTTTAAAAATCTAAGGGTGTGCTATGTCGCTGCTTGTCAATACTATTAAAATATGCATTTGTACACCTGAAAATAGGTACTTTATATAAATACCAAACAAGACAAACTGCCGCGAGGTGTAAGGAGCTGTAAAGAAATGATAGATAAAAAGGAACTAAAAAAAGACAAAAGAAGGTTAAGCTAAGAAATAAAAATTAACATTAGGTTTAAAATTATTTATGTCAAATGATGTAGAAAACCACTCGGAACCAAAGAGTCGCACAGTATTACACTCCTAGGGAAAACACTACAGTCATAGAAAGATTTATTAAAACGAGGGACAACAGCTGGATGAGCATGAAGTGGTTGAGAGAAACGAGTCACACGGAACAAAATGAGCTGGTACTAACTAAGAATACTAATCAGAACACTTACCATGATAATAACTATAAGAAAGACTAAGACAAGCCAAATTCCGTCGATGAGACAAAAGTTGGAGAGTAGAAGCAGATTTGGACTTTTACGTGCGACTCTGAACTCGTTCAAGAACATTAAGATGAGATGATGGAACACTTGTCCAGATGTAACAACAGTACTCATTGCAAGAGCAAATGGTACATTTATAGAGATCCAGGATGGTTTCATGCGTAAGGTAATCTTCAGGAAGATACCAAAACCCAATCTTTTAGAAGCAGACTTACTAACTTGTTATTATATTGAATATAGGAACCCAAAGAAGAATCTGGAGAAAATGACAAACCATGCAACTTTATTGATAAACATTCTTCAAGAAGAGAAGCAACATCACCAGGGCTAACATTAAAAAGATATTCCATGAATAATGGGGGCAGATAAGGACTCAGCTTTCTATTGAATGACATCAGTTGCGCTTCAGCCTCCACTAAAACAAATAATTTACTTTTTTCCCCATTCTCTGAGACAGTGGAAATCAGATTCTAAACCTTTCACAAGTTTAACATGTTTCTACTGAGTTCCTTTGTGATCAGTGCCAGAGTACAGGATAACATCATCGGGATAGGTGTTGCCAAACTAAAGCAAATTACCAGGAAGAACATTGATGTAAATAAGGACGAGAGTTAGACCAGGAATGGAGCTTTTTGAGGATTGGATGGATCACCTGCAGTCTTTAACACAGGAGCAACATTAGAATCTTTTCAGAAAGGCGGGAAACAAGACTCCAATATGCAAAGGTCAAAAAGGTTTATCAGCAAAATAGCTCAGAAGCACTCTTCCAAAACACCTACCGGAGTCAAACCTGGACCATGAGGTTTAGATTGATCAAGCCCATGGATAACCTTTGCAACCAACCTTAGATTATGATAATAGCGTCCAAAATTTTATCAGTTTGTGGAGGGAACTCTGGTTAAGAAATAACCAATGCTATTTAGGAAGGATTGATGGAAAACAATTTAGCAAAAAGATCAGCCTTTTCTCTAGAGGACAGAGGAAATCAAACGCCATCAAAGAGTGGAGAAAGAAACGACTTGCCAGAATTCAAAACACTTAATTGTGCTTCCTCCAAAAATCTCGACTGCCAAGTCTTTTGAGCAGAAATAGATTCTCGATCTCGCTAAGCATAGCGAGACTTACTATCAAAAATCACCCTTTTACAAGCATTGCTAGCCCTTGTGAAAGAAAGTTGATTTATCACTTCCATCATCTTAAAGCATAGAGATAGTTACGATGAGCAACGGCAGAATTTCTTTACAGGCTTTGAGAATGCAGTTTTATTATTTCGCATCTTTTCGCCGTCCAGTTATACTCAACATATTTTGGTGCTTTCCTTCGCTTTATCTGAATTTTGAGTTATTCAAATATATTTACTGGTCTAGCTAGGCTGGATGTCAAGAGTGCATTTAGGATGCATTTAGTATTTGGATCAGAAAAAAGTAAAAGGAGCTGGCGACATGGATATCAACAATTTCTTTGAAACTTTTTTTATTAATATTACTTCTCTTGAGTTCTTAGCACTTCTAAACTTTCGTACAGCGAAGTTGTTCTTCAAAAATTAAAATATTGTTGTTGTTACAATAACATTGTTGATCTCAATAATGTAATCTAATAAACTCCAACCGATCCCTACCTTTTTTTCCTTTGTGAAAATGAAAAACATTTTTTATTTTTGCAGTATAATGTTAATGCATTCGCACATGCTGTTCTGAAGGATAGTATTGAGATCAACACTGCCTGAGAATAAAAAGTAGAAATACATAAATAAATGTTTTATTCTAATATATAATCAAAGCAGGGAATTAGATTAATAACTACATCAATTAATCTTTGGCTCTATTGTCACGAGGAGTATGCATTATGTGTTTGCAACTATTATTGTATATCTAGTTCTTGTAATTTCAGATTAATCAGTGAAGTGAGTGAGTGACACAGCAGAGGTAAAACGTTATAAGGAGAAACTCGTGTTCTATGGTTCCCTACTAAAAATTACAGCCCAAACTTGAACTTGAACAACAGTAAGTGTAGCTACGTAAAATTAAATACGTGAGCCTAACCTCTTCCCAAAAAGTTTTCTTTCTGCTCACATTGAAAGGGTTAGTAAATGATAAATTGTTTGAAAAAGGATAAATAGATAGATAGATAGATAGATAGATAGATAGATAGATAGATAGATAGATAGATAGATAGACAGAGAGAATGCTAAAATGATAGAATAACAGAAGGATAGATAGATAGATAGACAGAGAATGCTAAAATGATAGAATAACAGAAGGATAGATAGATAGATAGATAGATAGATAGACGGATAGATAGATAGATAGAAGGATAGAATGATAGAATGATAGACAGATACCAGTAAGTTAATTATTGATTGACTGGCTGAATAATTGATTGGTTGAATACTTATTTGATAGCATTAATAACGTATTCCTTGATTTAATGGAAGGGTAAGGAACAGGTGGATAAGTATAGAAAAAGAAAAAGAAAATAAATCAATCGAGTAAAAATCATTCCAAGATCCATAAAATATGCAATGAAAAGACATGTTACCTTCTGTCTTTTAAGTTCTATAGTCATGACGCCGATTTCTGCATACAAAAGAATAAAAATGTATATGCCTTTTTACAATAAAACAGCTAATATCAAAGTTTTTATGACAAAATGTTTCAAAAACCAAACTTGAACACAACAACATAAAGCTCATGAATACTTGTAAGAAAGTACTTAATAAATACTGAAATATTTTAATCTTTTAATTTGCTTAATTTGACGATATATATATAATATGTATGATATAATATAAATAAATGAAATACAATAAATGTACAATTTGCATGTTATTTGAATTATGAAAGAACACATACCTTCCTTACGTATAACGTTACAGTTGTTTGTAGTAAGAAAAGTAATGAATTTGGGGGGTGATTAGGGGCCTCCCCTGAATCACTACGCACTTCTCTGTTTTCTTGCATTCCTTGGACATATTTTGTGATTATCCAGCCCCTGCACAATGCCACACCTTTCCCTTTAAAATGTAATCATTTTCCTTCTTCGAACATTTTGTTAGTTTATGTTCTTATGTCAGCTATAACATATTATTCGCATAAGATGTGATTAGCTGAAAAAATTGTCTTCGGGGTGGAAGACGTAAACAATGCATAAGCGATCATATAACTATTTATTTCTCTATCCTCGATGGGGTGAATGGAATGGTTAGGGGTTCGATTGTTATTGGTTGTCCATTTGTTGAAAGATTGGAGCTAAGTTGTTCTTTGGCATACCAGAACCGGATTCCTTTTTTCTTCCGCTCTTCCAAGAGGTGTAACCTTTTCTAAATGTTCTTGTTTGCTTTTGTGTCCATCGAATTGCATTTGCCTTTTTCTTACGAAATTAAATAACAGCTTCTTTGTTCTGGCGTTATCCTAAATTTCTATGTTGGATTTCTATTCTGTTCATGAAGTTATCATTATTCTTCTGCGAAACCAAACCTCGGTAGCTTCAAGTTTTGAATCTAAGGATATACTATGCTCCAGCTTTCACGCCCATAAGTAAAGGTAAAAACAGACCAAATGTAAGATTTTAAGATTACGAGTTTAGTATTAGGATATATTTCTATTTTGTAAATTACACTTATTTTGTTAATTTTCTCTTTTGAAAGAGAAGTTCTTTTTCTTGGTTCGGTATCATACTTTCTGCCTGATGGTATTGTAAAACACAGGACACAGGTATTTATATTTGTATTCTTAACTGATAGTACTTCCTTTACCAGTTAAATGACAAATAAACGTATGTTTTTTGGAGATAAAAATTCAATCTGTTTTTTCAATGTATAGTTCTCAGCCATTTTCTGTGCTTCTTTGACCAACTAGATCAAATATTGATTTGGGATTGCTTACGGAGTATGCAATAAGAACCGTATTATCAGAAAATTTCAAATATTTGTATTTTGAGGTTCAATTTAATACCTCGTAGATCTTTTAGATGTTTTTCCTAAGCAAATTAAAATATTTGGTATTATAATACACCCTTAATTCTAATAGGCACTTCCTGTTTTTAGTAAAGATTTTCCACAGTTTGCAAATCCTTAGTGTCAATAATAAAGATAAGGCAGATGTAAAAGAGTTTGGTATACTGGACTTGGGCAAAAGCTTTACAGTGGTCAATGAAACAAAAAAACCCAATTCTTTTCTATCTTCATACATTATTCTCTGATATTAATTAAAGTGAAGATAACATTTTCAATGCCTTTATTCACATAAAAACCAAACTGTGTTACTGAAGTTTCTGATGTAATTTTAAGGCCACTCTGAGCACCAGAATTCTTAGAAATACTTCTATCAAATGATGACGCTTGAGCTTTATGGTTCGATGTAAAACCATGTAAAGCCTGGAAGGACAATAAATATGGGTCGAGTAAGGTCTATTCAACTCTCAACCTTGTCGTAAATGTTATTTAGGATTTTTATTAGTTCTCTAAGGCCCCATTCACCATATATACATACAAACATTTGTATATATATTATACATAAGCGTTTACAGCCATTACAGCCACACACAAAATATCATTTCTTGCTAGATGTATCAATACATCATTTTCCTTTTCAAAAGCATTTGTTTAGAAATTCTAAAAATACAATGTATACATTTATATATAAATATATATAAATTTCAACAAGAAAGACATTTTGTATGATGGAGCAAGCTTTCGTATATTAACTTCGTCAGGTCTCTGTGTTTGTATATATATATATATATATATATATATATATATATATATATATATATATATATATATATATATACAAACAGAACATTTTTTCAAGTGATGATTTATATAAAGCTGAGGATTGTGAAAGACATGAAACTCTGAGTACTGTAAAGTTTTTCTTACTGCCTGATTATTCACAAACACACACATATTTAAATGTGTATAATAAGATACTGGGCTGGGAAAATCAATACTTCAGCTTCTGGAACGTCAGGTTTTAGACTTTCAGAGTTTCTGTTGTATCGTGTTCTAAAACGTTTATTATTTGCTATCTGTTCTTTGTAATTTTTAGTCGGCACCCCTTTCAAGCTTCCATATTTTTGTTTGGATTTCTTTGAATTGAATACCAATAAACAAAAACGAAAACCTATGATGAAAACAAGACATATAAAAAATTTTGAATTCTCTTTAATACAAAAGTCTCAACTTAAAAATTTTGCTTTCACCTCTACACGCTTTACGTAGTGATAAGTTGCATAAAAATATCACCTTACCAATACTCAGAGCACAGTATCTACCAATGAAATACACGGGGCAGTTACATGAATAGATGTCTTTCTGTGAACAGACTCCATTGTTTTGGCAAAGCTGTTGGTAGCATTTAATAAGTTCACAATGACGACCACCAAACTGTACCGGGCATATACATTGGCCATTATTTGCTTCAGTACAATTCCCATTATTTTTGCAAGGGCTTTTGGGATAGCAAAATTTTTTTGTTTCACAGTTTCTTCCTCTATACCCGTACGCACAAGTGCACTTATACGAAAGACCCGTTCCAGGAAAACAGGACCCTCCGTTGAGGCAAGGAGAATTTTCACAAGTTTTCCATGTTTCGCAATTGTGCCCAGTGTACTCTAAACTACAGTTGCATTTTTTTTCTCTCTGGGTGTCATAATAGCACACCCCGTGATTCTTGCATCTGCAAAGAAGAAATAAAGTCAGTATAGTTTTGTAAAAATGTTGCAACTTAAGAAATACAGCACAGAAAATAATTTCAAAAATAAACAACAATTTAAGCAGGAAATGAAAAAAGTTATTATCTAAGTGAATGTGTAATTTAAAGCAAATTAATGCAAGTAACTCTGTTGCTTTACGATACAAACACGGTAAAAGTGAAGCCAGTTTTTAAGATGATTATTTATCTTTTAATTGCAGTTGTAACACGTAACCTGGCCTATACATATAGAGCTGAAATAAAGCAATTAATGGTACAAAATTTGAAAATCGCTCTTAAAATGACGTTCATTTTGATCGATAGCTATTGCACTGGCACTCAACTGGATTGAAAGCGCCAGTTTGTATCATTTTTTCATTGTTTTCGTTGTAGAGGCTGCAGGTGACTGTACATACGACCGTGTGTTATTACAAGTGCCAAGTGACTGAGTACAATAAGCAGTGACAGAGTCAATGGTGTTCATAGGCCCTGACAAGACCCATGCTTATCATGCAATCCACTGCTTCGCAGAGTTGGTTATGGGCTACATTTTGCGAGCAAGGGGAGGGTTGCCCTTGGACAAGATAATACAGTTAACCGATGGCTCTAAAAGTTAATATAAATCAAAGGAGCCATTTGCTGACCTAAGCCGTGGTTTAAATCATTATGCTTGTACTTTTCAAAGAACTTTTTCAGATGACAGTATACCAAAATATCAAATGATGAAAGTGCACTTTTGAAGAGTGGCAATTAAGCTGGAAAGCAAATTTTGGATTGGATTGTCATAAAAATAACATTTATTTGAGTCGATACCTATTTTGGTGCCACTTGACTGAACCAAAGGCGCCAGAATAAGAGAGCTGAAAGCAACTATGTTTTTTATTTGATACGTAAAACAGAGACTCTTGAGAAAGCCCACCAATGTTTTGTAATTGACTGAGGAAAGGCTTCGACCTTTTTGTGTGATGCGTCACTTTTGATGACTGGCTGTCAAAAACAATTGTAAACCAGAAACAAGTTCTTTTTGTCTGCAGAGAGGAAGTAATGAAAATTGAATATGAATGAAGGTCTGTCCTTTTTGTGATCAACTCAAATGCTATCCTATAACTACACCGCAGCGTATAATACAGCACTTACTTTTGTTCCATTTTGATTGTAGTTAGAAAAAGTTGGGAAGGGTTTAGGTGAAGGGGGAGACACCACTACAGCCAAGCACCCGAGCTGTGCAGATGGCAAGCAAAACTAAATGTAAAAAGGGAATACCCTGAGTAAGAGAGGACAATGATCCAAATTTTCGAATGGCTTTAAATATTCTCAACACCCTACAAAATTATTTCATTCTCCACAAATTAACAGTACACATTTTATACGAAAGCAAGCTCAAGGCCTAGTATAAAAAATTCCTTATATTAAGCCCATTTTGACCCCATTTCTTTAATATTTTAATGTATTTTTATGAGTTTCTGAAATTTTTTAGGTCTCAGAAAACAAATCTGATGAACCAGTTTCTCACATAAACACTTCTACTTTTCAAGAAAAACCAGGTGCTTTATTTTATTACACTGNTATGAATTGTCTGTTGACATACTTTGAATAATCTGGGGGAATAGGTCTGTCCTTTTTGTGATCAACTCAAATGCTATCCTATAACTACACCGCAGCGTATAATACAGCACTTACTTTTGTTCCATTTTGATTGTAGTTAGAAAAAGTTGGGAAGGGTTTAGGTGAAGGGGGAGACACCACTACAGCCAAGCACCCGAGCTGTGCAGATGGCCAGCAAAACTAAATCTAAAAAGGGAATACCCTGAGTAAGAGAGGACAATGATCAAAATTTTCGAATGGCTTTAAATATTCTCAACACCCTACAAAAATATTTCATTCTCCACAAATTAACAGTACACATTTTATACGAAAGCAAGCTCAAGGCCTAGTATAAAAAATTCCTTATATTAAGCCCATTTTGACCCCATTTCTTTAATATTTTAATGTATTTTTATGAGTTTCTGAAATTTTTTAGGTCTCAGAAAACAAATCTGATGAACCAGTTTCTCACATAAACACTTCTACTTTTCAAGAAAAACCAGGTGCTTTATTTTATTACACTGCTAAACAAAGAAAAAATTTTTTTCTCTGGCATGTAATTTAAGAACAGTTTTAGACTAATTTGAAAGTGCTGAATTCAAATCTGATCCTAGACTTTCTCCATTACATCAAATCTTTGCGCTATACATATTTACATTTTTTCATGTATTTTTAAGAAAATAATATCCTATCAAATGGTGTAGCAAAAAAGGCCGGATAATATGCCTCATTTTGGTAAATTTACTTTTCATTTAGTCTCCCAATAAACTGCAGAAAATTTTTGTTTTCTTAGAACATGCAGAACATAACCATTTTTTATGATACGAAAGTAACAAACAGATTTCAACTTACACAACACTCGTTTGCAGGTAGTGTTTTTTTCATTGATTTTATCACTAAATTTAGTTATTTATTGTTATTATTCTGCTGGGTTTTTTTTTGTGAAACAATGCCTAAGGTGTGGGGGGTTGGGTAGAGATTCAAGGAACAACTCAGGTAACTAACAAATTTTTTCTTGTCTGCAGGATGTGTTACTGATCTAACAATGGCCTCTACATCTCACAGAAGACAGTGCTTAAGTGATCCAAATATATTTTGCTACATCTGTGGGAGCTTTACTTTGAAGAATCAGAGGCGCAACATTACCGACTTTGTTAAGAGTGTGTATTTGGCTTACTTCAAAGTACCACTTGGAGACCAAGACAAGCATTGGGCTCCTTACAAAGTGTGCAAAACTTGTGTTGAGCCCTTCTGATCGTGGTCTCAAGGAAAGAATGCAAAAGAATGTTTGGAGGGCCTATGGTTTGGAGAGAACCAAGCAATCATTTAAATGACTGCTATTTCTGACTTGTAAATGTAAAAGGTTTCAATTAGAAAAACAAGAAATATTTGCAGTACCTAAGTATCCCTTCAGCTATTTGACCAGTTGCCCATAGTGAAGAAATACCTGTACCAATATTTACTGAGCTTCCAAAAATTGATGACACAGATCTCTGCTCACCTTCTTCTAGTGTTGAAGAAGACACTACAGATATTTTTCAGGCATGTGATGAAAATAGTGACAAACCAATTCTGTTTACTCAGCAGCCTTTGAATGATTTGGTTAGAGATCTTTATCTACCAAAAGAGTCTGCTGAACAGTAGGCTTCAAGACTGCAAGAGAATCGAATGTTGAAACCCGGCACAAGTGTCTCATTTTATCGCAACAGGGAAGTAGAACTCATTCAGATGGCCAGCTGGTCTATTGTACTGATGTAGAAGGGTTACTTCTCTTTATAGGACTTCCAGCTTATGACTCAAGGGGTTAGAGGCTTTTTATTGACAGTTCCAAAAGAAGTTTGAAATGTGTTCTGTTACACAATGGAAATAAGTATGGCTCAGTAGCAATAGGTCATTCTGTAAGACTTAAGGAAGAATATAACAACATCAAGATTGTTCTAGAGAGGTTGCAATATCATGTTCATGGGTGGGTAATTTGTGTGGATTTGAAAATGGTTGACTTTCTTTTAGGTCAGCAAGGAGGGTACATAAAATACCCCTGTTTCCTGTGTTACTGGGACAGTAGAGCTACAGCAGAGCATTGGGTGAAAAATGAATAGCCTCAGCGACAGAGTTTGGCATCTGGTGATAAGAATGTCATCAATGATCCTCTAGTGGATAGGAAGAACATTGTCTTTCCTCCCTTACACATAAAGCTTGGATTGATGAAACAGCTCGTCAAAGCTCTTTATCACAGTGGTGAATGTTTCAGCTATATATTTTCAACTTTTCCTGGTCTTAGCGAAGAGAAAAAAAAGGCCAATATATTTGATGGACTCCAAATTAGAACACTTATGAGAAATCCAAACTTTATCATATCCATGGATGAGACAGCAAAAAGAGCTTGGAAAGTATTTTGTAATGTGGTGCAGAATTTTCTAGGGAATAAGAAACCAGGTAGTGACGACAGAATTAGCGTTGGAGAACTCTCTCAGAAGATTAGAGAATCGAGATTGAGTTGGGTGGACAAGTGGAGAGAAGAGAAGTGGACTGCGTTTGCGAGGATGGACATAGATGGAAAGAGAAAAAGGGGTAGTCCAAAACAAAGATGGATGGATAATATCAAAATTGGTATGATGTAAAAGGGGCTTAGATGCTAGGACACCCAAGACCGCGTCGTATGGAAATGGAAAATTCGCTGCTGTGATCCCTGATAACAGGGAGCAGTCGAAAGAAAAAGAAGAAGAAGATTCAAGTATTTTGTAAGGGGTGACGCCAAAAAT
Organism: Morbakka virulenta; assembly: GCA_003991215.1. Taxonomy (NCBI): domain Eukaryota; kingdom Metazoa; phylum Cnidaria; class Cubozoa; order Carybdeida; family Carukiidae; genus Morbakka; species Morbakka virulenta. Next base: position 3,252,121 of record RDPX01000026.1, read on the forward strand.
TGTTTTGAGGATATACCCCAAGCCTGCCACAAAAGATGACAATCGGAGCCACCCTCAAGCAATTAGCTAAAGTCGTCTCTGCTATCTGATAGAAGTTGACATGTATCTAAAATGCTTTTCTTTTAATCTCCTTTCAATTTAAGTTTAGTCAGTTGACTCTCAAGAGTCTCTAAAGTCAATATCTACATATATTGGAAAAACTTATAGCTAACACCGAGTATAAAGACGGTAATCTACAATCTTTCACCAGAACTGTGAGTCCTAAAAATTGTCACCAAAAAGTGTTTTCACTAACCACTTTGCCTTTGTGAGGATGAAACCACCACAACTTAACTGTTCTCCGAAAACAATTACACAAATTTCCTAAACACAAAAATAAATTCAATAGGTTTGAATTCGTGTCAACACCAACGGAAATGAATATTATACAACATTAAATACTTAAATGCCCACTCAGTTCATAAACTAAAGCAACGTGTCCATGCCCTACGGAATTGCTGATCTAATGTCCCAATGCCCTACGGAATTGCTGATCTAATGTCCCAATGCAAAGACCAGCATCAAACAACAAAAGTATATTCTTTTTCATTTTCCGTTTTTTCCACGAATTGTTATCTTAAGTATACGTTGGCTACCAAGGGTCACCATTCAGTTTTATTATTTTTTTTCGTAAGTGCAAAACAAGAATTGAATAAGTATGTGCAAATATGTGCAAATATGTGGAAGTAGCCTCAATACAAACCCCCCCTCAGAGTCACCCCATACACCCCAACAAACATGAAGTTGTTAAATCAACAACTTAGTTAATAGTTGGATACGTAAAGTCCCCTGCGATTCCTTACAAGAACTAGCTGAAGGTTTATCTCTCAAACTGCATTCATTCAAACAGCAACACATGCTATCTTCTTGTTTTGTACAATAACAAAGAAGAATTTAAATATCGTTTAAATAATTAAAAATTCCAAAAGAAAAGGGACATTTTAAAA
>RDPX01000026.1:3275873-3314138 GCA_003991215.1 Morbakka virulenta
AAAGAAACAATCCATTCCTTGCAATGCAGCAATCACATCAACAGTATATCCTACACCCTTCCAGTAATTTGGCTTCCAGCACTGAAGAAAGAAACACAACAAGCACAACATAGGTATGGCGCCACTTTCCGAAACAACTCCAGCCCTGTCTACACTCACGTCCGCACTACCAAAGTATAAAATAGCCGTATCTAATTTCAGTAGCCTGACGATGGGAGAAGTATCTCTCGAAACGTAGCTCAGAAAAAGCTTATGACATGATAAAGCTCTTACATCTATGGCTTCCTCTGAGTCCATAAAGTTCAGAATTTTCAAGAATGGCTTTCTTGTCCTGGGTGTGCTGTAAAAATCTGTTTCTTGTTGTAAAATTCTTACTAAGTGGTCATTATTGAGAGAAATAAAGAAGACCCAGTTTAAATGGTTTGGTTAATACACTCAGATTATTATATTTTCATTCGACATTTGATTTCTTTGTTACATGGCACATTCTGCTCATCAGAATTCTCTCGCACCCTATTACTACTTGCAATGCTAAAAACTTATCTTCAGAAGTTTATTTTCTTATCTTTCACTTATATAAGTCATGGAAAATCGACAAAACATGTGGCGTGAGCGGTTGGATGCCCTGGATGACATGGGACGAACCTGACAGTCGAGAGGAATCGAATCCACAGAAACCATAGCTTCTGGTAGCAGTGAGACATGGCCCACGTGGAGAGCGCTGAGCCGCCTACGAGTGGGACGTGGCATCCAGAATGTCTTGGAGCTTCACAACTTCAGACTTCTGCATCTGCGGCCAGATGCAGGCTACCCAACACCTATTTAGCTGCCCAACCGCTCCAAACTGCCAACCAGAGGACCTCCACGAGCCAACAACCGCTGCTACCTACAACGCCAAACATTGATCAAACCAACTGTGACTGTCAAGGACACGACGAAGAAGAAGATAGAAAGTGACACTTGCAGCATACTTTGGTACACTTTTATTTTTCAGCATGTATGTCACAGTATATGTGGCCAAGTCCGTAGAATGAACATGGAATAATATATCCTATACGTCCATTAGCACAAAGTGAAAACAGCATATGAAATTCAATGAAGTAACTTTAAAGTTACTTAATAGAGCTCAACACACTACAAAATGAGATTGTTTTAATACAGATTTATTTCAATCAATGTAATGATCAGAACTAAATCATTAGCCCACTGAGTAATTAATTAATTAGTTAATTAATTAATTAACCAATTGATATTTATCTGTTTGCTCACTTATAGTTAATAGATTATCACGTATTACACACGTTATTCAAATTTCAAGAGGGCATGTTTTCACATTACCAACATATCGAGGGTTAAGTGCCAGAACCAAGTATCTTGTTTTTGGCTAATTTTACAGGAGAACGTTTCAAGCGTTTTGCCTGGAGTGGCTTATATACAGAATTCAGTACTTGATTTCGGTTCCAATCAATAAATACTGGTTACTGGACTAAATGCAGTTATTCACATGAAAGACAATGACAGTATCCATCATCTGACACCAAAAAGTACAAAACGCCAAAAATGCTAGATACTTGGTTCTGGCACTGAACCCTCAATATGTGTTTGGTGCCTCTTTTGTTGATGAGAAAGAAATTTCCATGAATTGAAAGGCAAATTAAAATTAATAGTTAATAGGGTCAAAGAAATATTATTCTCAGTCGCAAAAATCTACTTTGGATTCAGACCAATTAAAAGAATCCCTGGATCTAGGCAGTTAAGCTTAAATTAGGATGAGTAAAAATTCAGTATAAACGTCATGAGATTGGGAGACCGAAAGCAATTTTTAAAAAGCCATTTACCAAAACTTTCAAAATAGAAGTTTTCATTTTATGTTAAAAAACATGTAATTACTGCACTGTGGAAATATTTCAAGCTACTTACCATTTGTTGCAGTTTTCTCATAAGTATATATTCCACCTGGCTTTCTATACCAAAATTCCAACAATTGAAACCCAGTACCATTTCTCTTACCTATACTGTACACACCAGGAAATATCCAGTCTGTCCAATAAAGGCGTTCCTTGTACAATGAAATGCCAAATGGATGACGCAATGAGGGAATTGTTTTAGAATTCACAATTTCGGCTGTCTTTTTGGTACTGAAACTATATGACCTGATTACGTCATAGTGTGCATCAGTATAATATAACTTGTCTTCAACGTGATCAATTGTTAATCCATTGGGAAATTTGACAATTGTTTCTGTTGTGGTACCAGCAATATTTACACGGTCGGTTCCATCCATATTCCACTGCTCAATTTTCGGCTTTTCTCCCCAATCAGTAAGAATCAGTAACCTTAAATATAATGGAATTGTAAGACAACACCAATTAAGAAAATCTATGACAAACTCTCTATTTTGAAAGAGCCGGGAGAACTATGGTAGTTCTTCAACATAGTCAGTCAACAAAAACAAACTTACATAAAGTTTGAATGGATACATTAACATAAGGGCTTAGTGAAACAATTCCTACTTATCCACTTGCTTTTTTCACAGGATATGTTCATCTTTAAAATTAGAATACTGTATAAAACATAATAATATAACAGCACAAACAAGTTTAGGGACTATCAATCAGCCAGAATTTAGAACACTAATGTATATCCTCCAGAAATCCCGACTTCCAATTTTTTGGAAACAGAGAGATTCACAAACTCTCTCAGCATAGGAAGATTTTACACTAAGAATATACACATCGCTATGCTATATGAGAGAAATCCAAAGTTCAGTTTCAACACGCTGAAACGGACCATAAAAATAATTGTGGTAACTCATGGTCGAAGAGCAACGAGAGTTGAATCATGACTCATCTTGAATCATGGAAATGAATTATTACTTGGTAACTACGACTAGGGAAAAATGTTTCACACCATTTTCAACCCATTTCATGATTTCAGTTGAAGTATTAGAAGACGATTCCCTTAAGACTGAATCCCAAAAAATCTCTCTAAGGAACAGGCCAGTCATGTTAGTCAGTCAAACTAAATTAAAATTCCTAAGATAATTCAAGTCATTGTAATCTAACAGCTTAAGGATACTGTAAGGTGTAGATAGTATGGTCACGAAGATGCTTTCTGTAGTCTAACAGAAATAGAGGTAATTTGTCTTCAACATTAATTTTTGATTTGTCACAAGGAAAATTGCAAATAGTATGATGGACCCATAAACCAGACTGAAACCATCAGCAGGTCGACTAGCTGAGTCCTGTGGTGATGGAGGGTGATGGTAATTGGAAGAGCAGGGACTATAATCCACACATTTTAGAAATATATAGAACAAGATATACTTTACTGGATGGTGATCTTTGCCATTGTCTTAGAGTTGCCAGGAATCTACAAGACATCAATCACATTGTGTCTACCAGTTAAAAGATCTATTAAGTGCTGCCTAAGTATAACATTTATCACCTTGCTGTCACACATTTCACCAGTAACCCTGTTAATGAGGCTAAAAGGGCTGCCCACACTTGCCCAAGGCACAACCTTATGACTAATGGCAAGGAGAGGACTACAGAAGCTCTTGTACAGGTCCGTCAAACCTGATCATTAGGCAATTTATTTTTTCATCCTTAAGAATACAAAATTCAGCCCTGATGTAACAATGCAAATAATAAGAAAAAAAGCGCAAATACAGTACTACAGGGTTGACTACACATAAGCCGTTGTCAATCTGTTGCTATTATTTTGCTCCGCTGTGGTTGGACCTTGTCACTTGACAGATACAATTCTAAGACTGTTTTTTCTATGAGACAGGCATTGCACAAGCTAGATGTAGGTGAAACATGTACATTTTTCAGGTTGGTCGACTTAGACGGACGGCTAAATGAAAGCTATACTAAGTATCGGTCGGTCACTATACATGTACATGCTTACTACTCATATCTCCTATAGTTGTGTACTATGTCATTTTACTCTAAAATTATTCAATGGAATCATTTAAAAAGCATTCACTTCCAATTTAACTCAACATTGTGGTATACTCCTTGACATTTCCAATTTACCTTTGGGCATGGACTTGGGAAATTAGGAAACACTGGTGCAAACCCTGTTTTCAAATTAGCCAAGGAAACTTTTTGGAGTTTTGGTATCCTAATTAAGGCTTAGCTTTCAATAATAGGTATTGGAGAAGGAGATTTATAATGTTACTGCCCTATATTCACGAGTGCTTTTGTGAATAGATTAAGTCGTACTCTAATAAATCCTTTTTAAACTGACGATGAAAAAATAGAGGGTATTCACTGTATATAATTAAGGGGGAAAAATCTAAATTTAGTAGACTAATATGAACTTAGAAGGCACCAAATAATTAATCTACGTCCCCACGCTTTATATTGTCACACGGGCCCACCTATTATCAGGGTATAAGAGGCCTGGCATGTGGCCTTCAGGTATAATGAGTAAAGTAAAGCTATTATTTCTTACTAGGACGAGAACTTCTACAATGGCATATGAGACTTTCCGAAAGAAATTAGCCTGATTTTTCACGATTTTATGTGGGCGAAGGGGAAAAAATAAAGTAAAATGGGATAAGTGCTAAAAGTATGAAAATCTTAAATAATAGTATTTTAAGTGACAGATTTATTAATGTTAAAGGCTGAAGTAATATATACATATAAATTATATATATACATATATATATATACATATATATATATTATATTATATATTTATATATATTATATATATATTATATATTTATATATATTATATATATTATATATATAATATAATATATATTATATATACATTATATATATAATATATATATTAATATATATAATATATAAATATTATTATATGTAATATATATATTATATATATACATTATATATTATTATATTATTATATATATACATTGCAAGCGATTACAAATTAAGTTTTTACGAAGAAACATAAGGTACCAAGGGCTTTTCAAATTTCCAAGTAAAAGATGGGCAACTGTTACTTCTTGTGCAGAAGTACCAATTAATTATTATCATTAGCCATGTCAAACAAACAAAGTATAAATTCTTCTTGTGCAGAAGTACCAATTAATTATTATCATTAGCCATGTCAAACAAACAAAGTATAAATTCTTCTTGTGCAGAAGTAACAATTAATTATTATCATTAGCCATGTCAAACAAACAAAGTATAAATTCTTCTTGTGCAGAAGTACCAATTAATTATTATCATTAGCCATGTCAAACAAACAAAGTATAAATTCTTCTTGTGCAGAAGTACCAATTAATTATTATCATTAGCCATGTCAAACAAACAAAGTATAAATTCTTCTTGTGCAGAAGTACCAATTAATTATTATCATTAGCCATGTCAAACAAACAAAGTATAAATTCTTCTTGTGCAGAAGTACCAATTAATTATTATCATTAGCCATGTCAAACAAACAAAGTATAAATTCTTCTTGTGCAGAAGTACCAATTAATTATTATCATTAGCCATGTCAAACAAACAAAGTATAAATTCTTCTTGTGCAGAAGTACCAATTAATTATTATCATTAGCCATGTCAAACAAACAAAGTATAAATTCTTCTTGTGCAGAAGTACCAATTAATTATTATCATTAGCCATGTCAAACAAACAAAGTATAAATTCTTCTTGTGCAGAAGTACCAATTAATTATTATCATTAGCCATGTCAAACAAACAAAGTATAAATTCTTCTTGTGCAGAAGTACCAATTAATTATTATCATTAGCCATTTCAAACAAACAAAGTATAAATTCTTCTTGTGCAGAAGTACCAATTAATTATTATCATTAGCCATGTCAAACAAACAAAGTATAAATTCTTCTTGTGCAGAAGTACCAATTAATTATTATCATTAGCCATGTCAAACAAACAAAGTATAAATTCTTCTTGTGCAGAAGTAACAATTAATTATTATCATTAGCCATGTCAAACAAACAAAGTATAAATTCTTCTTGTGCAGAAGTACCAATTAATTATTATCATTAGCCATGTCAAACAAACAAAGTATAAATTAATAAAGCGTCTCGAGCACAAAAACACCAGAGTGACCTTTTGTATAAATTTTCCTAAAAATGAATTTGCATAGAAGGTGTTATGATGAGAAAATGACCAGATTCTATTTATTTCGATTTGCAAAGAGTGTACCTCTAAGCCCACAGGGCAACTATGCACGAAATACTTATTCATACAAACAGGATTTTCGAACTTGGAAAAATGCGCTAGCAAGCTTTGCTGACAATGTAATCACTGAACATCTTAAAGCATCTCCTGAGTATAACGTAACGGAGACTTTTTGTGGAAACGTTACCCAAAAGATACATCAAATATGAAATTAAGCCTTCGCTGCTCTTTGAAAATCATAATTGAATTTCCAGTCCTTCAGGAGTCTTGGTTTTGGACCTTTGCAGCAGTGGTCCAGAAATCTTAGAACGTATATCAAGAAAGAAAAAATATATATTCCGGTCACAAACAAGAACCTACTACTTCTCCTTCAAATATTTTCTTTCTACTAACTCTCTTCTTTTTACTTCACTCCATTTGTGGATGTTCCTGAAATTATTTCTTGTAAGACTTTGCCACTAATGATTCACGGAATTGTAATCAAACTTCTATCTTTTAGAGATACGTCTTGTTTACGTTTCAATTTCACGTGATAAAAGCCTTGATCATAATCAGAAACCAACTGTTACCTACAACATATACGATAGCTAATACGATTTCTGCTTTTAATCATTAATACAATACATGGCAGAGGAAATCCCAAGTAATTAGTTGTAAGTAATTGTCTTTTGGTCACATACACACACACACACACACACACACACACACACACACACACACACACCACCACAAGCACCACAATATTTCAAGCATTCTTTATGTTGTCTTTCTTAGCAGGTGTCAGACAAATCCCTAAAATACCTTACAGCCGAGGAAATATTTTCAAAAGTTGTAGCAGGGTTTTGTTAAAGTGAAAATAACATAGCACTATCAGACGTAAACCTTATCTGATTGTAGATTAAAGGAAGACATATAGGTGACAGGCAGTTCAACAACTTAGCAATTGTTCCGAAATGGCGATGGCTTAGAAACCTAAGTGAAGCTCAGCACTTTCCCATACAACTACGTTTAAAGCAATGCAGTTATTGAGAAATGGTATCTTCGTCACTCTCTATCAAATCGATCAAGTCAAGGAATATGAACAAATGTGTTATAGAATAGGTTATAGAATGTGAACAGTAAAGACTTACCCCCTTTCAAAATATATTTCAAGATCTCGTGGACGATCCAATCCGTCTTTAATGATAGCCAAAGGTTCTATTCCTTCAGAATCGGACAAATATACTTTTTTGCGATTCCAATCGGTCCAGAGTAACTTCCTGGTTTGGGGTTCAAATGCAATGCCATCTGATAGAACATCTTTCTTTAATACCTTGTAGTCACTTCCATCTAACTTCATCTTTACAATCTAGGTAAAATGTACATTAGTGATCACTAAACACAAGAAAAAGGACTCTGGGTTCCTAAAAATAATCATCAAAATAACTATTGGGGAAAATGACATTAAAACAAACAAAAAATAATTCTGAAAAATAATCATTTCCCCTCCAATTTAGAGAGTATTACGATTTGCGAAACAAACCGATTTTGCAATTTATCTTATCTTGTTTACCTACAGATTATGCTAATTTAAAGCTTGAGAAAGGTTTGTTAAAGTTAAAATATTTGACCAGTTCTAGCGAACTATATCGTAACCAAATACTTTAATGTAAAATTTCCGACTTTTATTCTCTAATTAAATAAACGAATTTGCCTGTGAATGTGTCCCTTATTCCGATTAGAACCTTACTGGTAATGAACATTTTTACAAACGTAAAACAAAAACTCAGTTTGCCGTGCGACTGAAAGCTTGGTATGATAATTTTTATTTGTTTAGGGATACTTAGGGATTTGTTTAGGTAACCTATACTAGCTCAAAATCTACCATCAAAATCTTACATACATTGACTGGCATTCACTGCAATTTACAATGTTATTTTCATCACAGTAGGCAAGTGGTTCTCAATAATCTGAGCAAATGCAGTTAAAACAGTAGTGTTTTTTAACACAACAGTTTTGGATTTTATTTTAATGCCACCTTTTACCATAGATTTCGAAAAACTACAATAAAAATAAAGTTTATTTTCGAGGGGACTTTCGTTAGTGATGAAAACAAGTGAGAAGACCAAAGAAAGATAGTCACTTTTTTCCATTCTTTGTATGGGGCATTTGAAGGCCGTATGCAAGTTGATAACTTTAAGTTGATATCCATGCCGAGGACCCTGTCCAGTTTAATCTCAACCTTACCGCTACATTCGAAGTTTAGCGACAGGGGTTGAGTTGTGTCTGAACCAAATTTGAACATATGATAAATGCTTTTGCTCTTCAGTTTTGACTGAAAAGCAAAGACAGACTTTTCTTCTTCTGAAACACTAGCTACATGCTACTTCACATGTTACTTCCAGGGTAAAGTGAAAAAGCTTCTAATATTTCTGATCCGAGTTTCCTTATCATTCATCAGCAAACTTTTAAAGCATTCAATTCAATTCACAATACTCCCAGACATTTTTGCTAATTTGTTCTGCAACAAACCGAGACAATCACAAAGTCTTACTATATTATTCTAACTGCTTAAATAAACATTTTACTTGAAGGGACAAATAAGGAAAGAACCAAAATTCAATTCACCGAAAAAGTTTGTTAATTTGTATGTTTTAATGCACACACACCCCCCAACACTAATAACTAAGTGGATGAAAAAGTTTAGATGGATAGAGGAAGAAGAATTAACGGAAGGGAGGAACGTGACTTATAACAGGCCACCAACAATGAAAATAACACCTTATATGTAAAAATCCGACAAAGTGTCAGTTCAGTAGAAGGTTACCTGTAATCCACCAATATCTGTAAAATACAGCATATCATTTTCTTTGTCATATACAAGAGCAACTGGATTTTTGTAAAGTGAATCTCCATATGTTAACTCTTTCATCAAATGATAGCTTGATTTGACAAATTTTGTAAGACTAAATATCCGCCCTATTGTTATATCAGTGTAAAGTATATGATATTCTGGGTCTTGTTTAACGCACGATTTTAAATCCGTTCCTAGTTTCATATCTGTTGGACATCCACATTTAAACTTCAAACTGTCAATTTTGAAGCAAAAATGGCTGCATGGCGAGGTTGAACAGGGTGTAACAGCTATTAAAGGATGAAAAAAGAAATGAAAAAAATGAAACATGTTACTGTTACTATTGAAATTTTCAAATTAATACATTGCTTTAACATTTTGTGTGCTAGAAAATGCTAAGTTAGGGTTTCTAAACATGTTACTGTTACTATTTTAATGATAGCTTTTATAATTCTCTTTTTATTCTTTCTCTGACAATGTAAAGGACATAGCTTGGCTTAGCATGGTAGGCATAAAAAGACTGTTACAGGATAGGAAAGTCTCAAGGAATTTTTGTGAAGGTATCACAGCTGCTTGTTAAAGAGTTCTGTAAAAAGTGAAGATAAGGTGTCTTTTGTTTCTTCAAAATGACTCAGATTGCTATTTTTNTTTTCAAATTAATACATTGCTTTAACATTTTGTGTGCTAGATAATGCTAAGTTAGGGTTTCTAAATATGTTACTGTTACTATTGAAATTTTCAAATTAATACATTGCTTTAACATTTTGTGTGCTAGATAATGCTAAGTTAGGGTTTCTAAACATGTTACTGTTACTATTTTAATGATAGCTTTTATAATTCTCTTTTTATTCTTTCTCTGACAATGTAAAGGACATAGCTTGGCTTAGCATGGTAGGCATAAAAAGACTGTTACAGGATAGGAAAGTCTCAAGGAATTTTTGTGAAGGTATCACAGCTGCTTGTTAAAGAGTTCTGTAAAAAGTGAAGATAAGGTGTCTTTTGTTTCTTCAAAATGACTCAGATTGCTATTTTTCTATCGCTTACAAATAGAATTGTTTATCATACATTGTATTGCTATAGAAAGTGAAAAGACTGTCGCAGAATATGGAAGTCTAGAGAAATTTTTGTGAAGGTGCCACGGTTACTTGCTGAAGAGGTCTCTGAAAATTTAAGATGATGTGTCTAATTGCTCTTCAGAATTACTCAGACTCTTATTTTTGGATTGTCCATACATATAAGAACATATTTACATTCAGTTACACCAAGTGCTTTTTATTTTATACGAATGTTATGTATTGACATCTCGTTTTGTTTTAAATGTTATTGGAGAACAATTATATTTGTACTTTTAATGGACAGAAAAATTCAGTCCAAATTAAAACCAGAAGACTTCTTTAAAAGTCTGATGAGTACCCAAATTGTTGTGTAGTGCATTTTGAGATAATAATGTTTATTTCTAAGAATTAGCCCAATAACCATACAAAGGTTTGTTGAACAGTAAGAACATCTGTTTTTGTTGCAGATGTTGATTTAATCATCCTATAAGTAAAAATGCAATGTTAGGAAAACAACAGACAAGATGCTTAAAGGGCAGGTCCAATCTGGAATCAAAACCAAAGAAAGCAAGGGAAGTAGGATTACATTTTCCTAAATTGCTTGGGATGGTATTGCTTTAATGTGACTACGCTCAAAGTGATACATCAGAACTCGTCATAGTTAACTTACATATAATACTCAGAAAAATATTTGTTTGGATTTTAAAATGCCTCACTAAATACTACCTGCGCAAGCTTAAGATACAAATACTGCAGTGGGTGTCAATTAAAAGCATGTTATACATCAAATAGTTTACCTGATTATGAACATACAACAGGAAATTTTTATTATTGCACTTAATTGGGTGGGTAACAAAGTTGCTGATATAAAATATATGGGGTTTATTTCTCGGCATATAAAGGAAGAGCGTCGACAGGATAAATTCTGAACTGGGTGCCTTCATAATCTCAGGGCTACAGGAAGGGAAAGCAAAGCAAAATACTATTTATTGTTTGGGTTCCTATTTTATTTAATGTTTCTTCAGGTCACATTTTCACCACGACCATGATGATGATCATCATAACCATAGTATTTTCATGATGCAACATCGAAAAGGTACAAACCCACACTGGACTAGCTTTCTTCTTTTGTCTTTGATAAAAACTGTAAAAAGATGTTTTTCAAACAATATTACTAAAATTAAATGAAATAGTCAATTAAAAGTATGTATCGAAATTTCGAATTTTTATAATTTTGTTGGTTTTGTTTCTTACACTATTTTTACACAAAAAAATCAATTTAAATTTGTTACTTATAAATGATCTGTTTCCTTGTAATGTTATTGAAGCTTATATTCCTACAAATTACTTAGTCGAGTTCTACCAGGCACTTATAACATGAAAAACAACGTACCTGATATCTGTATCATACTATCATAGATTTCTACCATGCTCCAAAACCTATTTTTGTCGTCTATTTTTGACGTCACAGTTTTATTATATGTTAGCGAACTATAACTATAGCTTTTCACATTCTTCTCTATTGAGTCAGTGACATAGCTGATATTTGCTGTTTTGTAGTATGCTATGCTCTTTATAGTATGTGATGACATAGAAATAGGATTCGTAATGCAAACAATATCCTGTCCTTTGTACAGAGCTGAGCACATGTTGTTTGACAAAGTCTCCACCCAGAAGAGCCGATGGTTCTCCAGATCTAATGATATGTCCAAAGGCTGTGAGCGCCACCGTATTAAAATGAGTCTGTCTGAGCCATCCAGCCTACTTCTTTCAATTGTACCGGCGTCTCTGTTTGCCCAAAATAAATACCTTCAAATAGTAGAAAACAGACAAAATTAACTGCTATCAATGAATTCAGAAACATGTTAATTTTCATTTATTTGAACAAAAATAAAGCAAAGGAACTTCATTTGTGTTCATAAGCAAAACCGTACAACAACGGAAATTTTAATTAAAAAAGTAAATGCTTCCANACCAGGCACTTATAACATGAAAAACAACGTACCTGATATCTGTATCATACTATCATAGATTTCTACCATGCTCCAAAACCTATTTTTGTCGTCTATTTTTGACGTCACAGTTTTATTAAATGTTAGCGAACTATAACTATAGCTTTTCACATTCTTCTCTATTGAGTCAGTGACATAGCTGATATTTGCTGTTTTGTAGTATGCTATGCTCTTTATAGTATGTGATGACATAGAAATAGGATTCGTAATGCAAACAATATCCTGTCCTTTGTACAGAGATGAGCACATGTTGTTTGACAAAGTCTCCACCCAGAAGAGCCGATGGTTCTCCAGATCTAATGATATGTCCAAAGGTTGTGAGCGCCACCGTATTAAAATGAGTCTGTCTGAGCCATCCAGCCTACTTCTTTCAATTGTACCGGCGTCTCTGTTTGCCCAAAATAAATACCTTCAAATAGTAGAAAACAGACAAAATTAACTGCTATCAATGAATTCAGAAACATGTTAATTTTCATTTATTTGAACAAAAATAAAGCCAAGGAACTTCATTTGTGTTCATAAGCAAAACCGTACAACAACGGAAATTTTAATTAAAAAAGTAAATGCTTCCACTTCACTGCTAACACCTTTCCTGTCCTTTCGGATTTCTTTGTATTTCATGTATTCCATGTATGGTATGTTTATGTATGATATGTATGATATGTATGATATGTATGATCTGTATGATCTGTATGATCTGTATAATATGTATGATATGTATGAAATGTATGATATGTATGATGTGTATGATATGTATGATATGTATGATCTGTATGATATGTATGATCTGTATGATCTGTATGATCTGTATAATATGTATGATATGTATGAAATGTATGATATGATGTGTATGATATGTATGATCTGTATGATATGTGTGATATGTATGATGTGTATGATATGTATGATATGTATGATATGTATGATATGTATGAAATGTATGATATGTATGATATGTATGATATGTATGATATGTATGATATGTATGATATGTATTGCACGTATTCCATATTTTCTGTTTTTTCAGTATTCCATCTGTAAAATGCATTCTATGTATTTCATGAATTTCATGTATTCTTTGCATTCTATTTGTTGTTTTCATTTAAACCATTTGTGTCTTCTATGAATTCTGTTATTCTGCATATTTCATGCCTTTCATGTACGGTAAAATTCCACAGAAAAGTCACTCACAATCTTAACAAATTTTAATGCTCCAAAAACAAACCCCCATAGGTAAGCCTAATCACAATGAAAACTTAACTCAACCAGACATAAAAAACAACTTGTATCGACAAATTTTGAGCTTCCCTTACTTTCTTACATACAATCATTTTGTGGATTTTAGCAATACAAATTCCTTAATCACAGAGTATTTTATTCCTCCTCCCAGTGCCCATATACCCTCAGGTGTAAGATGATGCACAGCGGCCGCCACTGAACTAACGCTGGTAATTTTATAGGAGTCCATTAAGGGTGCCTGTAGCTTGCTGAGGGGTTCAGTTTTTACTTCTTCCACCACTTTCCCTAACTTAATTTCATCTTGTTCATTCACTACTTTTTGTTCAGTACATTTTACGACAACTGCATTGTTGCTAAATCGGTTGCTTTTTCCCCTATAACGTGACATTCTTCTTCAATGTGTACTAGTATTTTTAGGCGTGGTATACTTTAATTCCCAATTGAATAAACTTGCAAATACAAGAGCCATTTTAAAAATTTCTTTCTAACTACATCACCAGAAGAACTCGTAAACTATTGGGTGTCCTTAATGCGTCGACTAAACATAACATTCGATGCTGTTGTGGATCCTAAGAGTAACATCGTTCGACTGTAAATTCCTGAGAAACGTTCTAAAGAATAGTTTTTACGATCATTTGAGGTATCATTTCTATGTTAACTGGAGTTTTCAGGTAAGGTTCTAACGTCTTGCGAAAAATATTCTCAAGAATTTAAGCTAGAAATAGCAAAATGTTTTACGATAGTGGCAAGAATTTAAACAAGAGATTAACTAAACCCAAGAACCACCAAAGCAAACTAGGAAATGAATGAAAAATTTCAGTGTTTTGACAAAACAAAAACCCAATTTATTCTTTGAAAGTCATGGTGAGCTCAAATACCCCATAGAAAAAGAACTATACCACGAATTTTTGGAAATAAGAACGGTTGATAAACGTGTTAATAGTTATTTTACAGCAAGGGGAAACATGTCATGCAGAAAACTAACGTAAAAATCGTTGACATGTTAAAAATGTAGAAATATAAGTTTGACAGGATTTGTAAACCAGATGACATTTTCTTGTGCGAATAGACACAAGTTGTTAAGAAGATACTTGAAGAACTTCGCCAATCGACCAAAAACCTTAAAGAGAACGTGAAAAATTATAAGATTTAGCCAACTGGACCAGAGGATCAGAAGCCTCTCTCTCTTTCGTTCTGGATGACAATAATACATACAAGAAGAAAGGTTTAAAGAAAGTATGACTTGTCTATGGTGTATCTGATCCCGAAAACGCCAAGTATGATCAAGGTGGAGATGCTTGCAGTTGGGAGCGACTGACATCTTATTCTCATAAGAAAAGGTGTTCGAATTTAAGCGAATTGAACAAATGCGTAAATGTCACATTTTAACTAAAGGCTAAATGCGATGAAGACTTAATTTAAAATGATTAGATATAAATCGGGTATAAATGATTGGAATAATGTGTTTCAAATTTCACGATGTCCCAGGTTCTTTCGGCAAGATTTTACTCGCAAATGTACACGACCCCCACTCAACGGGCGTTGTAAAAACCCTTCAAAGATGCCAAACTGGATGGAAGTAAAGACTAACACGCAAATATAGGTGGCTTAGAGCGCTGTAAACCTCCAACAGACGCTGTTGGATTTCAGATAAAAGAAGATAGATAAGACAGTGACTTCTAAGACGATAATGAAGCGGGATATGATGGCGACGTTAATTTAGGTTTTAGTTTTTATAAACAAGGCTTTGCTCTTAAATCCAGTCTTCATTTTTTCAAGTGGTTTTCAAATAATCCCAGGCAAAGAGCCCAGCAATAATTGCTTTCAAATTTCTAGTACAATTTGAAGTATTGAAATATGAGGATTAAGAGAAAAGAGTTTATTGGAGAAATCAGTAAAAAAGTAGATGAAAGAATATCCTTTTATTCTGATCTTGCAAAACCTAGCCGGAGCAGTTACTTGAGTTTTATCAGTCTGCATATGACGCTAAAATATCTCCCAGCCTGAGGTTTTTTCTAAAAATATATGGAGAAAATTCTTGAAATGGCGTGTTTCATGCCAATCTGGAGACATAACCACGTTAGACGGGCAAAAAGAGACTTTTAACTTTTGCTTAAGCATACCTACATGTCAGAGAGAGAGAGAGAGAGAGGGGGGGGTGGAGAGAGAGTAAGGAAGAGAGAGAAAGTAAGGGAGAGAGAGAGAGAGAGTAAGGGAGAGAGAGAGAATATGTTGTGATCGAAGATAATTCATATTTCCAAACCTGAACTCTTACACATTTCCAATGCCATTGGCTTTGTTACTCTTTCAAATGTATAAACCTTGGAATTACTTTTTTTAAATTCTAAAAACAAGCCAGACAACTCCTTTTATATTTGTGGTCAGCTAGGATTTTCAACTCAAAAGGCTCTCTGACGTCTTTCACCCACCTGAAAGAAAGGAAACGTACTCTAGCTTCAAGGATATATTAGGTATGTCAAGTATTGTGGTCATCAATAGAAGATTTGTGGAAAGTTTAAAGTCATTGCATTATTGATGGCCATTCAGCTTGACTTCACAAAATATTGCTGTTTTCTTTGTGAGTGGGATTCTAGATGTTGTTCCTTGCATTACAGGAAGGCAGACTGGCCACAAAAAAACTAACACCTGGCGAGAAAAATGTTCTTTATTAGCCGCTAGTTGACCCAAACAAAATCTGGACTCAATGAAAGCTGGACTCAATGAAAAACTTTGTGAAAGCTATGGATAAAGATAAACCTGTGTTCCGGTATATGAAAACCAAAGTTCCGAAACTCTCCGATGCAAAGGTTCGAGAAGGTATATTTGTCAGTCCTAAAATAACACAGCTTCTGCAAGACGACGCCTTTCTAGAACTTCTTTGTGGAGAGGAAAGAGCTGTTTGGTGTTCTTTTAAAGCTGCCGTGAACAACTTTTTAGGAAACGATTGCTTGAAAAATTATAAGGAACTAGTAGATGATATGCTGAGGGCTTACCAGGAACTTGGATGCAACATGTCGCTAATGGTTCATTTCATGTATTTCCATCTAGACAGGTTTCCTGATAACTGGGGTTTCTTCAGTGATGTGCAAGGTGAACGTTTTCATCAGGACATTGCATCAATGGAGAAACTATGCTAGGGAAAATGGAATTGTGCTATGCTGTCTGACGTCTGCTGGACTTTGATAAGAGACGATCCAGAGATTCTCCATAGGAGAAATGTCAAGAAAAGAAAATTCTGAAACCTGGGGAAATAGACTTTTAACTTGTGTTTTTCAAATAACGTATGTTTAATCTAATTCTGCTAGTCTGATGATTGCATCACAAAACAAAGAGAACTCAATGTCAAAAACCTTATTTCTTCAGGTATGTGAGATTTATTCTGATAAAATAGGAGCCAAATCAACGTTTTTATAGTAATATTCGTAATCAGCGCCCCGAATTTAGTAGAAAACGGTAGGATTTGTCCAAGATACATAAAAAAATTGAAACTTGTAGACCTGTATAATTAGGAAATCATTAATTCTTGGCTAGGGAAGTGGGGTTGAACTAAGGTCAAAATTTTCATAGAGGTGCAAACCCACACTGTGCTACCAGAGCTACGTGGTCGTTATCTGTTACTAGTAATACCTTTAATCGTCTAATTTATAAACAAGTTGTTTTTATTTGGAATTTTGGACTACGTTCGCCTCAATCAATTTTTGATACAATAGAAAACTGTTTTCAAAGAAGGTATTCATATTCTATATAATGCTCTGCTATACGCCTTTATCACTTTTTGTGGTAACTAATAAATAAAAAATCAGGTCAAATCTTTTAAAGCAAAATTATCTTTGTTATCAAGGCAAGTGAATGAAACGTAACCCATTATTAATTGTTAGGAAAGGAAAGACTGTCTGTAAATATAAGCTTAAAAAATCTAGGATCAATTAAGAAGTTGAACTGAAGACTTTGAAATAAACTTTAAGGATTTCAGACCAATTGAGTTAAAATTCACCCTTTTATTTTCTCCTTCCTTTGCTAATGTTGAAAAGTTATTCCATCACTGACAAAGTGTTTTGGATACATTGAAGATTTCAAGAGATTTATCAAAGTGTAAGGAAAATCCAAATAAAGACATCATATGTCATCCAGATTTTTCCATCAATCCTACAATAATCAAGAAGGACAGGAAAGAGTTCTTTCTTATTCTTTCGAAATGTTGTTCTGTGAAAAAAGTTATGTTGCTATAGAAGGAAGAGGAAATTTAAGGAAACTGTGCAACTTTTCTATAATTGTAAGAGTAATTGCTGAAGATAATATTTTGAAACTTCCCATTGAACTAGGTTCTAAAAATTTGAGGTACCCATCACATAGAACAAAAAATGAGTTGATAGCATGTCTGAGAAAGTCGATAGCAGCAGTCTAGTGACTACTGCTATCAAAATCACTGGATTTTCTGGATTTTCTGATGGAACTACTGGCGTTATTAAACAGAGCAAGTATATATTAGAGTAAACGTTTCTTTTCTGTCTAACACGGTAACGTGATACGAGTGCCACAAAAATTTTGAACTCTGTAGTAAAAAATGTGACAACTATGCAGTCCATCTTGACAGGCTTTTTTTGCTCAGGAATCTGATGAATATTTTACAATGATTTGAAAAGATAATGATGTTTAAGAAAAAGTTCGAAATAAAAATCCAAAGCCTGCTTTTCTTCATAATCTTTGACAATGGATCAATTTGATTGTAAATGCCCTGCAAATTCTCCGTGTCTTCTGTCCAAACAAAAATTTGAAATAAAAATTCAAAGCCTGCTTTTCTTCATAATCTTTGACAATGGCTCAATTTGCTTGTAAATGCCGTGTACCGAACTGGAACATCCAGTTAGTCGCACACATATTTTCCCTTATCTATAAGAGGACTAGGCTATTCGTCATTAGATCTGACGACATTTATTTTAGCATTACTATCGCGAATGGGAAATGAAAACCCAGCAAAGTCAGCGAATCAGCTCTTACATGGATCATTTTTTTAATTCGCCTGATTAAGAAGTCCTTTTATTCTGCGTTACTTAAACAGGTCATCCAGTTACTTCAAGCAATTAGAAAACCTTCTACATGACCAGGTCCAAAGGTTCCTTTCAGAAAGGGCCTTTAGAGCACAGAGGCAATAAAGCACTTCAAGTTACATAGTTTTGATATGGCATCCATGCTGGGAAAAAGATTCAAATTAGCTGAAAAAGCTTTCTAGCAACCTAACATTCTAACATTTTAGCTAATGATTTATGGCCTGTAATGAGAAGCCATCCAAATGTTTGTATATTCTTTTGTATTTACTAATACTAAACCAAAAGAGGATAGCAGCAGTTTGCTAGAGTGAGAAGAAGTAAGTTATCTTAGACGGAAAAGAATCGAAAGTAGGGTTTGGTGGTATGAAGGCGTATCATGACAGGTAAGGTAAAATATTTTTTTAGGTTATATTTACTCTGATGAACCTAAGAAGCAAATATTCTTTAGCCATATTACTTATCCTTCAAAGACCATAAGTCTATGGAACAGCAATTTCAACCAATCAGAATATTGGACTTAAATATTTCCTATTGAAAATACACGATGACTCTAGAAAAGATCTTATTTCAGATATGCTATAACTCAAGTACTGTTTGGCAAAAGTTCTTTAAAGCTTAACTGCTTGAGGTACCATTTTTGAAAATGTTACTTTTACCTCAGGAGGGGAGGGGGGCGGGGAGTAGAGAAGAAGTACCACTATTAAATAATATTATCAGGATTTAATTTTGCATATTCCGGGCTATTTTAAAAGGGGTTTAGAAAAAGATATTTTGTATCCCTACAAATCTGTTATCTGTCCTTGCAAAATTTATTGTTGTCATGTCGGGACAGGTGATTCATCATCTCAGCGTTCTTTCCTTCATCGAACTCAGAGAGGTGTTTGTAAGTTATTGAATCCTAGTCTTGCTACTACTATTCACCTTTTGTCTCGTCGACAAAATGTGGTGTGTAATTGTTTTTTCTATGGAATCATGGAAAATGTTTATGGGATCATAACAAGAGATGATGAGCTTTCTTCGCCGGTACCAGCTGACTTTGTTGCTTTTCATGAGGCTTGTTTCCCTCGACGTACACATCCTCAAGCAATTACTCTCTCTCGTTGTACTTAATCTGTCTACGAATGTAGTTTATTTCCTCGAATGGCTAAATTGTGGAAATCTCTTTCATATAACTTGAATTTTTTCAAGGCAAAAAGGGGGGCCCCTGAGTGAGGTTTAGTATCAGTGTTGGTGGCCACACTCAAAAAATATCAAGGGAAACGAAGTACGTTTCTTTTGAAAGTGAAATACATGAATATAATATTGGCCTTAATATTATTAGAAGACTGGTGTGTGCCAAAGCAAGTCGCATTAACCTACCTAGACCAACACAAAATAACAATCATCAAAGAACTAAGCTTGGCATTAAAAATTCAAAAGTATGCGTAGACCTGCTTCTCCGGGTCTGTTTACCACTGGGTTTTGTTAAAAAACTGTTTTGAAACGTAGTACTTTTTAATTACTTGCAACATTAACACTATTAAATTTAAGTATCAGTAATTTTATATCATTACCCTTGAATTGGATCCACAGCAAGCCCAGTAGGTGATTGTAACCCAGTTCCTTCAATTAAAATCTTTTGGTAGCTTCCATTGATTGACAAAACAGAAATACGATGAAGGAAAATATCTGTCCAATAAATATACTCGGATATCCAATCTAAAGCTATACTTTCCATAAAACCCTGAATTCCGGTACCAACTTCCTTTATTGATGGATATTCATACACTGTCTTTGTAATAATATCAGCCCAAAACAATTTTTTCCTTCTAGCGTCAAGAGAAAATGGTCGGCTTATATATTGTTGATATGTTCGGAAAGGCTCAAAACTTCGAAGCACTCTTATGGAACCCTTTTGTCTCCCATTTGAATCGATCTTCATACAGGAGATATTTGTTCGTGTTGTGTAGAATAAACTTGGCTGTCCACAAAATGGATCTAAAATAAATAAAATATTCTTATTCTTAATTCTGTGGGCAATATTTGTTTCCTTTTGCACTTACTCTATCTATTACACACACAAACATATATATATATATATATATATATATATATATATATATACATAATGCGGAGCTCACTGCGCTTGCGTCGTTTGAGCACTTTGACAGGATCCCACAGTAACTCTTTAGGCTGTGTTTGCTCCGGCAACATGGCCAGAGAGTTATGTCTCAGAAGCTCTGTGCTGCACTGATGAGCCGACAAAGGGCAAAACGGTACTGTCTGCAGATTGAGTATATATATACTGCTAATTAAGTCGTGGAGAAATTTTATCAAAAATTTCTTTCAAGTTATTGTTAAATTTCAGCATCTGGTACCACATTTGTACGTATGCGCAATAAAGGCTGTATAACTTAAGATCCCATGGCCGTTGCTTTTACTTTACTCACAGTATGGTATAGCAGAGTATAGTAAAGTATAGTGAAGTGCAATAAAAGAGAGAATGTAGACTACCATACCTTATCCAACTATTACTATGACCATGTTTTAATGTCAAAGGGAAAAAATATTGATTGGTTTTCTGTGAATTTCCATATGCATTGCGTTGAATAACGCAGGTTATTTGTACCTTTCTGAATATGGATAAATCTAATCTGAAACCTAAGACAAAATATTTACAACCCACTAAAAAGCATTTGTTACATATGATTTGCAGGGAAATAAATCCAAACCTGTCCTAATGACTTTCATAGCCATCGGCGTTACTTTTTTAATGGGTTGTTGCAACTCTGTTTTGTAGGCTAACCTTTTATTCTAAATTGTTAACACACTACCAAATTCAATATCACATTACATTTCCAGTTTTTTCAGTAAACATAATAGCACAAAAGTCTCTGAAACCTACTGCTTATTTTCATAGTATAAGCATTAGAACCAGTCGCTGATTTACAACATCCGTTTGAATAATTAACTGCAAACAACCCTGAATGAGAAGAGGAGTGGACCATGAGTTTAAGTAACTTGTAATTAGACTTCAAATGTCATAACAAAGTCAATTCACCTCTTACTTAACGAACTTGAATTATAAAAGATAGTTTAATGTATGACCAATGTGTAAAATGACAGTATGTGGGACCATTGGATACCAGACTGATAAGCAGGAAGGTCAAGTAGGTTGAAACTTCCACCCTTAACGGTTGTATCAAGAGTAGATACGATCAATGAAAATAGTGGTTTTAAGCAAAGCACAATTTGACTTCCCCCATCGACTCAGAGCAGTAGCAACAATGTTTATATCAGGGAGGGGAGTACACAGGCCTCTTCTGGTAATATACACTTTGCAATGCTTTGTTTTAGAATTGTCAATTATTATATGTAGATTAGATAATTTCACCTAAGTGATTTCTTGTGAAACTCGGTCACGGCTCATTGGAAATACGTTCGTGGGTGGGATACTCTTTTTTAGTTGTTTTTTTAACACAGTACGTGGGATTGGAGTAGTTGGGAAACAATAGTACCTTAGATATTTTTGGTTTAAACCATTAATTCATATGAGTGTTAAAAACAGTTTGTTAGTAAGCAAAATATTGTCCATTGGCTTCGTGAGTGTAATATTATGGACGTAGATTATATATATCAATAAATTGGGAATAAAAAAATGACAGTTTATCCATTTCTCTACAAAAGTGAGGGATTTTCTCGTGTACCATTTTACCGTTAAAGGGTACAGTATTTATCGTCTTGGACACTTGAATCACCGAGATGGAGTTGGTAAACTATTTTGAAGGGGAAACCTTACAAAATTACAAAAAACTAGTGGAATTCTCCGAGCCAATGTCAGGAAGACTTTATCAGCCATGAGAAGAGAGTAACAAACTTACAAGAAGAGGTCGAAGACAAACTTTTAGAGCATGCAAATATTCTGAGGAAAAGAAAGAAGCTTCCTGATGACATTTGGATTGAATTGATGAGGAACAGAAGCCTTCTTGAAGGAACTTGAATTAAGGAAACGCATTTGAAGCTTTCAAAAGGATGATTTCCCAACATGCAGTTGGAAACTAAGCCCAGCAACAGCAGCTGCTCTTGTAGTCACAAAAATAATTGTCAGGTGACCTTATTTCATGTGAGGACATGAAAGAGGCAAGCTTATAATATACCAGCCCAAGACGAAAGTGGGGNTATATATATATATATATATATATATATATATATCAATAAATTGGGAATAAAAAAATGACAGTTTATCCATTTCTCTACAAAAGTGAGGGATTTTCTCGTGTACCATTTTACCGTTAAAGGGTACAGTATTTATCGTCTTGGACACTTGAATCACCGAGATGGAGTTGGTAAACTATTTTGAAGGGGAAACCTTACAAAATTACAAAAAACTAGTGGAATTCTCCGAGCCAATGTCAGGAAGACTTTATCAGCCATGAGAAGAGAGTAACAAACTTACAAGAAGAGGTCGAAGACAAACTTTTAGAGCATGCAAATATTCTGAGGAAAAGAAAGAAGCTTCCTGATGACATTTGGATTGAATTGATGAGGAACAGAAGCCTTCTTGAAGGAACTTGAATTAAGGAAACGCATTTGAAGCTTTCAAAAGGATGATTTCCCAACATGCAGTTGGAAACTAAGCCCAGCAACAGCAGCTGCTCTTGTAGTCACAAAAATAATTGTCAGGTGACCTTATTTCATGTGAGGACATGAAAGAGGCAAGCTTATAATATACCAGCCCAAGACGAAAGTGGGGCAATATTTAAAAAATATTTGGGTGTTGCTGTGGATACTACTAACCCAATTGTTACTATTACCCCAATCTCATATGTGAAATCAGAAAACAGAGTAGTGCTACAATGTAGCCAAGCCATTATCAACTATATAAATATTAGATAGAAGATTTTGTTTGACTGGACAGTGACAGAACGTTTATTTTACTACAGACGTACGGGATGTAGTTTCAGTACGCGCCGAGTCATTAGATACTACTGAATTGTCGATGTAGTGGCTATTGTTATCCCTGCCATAGCTGAATTAGAAATGGGCATGTAGAACGTGTCAAGGTTGAATATGTTTGTGTTTTGGAATTATGGTTTACTGATCTACGTAAAAGAAATTAATTGTTAGAAGTAGATGTTTTTATACAGTTAGTTAGGCTATGGACTTTTCAAAGAAGTAAAGTGATACGGTGGGCTTGGGGAGCCTGTGACAGTGCACACTACGCTTGAGTGGGTTTTTGAGGGTTATTTTAAAGAGTACTAGTTATTGTGAAGATGCATTGATTAATATTGTGACTTGCAAAACGTTTATACCATTTAGGATAAATTTTGTAAACCATGGGACTTGGATACAGTTGGTACTAGAGAGCAGGACAAAGTTCATGAAAGACTTCTAAATGAAAGAGAGTTCAGTAGAACTCGGTGTTCAGGTCAGATTTCATGGAAGCAGAATCAAGGTCCTTTACCTTCGAATTATCACAAAAGATAAAGACGTATGAAAGGACAGAGCAACAGATTACTATAAGTCCCAGGTATTCTCGAGGTTTATAACGGCATTATTACGGAACAAGTAAAATCAGGGAAACCAGCGGATAGTTTAATGGTATAGTATTTCCATATTTCGACAGGCCAAGAATACCCTCTGGTAGTCTGAAGGAGCTGTTTATGAGATGCTTGAAATCTTTTTTGGTTCTGCACTATGGTATCGACATTTGAGGGGACAAAGCAAATTATTTCATATTGAATTGAAACACTACTTTTGAACAGTGGAGAAGTAAGACTGAAATAAAAAGGCGAAAAGAGGGAAACTATCAAAATTACTTACACAAAAGAAATTATGTTAATTATTTGCTAAAGAGAAAAAAATTACCCCAGGTGTATAATATTATAAGAAAATTAATTACTAGAAATTGTATTTTGTTTGCGATTCATTCCAATCTTCTTCCCAATATTTGTATTTCCGCTGTAATCATGGAATTATAATAAGTCATCGTACTTTTTTTGCACATAACAAAACAAATAATAATACTTCATAAGAAAAAACAAACAGGTAGATAACTTTTTTTACGTTTAGAACTTGGCTAAACGTAAATACAAAATATACCATACAGGTCTGACTCACTGTGAAATTTCTGTTAATGGTATCACCAGGGGGTGAAATTACTACTAAAGCTAACAGATAAAGCTAAATAGCTTACACATTGGACCTAAAATAACACAAGAAAATAGAGCCGGTTATCTTATTACAAAAGCTAAGAGGTAAATGACTTATTTAAAAAATGATGTGGGCTAGGTAAACCAGCACTCCTTTAGTAAAATTTTAGTCTATGTAAATGATAGGATGCACGTAATATCAAAGTCATATGTTTATGCTAACTCTAACAAAGAAAATTAAGAATAACTGGTTCAACGTACAACGAAAGAGCTAGAGGAGTGTTTGTATAAAGACTTCAAAAGGAATATTGAAGGAAAATAGGCAGTATTTGTTTGAACAAAATAACACGAAACGTCATGATGATTATGTGACTTTGTCAGAGGATACGAAAGGGCTTCTACAATTTAATTAGGCTCAAGAGGGAATTAGGGACAATGTTATCAACACCCAGGGCAGTCAAAGCACAAATGATCTTAGAATACTGAAGTTACTGATTTTATTACATGCACGTTAAATTGTCAATAGCTTTATTGTTGTCTGTGGCTCTCTGGATGCTTTTACTGGCCTAGGTATTTCAATGCCTTCAAAGAATACTCACTTAATTGACTCTATGTTTCTCAAAGGTGCACAAGTCCCAAGGTATGCATAGAACAATAACATGGAAAGCTTGTAAGACCCATACAACCATCCTGCGTTTATATTGATGTGTGTATAAAAAAAGTGTCAGAAGAGCCTTGTGACAAATTTTCTATCCTAAGCAGAACGATGGTCAGAAGCTCAAACTGTCGTTATTAGTTTAACCAGAAATTTTCTCAGTGATAAAATGAGTTATAACTGCTGACCTACTGAAACAGATGATATTAGATTAATTGATATTAGAGGGTTAAATATTAGATAAAGATCAAGAAGATTTGTAATTGAAGAAAGTTGGAAAATAGGAGTGCACTGAAT
This sequence comes from Morbakka virulenta, assembly GCA_003991215.1. Lineage (NCBI taxonomy): Eukaryota > Metazoa > Cnidaria > Cubozoa > Carybdeida > Carukiidae > Morbakka > Morbakka virulenta. The sequence continues at coordinate 3,301,275 of RDPX01000026.1, forward strand.
TGAATCCAGGTCGGTAAACACATATTTACCTTGTTTCTTTAACCAGGGATGAAAACCCAAACGGAGTCTTTTGAACAGAAAAAATAAATTTTATAAAAACACGTGTTGTGTAATTCATGATTATTAATTATAAGACCCAATGGATAACATGCAAAAACCAATTTACATAAAACAATTCAAACAACGCCATTCCTATTTGACGTATTAAGGTATGAATTCTGCTCATGTGGATTCGTGATCATTCAGCTTATTACTGTTCTGTAACGTGTCATTAATTCATACAAAACTTTACAACTACACATAACCATTAAACTCACCACACTGACTGATTTGGAATCCTAATACCAACAGAAAACCAAATGGAGTGAAAAACATTTTCGTCATACTTTAACGGCTAAGCTTCTGCTGCGAAGTTGAGGATTGATATGACGGAGTATAATAACAAAAGAGGCTATTGTAATGTAAACACTATGCTATGTGATTCTTGTACACACAAAAAATCCCAAACCAATTACTTGTTATTCAAATGGAACATTAACTACCACTCAGAACAGCATGCCATTTCCCATCGTCCGTACAATCCAACAAAAGAACATTTGCTTTAAAGTTCCCAACGTTAATATAGTGCTGCCTCATACCTAATACATTTGGGCATCTACTTCGGTTTCAGTTTTTTTATCAACCATAATTACTTACTAAGAAGTAAAAGGAGCCGTGGCTTAATGGGTAGTGCAACTGCACAGTAACCAAGAGTTCCGGGTTCGATTCCCCGAGCTGTCGATGAGAATTTGGAACTTTGTAAAGAAAAAAAAGCCATTGGTTGGCGTCAGGAAGGGCATCCGGCCAAGAAAGTCCTCACTGCCAAATCAAAGTCCCTCTGAAGGGCACCGTCTGAGCCCCAATTGCTGGGGGAAAATTACGTTAAAACTATAAAAAAACAAAAACAGTTACTTACTAAGAAGTCCCTTAATTTTAAATGAGAACTGAAATTAAATTAATTATTACTGAAATTATCCTTTTTATATTATTGATGAACCATCGAAATTATTAAATTTACGCTGAATAAATAGAATTTTAAAGAAACAAAATTTAGGTACCTTGGTACTGTTTGTTCTTGTAACCTACCAGGGAAACTTTTCGGCTGACAATCCAGAAAAGACAACATACAAAAAGAAGTGTTTNTAAAGAAAAAAAAGCCATTGGTTGGCGTCAGGAAGGGCATCCGGCCAAGAAATTCCTCACTGCCAAATCAAAGTCCCTCTGAAGGGCACCGTCTGAGCCCCAATTGCTGGGGGAAAATGACGTTAAAACTAAAAAAAAAACAAAAACAGTTACTTACTAAGAAGTCCCTTAATTTTAAATGAGAACTGAAATTAAATTAATTATTACTGAAATTATCCTTTTTATATTATTGATGAACCATCGAAATTATTAAATTTACGCTGAATAAATAGAATTTTAAAGAAACAAAATTTAGGTACCTTGGTACTGTTTGTTCTTGTAACCTACCAGGGAAACTTTTCGGCTGACAATCCAGAAAAGACAACATACAAAAAGAAGTGTTTGGTATAGAAATTGTTCACGTTCTTAGGAATGATAAAAAGAAACAAAAATTATTGACAAATACTTTTAAAAAGCAACAACTTAATGTTTAACCACCGATGTCGTAAAATCCTATACATCTTAAAATACAAGGCTGGCCTCTGGCAGGGCCAAGTCTGTCTCATGGGGAGGTTTGCTGGATTAGCCTTGGCTGGCAATTCTCCTTAAGATGTTATCTCGATAGAAACATAGATTGTAGTGCCATCTTATCACTACTCCTCACTTATGAAGGCAATGATTGTTAGACATTGTCTGCTGTCCCTTCATTTAAGACCACCCCAATTGTCGTGAGGCTCAGTTAGACAGCTTACTCATAGTTTGCGTCTAGATGGTGGTTTCGAACATGTAATTCTACCTTTCATTTTTTATGACGGTTTCACTTATATGAATAACTTTACTACCAGGTAGACCTCCAGTGGCTAGGTGTTATAAAAAACCTCCGAACCCCAGGTCGGCTTTATTTCCGAGGTTTAGACTGAAAGTGTGGAAGTACTAGCTCTAAACAGACCCGGAGAAACCTGTTATCTTCAAAAGATTCCCTCTTTTTAAATCTAAGTAATGTTACAGTGCTTCTTTCCTTTTTATTCGTAAGAACTTTCCTTCATTCTGACTCTCCTCATATTCTTGTGCTTTGTGAGACAAGGCTCAATGAATGTGTTAGCAATAGGGGTTTTCGTGTTGACAGCGGGTATTTATCTTTGTTTCGACTAGCCTCTACAACTCATTTTCATGTTCTTTCTATCGATGTTCGACAGGACCTTCCACCTGTTACAGTAAAGAATCTAAAGATAAGCCTTATGTGTACTTTAGATTGTCACTTTTTCAGACCACTTGTTACCTATTTTCTTGTATCGATCTCCCTCTTCTGACTCTTGTTTATTTATTGAGGCAGTATCACACTCAATTAATAAGGCACTGGACAAACCTCACACTCCAATCTTCTTTGTCTTTGGCAGCTTCAGTGCTCATCACATGAACTGGTTGAATTGACAGAGCTTGAGAAATTACTTACAAGTTTGCTGTTGTCCCTGAGCTTGTAAAGCTTGTTGATTTCCCCACACGATTTCCTGATTCAGACTCAGGAAAACATTCTCTTTAGAGCTTTTTCTCACATCTATTCCTGAGCAATTTACAGTTTCATATTTACCTCCTTTTGGGTCTTCTGATCATGTTGTTGTAACTGTAGAGGTTAATGCAACTGTTGCAAACTTTGTTGACAAGGCATATCATTGTAAGACCTTCAAATATGGTCAGGCTGTCTGAGAGGGATTTCCTCAATTTCTTGCTGATATTTCCTGGTATTCAGTCTTTTGTCAATCAGCTTTTAATGTTGCAACTTAACTCAAAGAATGGGTTCAGTTTGTCATTAAAATGTTTGCATCTAGTCATACTTACAAAGTTTAACCTCATCCTCCATGGTTTAATGCTCGTTATTCTTCTGCTGTTGCTCATAGCTAAAATCTCTATGGTTAGTTTCAATGTAATAGAACTGACAAATCTCACATTTTCTTCAGATTCACTGGTAATGCTTGTAAAAGGGTGGTTTCTTATGCTAAATCTCGCTATGGTGAGCGAATTCATGAGTCTATTTATATTTTGTCTTAAAAAATGTCAAGATTTCAATAAAACTTTTCATTCGGGAAAGTCGACGATTCCTCCAATTTTTTATGGTGTTCGATTTCTATGCCCTCTACATAAAAGGCTTATCTTTCTGATGAATATATATATATATATATATATATATATATATACACATATTCATTTTTAAATGTGTTATATATGTATGTGCGTGTGTGTGTGTTACTTCAGAAGAGATATAGTGGGAAACACACTGCTATTCTCTATAGCCTTTACAATTGGAGCTATATCAATCATATTCATTAATCCTACTATTAGATATGGTAAATAATTGGTCTGCCTTAAATTTACTGTGTACCAAAGTTTAGAATACTTAAGGGATTCCTTAATAGAGACTTATTAATTGAATGCATTCAAATAGTTTGTAAAAACTATCCATAGAGTGAACTACTTGTCCAAAAATGGTATTTGTATTATTGATATAGTAAAACCATTATAAGTTACTTTGACGTGCATAATTAAACATTATTCCCTTACTGGGTTTTTCTTACACAAAACATGAGCTACAAATATTTCCTTTTCAGTTTTTTATCAGTTTCTTATCAGTTTAATAGTATAGTTCAAAGTAAACAAGAAAAATTGTTTGGGGCAGTAATGCTTCCCGATCCTTTAGCTAAGATCAAGTGTAGAGCTCTGGTCACTCCTTGGTCAGGGCTTTGGCTATAGGGACCAACCATGCAGGAGAAGGGTCTTGAGATGATTGAGCCTTGGCTGAAGACCAACCGAAGAGGAAGGGCCTTCCCACGGAGGGTCCGACAGGGGTGATCCGTATGTCTTGCATTTTATGGTGTCTTGGGTCATTCTGTCCCACTTTTTCTTGATCTGTTGCTTCCCTTTGTGTCTTTCATGGATGGATATCTGCGAAAGACAAAAATGGACCCACTGTTTACCAAGGGTTTCATCAATGACAGACCCAGTAACGCTTTACAACAACCCATGTCTTCAAAGTGGCTGGCAACTCTATATCATAATTTTTCATTCTGGTATCTCTTTTATGACAAAGAAAGTGTTCTTTGAACGGCTAAGCCTGTTGTTCCTCATGTTTTGTTTTTTCACGAAAGATTATATTGAATTTTGGAATTGCCCTGATGTGTGCAAATATAACAGCTACCTGTGTGTTTCTTGATAGGCTATTATGGATATCATTTGGAGTTTCAAAAAATAGAGTTATTCAAATAAATACCGTATGCCATGTATTTGTGCTGTAGTTGCTCAGTGTAGAAAAAATTTAAAATTTGAAAATGTAATACAGATGGAGAGGATTCCGAATAGTACAAAATTGAAAAAATATGTTTTCGCTGAACTGGATTCAGTTCTGTGCAAATATATTTTTAATTTTCTAAATGACGTTTTCAGCGTTCTTGTCCCATATCCAACTCAAGCACTCTAAGAAGAATCGGCACACAAAATGAAAATATTTTCATGGACTACGATCACAAAAGGTTAGCAAAATAATAAGTCTATGCACTTATNGTTCCTCATGTTTTGTTTTTTCACGAAAGATTATATTGAATTTTGGAATTGCCCTGATGTGTGCAAATATAACAGCTACCTGTGTGTTTCTTGATAGGCTATTATGGATATCATTTGGAGTTTCAAAAAATAGAGTTATTCAAATAAATACCGTATGCCATGTATTTGTGCTGTAGTTGCTCAGTGTAGAAAAAATTTAAAATTTGAAAATGTAATATAGATGGAGAGGATTCCGAATAGTACAAAATTGAAAAAATATGTTTTCGCTGAACTGGATTCAGCGAAAACATATTTTTTCAAAACATAAGTCTATGCACTTATTCTTAATTTATTTTATTTTAGATTCAATGCATAAATTTTACTTCGGAACTAGCTTTCCTTTTAACAATACCAAATCTCAGAGAGGGGGTTCGCCTTAATCTTTAGGGGGTCTTCCTACGTTACATCTGTAATCAAAAATAATATTCTAGCAACAATGAACTTAACCTTTACGACAGGACCAGACCAGAATAAAGTAGTGAGTAATTCTTTAGGATCTCCATGACATCAAATTTTCAATTCTTCTCTATTCTTGATGTCTAAGTCTTCATTAAGTGCATGTCAATCATTTTTGAAGTAGTAATATTGGTTAGCTTTATTTTCTTTAATTTCATACCTACATTGTTTTCTTATTATTCTCTTGACGTCGAAGAATATATTTTTAGAAGTGCATTACACGCTTTCTATGTAAGAAAATACTTTATAAGAATATCGAGGCGGAAAATGAGTAATAAAATTTAGTATATCTCAAGAATATGCCCTGGCTTAGGTTGTTATTCAAGATAACAAAATTTGTATGATGCAGTAGGAAATTTAATTCTATCCATTGTTACACGTTACCGAAGTTCAACTTCTAATTAGCAACTAAACTGAACTTTGACGAATTATCCAAAACTATAGCATAACAATGTTATAACTTCAAAGAAGACAAGCAAGTGTAATCGTCACATGTGACATCAGTCATTCACAAGAACACATTTCTTTCAAAGGTATCAAGTCATACGTTTTCATAGATATAGCTAGTCACCCGGTCGTTCTAATGTGGAAATGGATCGTATAAGAAAGAAGTAAATGACTCTTGCAAGGTTGGGGATTTGAAAACGTACTTATTCACAATAAGCTCTAGTTATGCTAAGACTATATAAGGCTGATATTTGTCCAAAAGATAAGAATTCTGAGGCTGAAATGAAAAAACACTGTTCTCAATTAAAAAAGTGTGTGCTTTAAGTCTGGCTGGGGTTGTTCGGAAAATCGAAATATATTATTAGGATAATTAACGGAATGGCTTGTCCTTAAATTAGAGAACACATTGCATTAATCATAGAACACGCGTAATATTTCAAAGAAATAAAGTACTAACTTTGACCACGGTTTAATCAATGGTTACGGCAATCAGGTTCCGACCTTAAATACCACATGTATTTGCTGCGATTAGAAAAATACTGCTATTGCTGGTAACATGAACTTCAACAAAACCCCGCCATAAAGAATAACTACAGAAGAAAGTCCATCTTTCATCAAGTTTATTGAAGCACATCATTAGCTGACATAATCTTTGATACCAAGAATTGAAACAATGGGCTTTCATTGTGCTCCATTTTCTGCCGTTTGTTTTAATGAACAAGTATTCAATCCCTGTCAAACCTTAAACCTTCACTTTAGACTTCACATTGCCTTTCTATGCTCTTCTAGTCGTCGAAATAGTCTTCTATATTTTAATTCAGATCACTCTTCTGGAGTTTTGTTATACATGGCCTCTAATTTCTATTTTATCTGAATGATTCCACAATACCGCTGTCTATCAAGACCCATTCTTGTACAAAAATCCTTGTTTTGAAAATATCCTATTTAATCTTCAATATTCACCCTTTGAAACTAATTTCAACCAAGTGACAGCAGCGAATCTAAATAGTAGGAACAATTGCTGAAAAGATGGTTATCTTGATTTAATGATATATTGTTTCAAAAGTTGTTTATGTTGTATAAGAAATGTGTTGCTTAATGCGGGTTTTTTTCTCTGGAACTCATCATTCTAATTTTCCAACCAATCCCCCGCTCACCTCCTCAAAAGATGATACTGTTTAGGCCCTTCCATTGAACTAGGAGGACTTCTGTGGGGTTTTCTTGCTATGACTACATTTTAGGAATTCGACAGGCCGGCGATTTTTTTCCAAATCAGCCAGAAACCTCTCTTCGAAAAACCTTGTATCATTTGCCAAATTCAGAGAAGCGAAGGTCGGTCAATATTTTTCCTTTAAGGACAAATGACGACAAGAATTAGTTCATCAATTAAAACATCGCTTCCATGCTTGTCTTTTTGGTAGAAAGGCACGATGAGCGACGAACATGTTCGAAACGAATTTCTCACTTGATCATAAAACCAAAACTGGATTGAGTTTCTCGTGTTTTCATGTGTAGTCATTTCTAGTGCGCATGCATTGGTTCAGAGGGCTTCCAGACAACACTTGACTACACAAAGGAACCAAGAGAAAATAAAGACAAGCTGGGTCGTGCATGACAGATTGCATTTCTTTGGGGAATTCTTTCTGCTCTATGGTGCATTTGGGATGCTAAATTTAACTTAGCTACACTTTTATTTTCATGCTATTTAAGTCTGGGAACATGTCAGCACCTTGAGGAGATGGACGTTCTGGAACAACAAAGGTCGAATTGTGCTAAACCAATACCTTTTTGTAGGCTGCCTCGCATCTGACTGTTTTTTCTGCCAAGGTCAAATCTGAATGATTTGATTTTTATCATACAATTGGTATGTTCAACTACTACAATACACGTTTTAGTCCAATAATTCGTGGCGTGCATTTGACTCACTTTTGTTGCATAGGATGCAGTAAAGTTCACTTAAATTTGTGTTACATGGTAACATAGGACACAGCCTTAACTAATCTTTTCGTTTGTACAGAGCTGTTTTCATAGTAAGATTAAAGAATATCACATTTGAAGCCAACCATAAAGAGCATTTACATAAAATTATATATATTGTGTCTCTTTACCATGTAAAAACAGTCCATGGTCAACGATAAAGCATAAATTACTTGAACAGTGGAGAAAGCTTATTGACTTTCTCTTTTGCCTCTTTAAAGGACCTTTATGACAATTTAATAAAGCAATTATACAAAAATACATTTTACAACCTTTCAGTCTGCTTTATATTTACTTCTTTTTCATAATAATCTGAGCCCTTGCGAAAATGCATCACAAAATGACTTGGGTATCTTGGTATCCTCCAGTCCAGTCATTGTGAACCATATACCAACCAACATATACGAGAACCATTTTCACAACTCTTAGTAAAGAGTCCTCTAGCTCTGCTAAGGAGTACAGCAAATCTGATGGCTGATAATTTAAATCAACCCCTCAGGCTTTTTACTGCTGGTAAACTTTCCGCTTTGAATTATTGACTTTTCAGTACACGTAGATTTATAAATATCTTCCCCTGGAACTTGCTCCAGTTTACAGAATATTCGTTCTAATGTGTCTGTAGTGAACTGTCCCTAAATCACAAGGTTATGGAATTTGCTAAGTAAATAATTTCAAAGTTCAACAAATACGTAACCTGCATGTGTAGGAGACATTGCAATGTCTTCAGTAAGTTAACACCTTTTATTCTGCTGCACTGGTAACATTCCTGCCATGGTTTCAAGTTCTAGCAAGAAACCAAGCCAATTCCTGAAATAAAAAGTGTCTGAATCCTTATAGGAAATGTCTGCACAAAATTCTTCAAAATTCAATATCTTCTAAAATCTGACAAAGTTCAAACGGAAGCTGACTGTCACACCACTATTTCTTAGCTAAGGATGTCTTTTTAGAGGCGTTACAGTCTGATCACAGAAAACGTCAAGTTTTGTAGACAGATTCAGTCACTCAATTAGTTTAGAAAACACGAATACATAAGTCAAACTGGGTAGCTTTCCAATGCTTTCTTTCTTCAACTTGTATAAAGAAATAATATAAAACCATTTTGCAACTTTGTAATGCTTTCTTCTCGAATCTTCAGGTGAATCTTCCTTGTTACCGACTTACTGAATTAAACATTCTTATAGTTTACAGTGAACGTCAAAAAAATAACATATCTTCAGCATCTCTATCTAGCAACAAATGCTATATTAAGGAACAACCAAAGAAAAAATACAGTAACTTCTTCACATTTACAATTTTGAAGGAAATATTTAAAGATCCTAGACTTTAAACGAAGTTACTTTGATACCAAAAAAAGTTTTTTATTTCAAAACAGAATGTGTTTTAGGAAACACTTTATTCGGAAAAATAGTTCAAATATAACTAACTGCTTCGTAAGAATACGAACTCAGGTTCAATCCAGGACCTTCAGCAAGTGAATGTCGCAAGCCTTATATTGACATTGTCGCATCTTTTTATTTGGTTATCTACAGGCGAGAAAAAGGTCTTTGTTATGAAAAAAAGTAAAAAGACTTAAAATAACAGGAGACTATCATCTTATTAGTTGTGAAAAAGGACATTTAAATGTTATTTTTTCACTGAAGGGGTAATAAAACAAATGTTTTCTATTTCTCCACTGATGAATATCCACATGAAATTCCCATGCTTTGCTAAATAGCCAGAAGGAGCGTCTTGTGATACAGTGGACTTCTTATCTGGAATAATCTGATTGGTTTCATATCTTAAAGTACTCTTCTACTCTCAGTACATGAAATGCGAGTTACCAATGAAAATTAGCACCCTGTGTTGCTAGATTCCAAAAAAGTCAATTGCTACAAGTGAAAAAATTCTATCAATGTAATGTGATTTTAAGCCTTTAATTGAAGTTGGTAAACGAGGAGTGGGTAAAAGCATGAAACGCTCCTACTAACTTATTCAGTCGAGTAAATGAGACAATATCAATATGTATCTTTATTCTTATTCAACCAACTCTTAACCTTCAATTAACAAATGTTCAATCGCATCAAAGTGAAACGACCGAATTTGTATATGTTTGGCAAACACTACTGCCAACAGCAGGGCAAGATTGCTGGGCCTGAAAATCTGCTTGTATGGTACGGCTTAAGCTAACCCCGATATGTCTCAAGAATTGCAAATCTTCTAGAAATAACAAGGTCTGCAAGTGTTAGCGCAATGGCTCGAAGGGCAATTGGTCAAAGTTGTCAGTTATATTAATTATCTAAAGAAATACGATTTTAAAAAAATTACACAAACAAAGGTTAAATTGATGAAATACTGAAGCACAACAACATCGTACCATAAACAACGTCTCTACAATGAAACACTAATCAAGTGTTGGTATATGCCAAACACTCACGTTTGATAAAACATACGCGACTGTCTCTTTTCCCTTTCTTATTCGGTAGCGAAACATTGTTTAATTATCCAATTTCTTACTAAAAGAATATTTCTCATGTCATCATTCTAAATCACCATATTTTTAGATGTTAACTTTTTAATTGAAAAATATAATCTCACCTGTAATCGAGCACTGCCACTCTTGGAAATAAAATTACGACGTTAAGTTTAGGTATGGACACAGGAAATGAATGTACTCACTGGTGGATCATGAAAATACTCACAATAACTACTGCAGTGGTTTTTATGCGACTGTAAAGCCAGGAAAGTGTTAGTCCATCGCGAAAGTTACCGTTTTTCTGTCCCAATAAGAAATGGGAGAACAACACCAGGTTACAAAATCTTTGTTTTGAATGCGTTTTTTGTAGTTTGGTTCTCAATAGTAACGTCAGTATCACTTATTATTTGAAGAAAACATGGAGGCTAAAAAATCAAATGTTTAGTAAAACTTGTTTTTGACAGAGGCATTTCCTTATAGCTTTCATCGTTTAGATGTTTCGAAGGAAAACATAACTTTCAAATTTACTCACATAAATTGGTGCTATTTATGTCAGTTAGCCTGTCAATTCATTTAACACAATTAAATCATGATATATTTACATCAGCTCGGCAGAAAAGGAAAGAATTAAAACTGAAAAGTGTAGTGGGAACTGTGGCACCATTGATTTTGACATACTTTGTTCTTCTTTAATAATAACTACTCATGTAGAATAGCGAGAAGTTTTCTCTTAAAGATAACCTGCTGGGGTCCAAGAGAGTAACAGATGTACGTAGGGTGGCTCCGAAACTGTCCTCTAGGAAATTCCAGGCATATTCAACAACGGCAAACAGGCTTAGTACTTCCAGTTAAACGAATTATGTTTGGGTAACTCTTGCAGACATAGTGCGACACTGGTCTTCAGCGGAGGAAACGGTGTAACATAGTAATCGAATGCTGAAACAATTAAAGGTAGGTTGCACCGGGGCGCTAAGTGGACATATTCAGGGTCAAATGGTCGAGTTATTGGAGCATTGCAAGTTTCTGTATAATTGGATCCCACAAATAAGAAGTTCGGACATCTCTGGGGTGCCCTCCAAAAATAAGGCGCATCACCACGGTCTTTGCCATATAGGTTGGGAAGAAAGTGAGGATAGGGAGCAGCTATGTTGTTAAAATGACAGAAAAGGAAAGCGAGCTAAAGGCTTAAAAGTAGGTCCATCAGCATTCTTTGTATACAAGAGGCAAAGTTCCCTGGAGATAAAACACGTGAGGTGGACGATTATTTTAGATTCTTTTACTGTGGTGGTGGAAACGCGAGGAATGAAGTAATAGTGGTTTTAGGCCCGAAGTTTAATTCTAAAGTAATCGAAGTTGAAAGACACAATGATAAATGCATCAAAGTTAATGGAAGATGGGAAAGTATACAATATTACTACACCATATCCGCTACAGACGAGATGTAATCAAGAAGTGAAATTTAAGTTCTAAGAAGAGTTTAAACTTGATATTGGCATCAAAGCGGGGCGAAATTTAAGTAGTCCATGGCGACATGAATGGGTTTATTGGTTAGGGCGTGATGAGCTTCCCACAGGTTCATAAAGAAAGGGGGTTTGGAACAAGGAACTAGAATGTAGCAAGATTGGTTAAGAACGGTCAGAGTAATGAGTTGGCTCTAATCAACACGTATTTCAAGAAAAAGAGCGAGGATTAAACTGCATTTAAAAGTGGTAACCATGTTTACAAATAGATTCTATGATGGTGCAAAAGACCAAATTATGTAGAATAGCGGAGTGTAAAGTGATACTAGGGAAGTTGTTATTTAACACCGGTTTGATTACATGTAGTTTATGACAAGAAAGAACAAAACTTGAATACAGATCGTTAAAGGAAGAACTAAACCATGGTAATTAATGCAGATAGAAATTAGGGTGAAGTTTAAAGATAGGACAAGGTCAGTGTTTGGCAGATAAAGTGTTCAATTAATGAAAATGGAGAGGATCGTAGGGAAAGTATGCGACAAAAGCTGAACAAAGGAAAGGGGAAAAGGATACTTCCCTTCGTGGTCCTACGAAGAAATGGAAGATCAAGGAAAACAGAAGAGAAAGAGTGGCATAAGTCTCCAAGTAAAAACATACATAAACTCAAAAAGAAAAGGAAAAGAATGTGGTAGTAAAAGCCAGAAATAAGCCCAATGACGAAATTTCCGAGTCTCTGAACGATATGTAGGAAACAAAATCTCCAAAATTGTAAAGCAGACAATTAATTTTGTTTGCTGCAGCGCGTATTTAATGATTTACCTCTGAAGTGCAGTGTTTACTTGATGGGGTGCTTATGGTTTTCCCGTATAGACATTTCCTTCAGGCTCTTGTAATTAATTTAGTTTCCGTCACGGTAGTAGTTGATACATACATGGTGCTTTCGATTCGGTTAACCGTATTAGAGTGCTCGATACATAAATTTCCTGACGAGTGAGTAAAATCACGAAACAGGCTTGTCGAGATGAACAGTGTAGTTTTTTATTCTTTCCAACTTTTTATATCTCTTTTTTATATGTATAGTATTAGGAGTAAACTCCAAACAGTCAGATGTCAAAGCTTCTATTTTGACAAAATAATAATAAAAAAACTCTGACATCACAAACTCATTTTACACGACTCGAGACGCAATACATAAACAAAGCTATAGAAGAAGTGCTAGATCTAAAAAAACCATGGTGAAAGAGAGAGAGAGAGAGAGAGAGAGAGAGAGAGAGAGAGAGAGAGAGAGAGAGAGAGAGAGAGAGAGAGAGAGAGAGAGAG
>RDPX01000026.1:3320064-3333571 GCA_003991215.1 Morbakka virulenta
ATAGATAGATAGATAGATAGATAGATAGATAGATGGATGGATGGATAGATAGATAGATAGATAGATAGAAAGATAGATAGATAGATAGATAGATAGATAGATAGATGGAGATAAATATAAATACTTTTAATTGGAAGAGTCCGTCGATATACTTACCAGCGATGTATGTATGTATGTATCGTCCTGTACAAAACTGTAAGCAAACGCTACTTGTACTATATATACATTTGAGTGTACTAACTTAATTTAAAAAGTTAAATATAGGTTTTGTAAACAATACCACTTAAAATATGGTTAGACATCTGTATTGCTGGTAAAATAATGATTTTCCAAGCTGTATTATTGTTATGGTGTAGAAACTCTTGGAAAAATAATCTATTAAGTTAAATGGTAATAGTTTACTACTTCTCCATATATATTAGTTGAAACTGCCACATCATGATCACATTGCTTTATAAATCTTCTCTTTTTTCCTGCAAGTTTTGGATATCTCCAGATTAAAATCTTATTTACATAGTCAATTTAATTAAAAATATATTTATATATTTAATTCATGGCAATCTGTGGATGGTTGAGATTCATTTACTAACACGGGCTTTGTAAGTTCTGCTGTCAATGCAAAGTCATTCTATTAAATGGAATTAAGAACATGGAAATTAATAGGTAGAGAATGTCTATTCAGTGAAAAAAACCCCACAAATGGGTGGGAGTTTTTATCATGTCAAGAGTTGTTTGCTTTTTGTTGAGCAAACAACTCATGACATGATTGAGTTTCGAGAGATACTTTTCCCATTTTTAGCCTGCTGAATTAATTTGGTACAGTTCTTTTATATGTAAATAATATAGACCTATGTGGTGACTGGGATCAAGTTGTTTTGATAAGTGACACCATAACTGTCTTGTGTTTGTTATGCTTTTTTTTCTTTAATACTGGGTACCAATTTTTGTTTGAGCGTAGGATATACAGTTGTTGTGATAGCTGTGTTGCAGGGAATGGATTGAATCACAGTCTACACTATGTCAAGAACATTAATGAACATCTAAGACAAACTCTTCCACAACACAATATCCACCGTTTCTTGCTTAGAACACCCATCTTAAGGAAAATACTGTCAAAACCAAAGGACCCAGTCCCACTTGAAACTTACTACTTTCACTACTATCCGTTTCTAGTCAATGGACACGTCAGACATGTGTTTAACTTGTAGCTTCAGCAAAGCTCGCCACTTCATACGATCACCAGCCATTTCTTCCATCAAGTTAAGGGTCTTCAGATTGCCTTCGATCCATTCCTTCCAAGACTTCCTTGGTCGTCCTTGGCGCCTTGATCCAAACACCTCCACAGAGGAACACTTGTTGATCCACGAGTCAGATCGTATCACATGCCCAAACCATCTTTGCCCATTGCATCTGAGTTCATCATCTAAGGGCTTCAGGTGAAGCAACTTCGAGAGTGCAGACGTACTGACTCTGGTTCCTCTTTTCACATGACACATGCACAAAAGCGTGGCTATTTCATTTCGCATGAGACATTTGACATCTTCAAGACGATGTGCCCAGCATTGAGCCATAGGCTATTGTTCTCTGAATACAAATGCTGTACAGCTTACCATGTACTGGTGACTGCTGATTCTCACAGCATCTTCAAATCCTTTGCAGAAATGATGAGCTTAGTTTTCAACATGTTAACCTTCAAGCCTTTTACCTCAACTCCTTTCTTCCAAACATGTAACCTCTTCATCAGTTAATTAAGAGATTCTGCAATTATGAGCAGGTTGTCGGCATAGAGCAATTCCCATGGGCATCCAACACAAAACTCCCTTAACAAGGCCTCCAGAACAATGGTAAAAAGAAGTGGGCTTAACACCAATCCCTGATGGACACCAACCTTCACCACAAATTTCTCGCTGAGTGAACTCTTAACTCTCACTCTACTCCTTCCATCACCATATATGTCCTGAACAAGTTGAACGATCCACCCAAGAACACCAACTACATGCAAGGCCCACCAAAGAACATGTCTAGGGACTCTGTCAAAAGCCTTCTCCAAATCCACAAAAGCCAGATAGAGGTGTTGAATCTTGGCCAATTACTTCACCTGGAGCTGTCTCAGGATAAATATGGCATCACTTGTGCTTCTCCCTGGACAGAAATCAAACTGCATGCCATCAATATTGACACAGTCTCTGAGAATTTCTTCCACGACTCTCTCCACAAGCTACACCTGCTCAGTAAGCTTCAGCACATGGTAATTCCCAGTCTAAAGCATCACCTTTGCCTTTGTAAGAGAGGAATAATATAGTTTAAACACTGCATTCTAGGACTTTCCTGCCTCCTACATTGGTAAATCAAAGCATCTTGACTCAAAGGAAAAAACAGCACCAAAGAGCTGTTCAAAATGGTGACACTAAGAGTCATGAAATAGGGGAACACTGTTGCACACAAAGTCACACCTTTAACAGGGAAAATTAAGTGAGATAGACAAGGAAACCAACTCAAAGCCAAGGAAAGTGAAATAAACAATCCATTGCCTACAGCACAGCAATTACACCAACAGTATATTTTAATAAAATTGACAACAAAAACCTGAAAACTTATGCAATGTGGTGCAAGAATTACTTTGCACCATTAAGAATACAAAAATGTTTACCTTTCAAGACTGACTATGGCATAGACAGAAAGTGAATCTGTAGTGAATTTATAATGCAATAATGTTATGGAAACTTAAAGGGCAGTTTACAACTGAGTCAAGAGTGATTTTTGCACTGCAAAATGGTATTTCTGAATCTCTTTCTTAATTGCCTCAAAAGTACGATTACAAAACAAATGAAACAACATGAAACCAGTTTTTGATTGGTAGAAGTGACAATGAAAAAGATAAGTCTCATAAATCGATTTAACAACTGGTTTTGACTTTACTAAAACATAACGACATGTAGATAAACATGACGAAAAATAGGGACCACTTTACTTACTTTTAATGGTTCCTGCTTGGCAACTGATCCATGTGGCTTGTACTCAACTCTGTTAACTGTTCGGAAATCCATTGGGGGTGGGTCTGGATTTCTTTCCCTGCAGGGAGGTCTAAAGGCAGTTGCTGGGTGTGCACCTATATGTCGACTGTAGAAACTGGAATAATCTGTTTCATTTTGCAATGTACGGTCTCCTTTTGATGTTAAGGCAACACCTGACCAGTGTTTGGTGCACCCTTTGTGTTTATGTGGCCGACTGTGTGAAAACAATAAACAAATAAAACATGTTAAAATTTTCACATCACAATTTTAGTTCCTTCAGCAAAAATTGTAAGAGGGGGGGGGGGGGGATTAAGCAAGCAAGTACTTTAATTAAATTGTGGCGGGAAAGTCTAGGCGTAGGACGTGTTTTTAAAGGCTCTTCTGTTTTAAGATTAATAAGTCTAATATTTAAGTTATTTACATTAAGTTTTAAAGTTGAATGTTCCAGTTAGTTAGGTTATTTATAGAATTGGAGTTTCCTGAAGGAAATAATTTGTAGTTGGGATTTATTTGTACTAATCCAGTTCACATTGATGGTTGTGCATCTATTTCGTACACACCGATTGATGGAGATTGCACTAGTCAGTTCTTTCAAATCAGTTATTTCACATCGAGGAACAAGTTGTTCTGCTCACCACTGTCGACGTTTTCACTTTGGTTTACTAATTACTTGCTATGTACTCGGATTACTCAGAATTATCATGGCCTTCTGATTTACAGAAGTGCGGAGTGATATCTTTTTACTCTTTATTGTGTCACCGCCAAGCATTAATCAGGAAATCATAAATGTTCAGTGGAACAGTGGATAAGTCATTAAACTATTGCAACATGTCAAATCGTTTTCTTAGACGTTCAAACCCGACCCCTCGCGTATTTGAAAATGCATTCTGAAATAAATGTGTCACGTCTATTTTTCCAACAAAAAACTCCCAGTCTGTTGGAGGCAATAACAATAAAACCAAAGACTTCGTTATGAAATGTAGTGATTACTTTGCCAAGGCTGTTACCAAATTGAAAGACAAAGCAATACTTCTAAGGAACTTTGTATGGAAAAGTAAACAAAACTTTCAAGAAAAAAACGGGACCAAATTCACACTTGGGTATATATCGACAGTTTTCAGTTTTTAGTGTACCATAACGTATAAAACTATGGGCATGAAAAACAAGGAATTACTAACTACGAAGAAAAAAATTTTTGTGGTATCAAGTAGATAGGAGAAAAGTGTTTTGAAATTTGAAAGATCAGTGTAGATTTGATTGCAAAAAATCATTTATTTTTGTTTAAAATTTTGATTTTTACCTATATTTTGATAGTAAAACTGCCTTTTAATTGATTGTTTTCTATTTGCTATAAAAAGATTTTGTTATTTTCGGAAATTCAAAACAAAAATTGCCCTTGTCTAACCCTAAACGGAGTTTATGAAACTACGCTTTCTTGTAGTCAATCGCAAAGTTCCACCATCGCTAGCGACCAAGAGATAGGTGGTTCAATTTCCAGGTATTTTACAAGTTTACTTTTTCGTGTGGCTTAGGTTCATGTATGTAAGACCAAGCCATTTAATTTTCTTTCTTTCCTTAAAACTATGTACATGAATCGATTTACATTTGTTGTTTTCTGTGACTTATTTGGATAGCTGAGTATGACTCGATGAACGCGTATGGATAGTATTCCCTTCCTAGAAAGAATGTTGGTATATGTTTGATTTTTAGCACAAGCTGACAAAAGAGCTATCATACAGACAAAAATTATTCACTATGGAACCAACACACTGCTAACACATCGTTTTAGCAGTAAAAAATGTATAAAACATTTCATGTGGATGGCACTCTTAAGCACCACTTTTCACCCATTTAGACTTTTGAGCTCCCAGGTGTTCTCAGTTGGTTCGACGACAGGCTGTAACACTATTGCTGGTCTTGTAAAAACTCAAAAGCGAATTTGTAGGAAGTATCCTCACCTAATGACGAAAATTGGAGACGGTGCCAAACTGGCCCTGGAAGAATGTCAATAACAGTTTACGCGGGAGCGATGGAAGTGTTCAATATCCGATCGTGACATCTCTCTCTTGGGAAAACTTATAAGAAAAGGTAGGTTTCTTCCTGAAGGGACTTGTCCTCATTTGTAGCAATATTGGCTATGACTTGCTTATTATCAATAACCTCATTAAATGAAGCATTTACATTTCTTTTTAAATACAGTTAAGGTAGCTGCGTCACGTACACGTTTATTTTTTAACTTATACAGGCCAATACTATTTTTCTGTTTATTTCATTCAAATTTCACCTTCTTCAAAACGGTGATACTCCTGTCGTAAATCTGGATGCAGACATTTAAAATATGGTCATAAGTCCT
This sequence comes from Morbakka virulenta, assembly GCA_003991215.1. NCBI lineage: Eukaryota > Metazoa > Cnidaria > Cubozoa > Carybdeida > Carukiidae > Morbakka > Morbakka virulenta. The sequence continues at coordinate 3,325,432 of RDPX01000026.1, forward strand.
ACGTTTTCTAAATTACTTTGGCTTTATCCTACACTCATTTGCTTTGAAGAAGATTGTGCAAAAATCTGTTGGTATTCAAAGCTTGTGCTTTTCGGCACCAACAATATAACTTAAAGCTTCATAATGAATTTTGAATACGGTACTAACGTTATATCTTGCTCCAACTAAACAATTATTTTCACAATAGAAATGAAAGATGAAGAATCTTAAGTAGGAGTCAATTAATATCCAATGAATGACTAATGTTTTTAAAAAGTTATTGAAGTACATTTTTGTCATAAAAGCAATAAACGTTTTGTGTATTTCCTATTTTACTACTGAAAACTTAAAAACTATCAGTCAGTTATTGAGCCTAACATTAGCTGCTGTTATGTGATCATTCGTTCTTTTCGCACATACGTTTTTAACGATGCTCACGGAGCTGAATCAATGTCTTTCACCGTTGAAGCTTGATAGCATGCTCTTACGCTTAGTTTCGTATTTGTACTAATTGGTGAAANTACACTGGGATCTTTACAAAACACTTTGCAATTCGTGTAACAATAAAGTTAAAGGAGCAAAATGTAAGTACCACCGTGAACTATTAAACGGAAATGCTGCAATTGCAAAAGGTTTCTGGAAATGTGTTAAGTCTATTTTTCCAACGAAAAACTCCCAGTCTGTTGGAGGCAATAACAATAAAAACAAAGATTTCGTTATGAAATGCAGTGATTACTTTGCCAAGGCTGTTACCAAATTGAAAGACAAAGCAATACTTCTAAGGGACTTTGTATGGAAAAGTAAACAAAACTTTCAAGAAAAAAACGGGACCAAATTCACACTTGGGTATATATCGACAGTTTTCATTATAAAATAACTGAAGTTACTAAAAAGAAAGAAAGCAACTGGTGTAGACGGATTTCCACCGGGGATGCTTAAAGATTGTCGTGGATACACCTCACAACCTTTGTGTTATATTTTGAATCTATCCATAAGAACAGGAACAATTCCGACACGATGAAAAATCGCAAAGGTTGTTCCAATACATAAAAAAGGGAACATGACAAAACCAGTAAATTACCGCCCTATCTCCGTGCTTCCTATCCTGTCCAAAATCCTAGAAAAAGCAGTGCACAGTCAACTAATGGATCACCTTGAACAAGAGAAACTCTTGACGGAGAGGCAGTTCGGCTTCCGGTGCAAAATCTCAACAAATATGGCAACTGCGTTACTTATACACAGCATCAGATTGAAAGTTGACAAAGGTTTATTAGTTATTCATTGACTTATCCAAAGTGTTCGACACTATCAGTCACGCTAAAATTGTCGAAAAATTACCATCTTACGGAGTTAATGAAAAAGAGCTGGAATGGGTGATAGATTACTTATTCCATACATAGCAATATGTACAAATTGGCGATCATTTCTCAAATCTTCAACCTTGTTATAATGGAGTTCCACAAGGGTTAATCCTCAGACCCTTGTTATTTATCATATTCTTCAACAATTTTATGGAAAATTTACAAAAAACAGAACCTGTTATGTATGCAGATGACACAGTAATTTTCTGTGCTGGAAAGAGCATCGAAATGATATAACAAGACTTGACAGACGACCTGGAAAGAATAAAAAGTTATTTTGATTTAAACGAGCTAATCATCAAAATGAAGTTGGCAAAACCGAGGTGATGATGTTCGGAACAGCACAAAGGATTGCAAAACAACAATGGCCACTAAATGTAATGTACAACTCCCAGAAAGTTAACAACACCAACACTTACACTTATCTCGGTCATGAACTTGACAGCTCCTTGAACTTAAACAGTGACTTTGATAGAGCGTACAAAGGTACCACAACTAGATTAAAACTCCTTGCGATGCTGAGATGTTACATCAGCAAAGACGCAGAAATGAAAATTTACGTAGCAAGCATCTTACCAAGCCTTAAGTATTTCTTGGTGATAAAGCTGTATTTGATGAGAAGCCAAATGCAAATGTTGACTTCCTTGGAAAGAAGAATGACCGTGATTATTGGCAAGCAAGTGAAATCAATAGAAAACCAAATGAAGATACAAACTCTTTTATTTGTGTGGAAATGTTTGACAGGTGATAAACTGAGTAATGATTTTGAGAACAATTTTGAAGAGATAAAACATTTAAAAAACAAAAGAAATAATGGATTAAACCTCAGATTGATAAAATGTAAATCAGAATACTCAAAAAGGTCTTTATTTTATGGGAACTTTTTAATGAACTCCCTTTGTTCATTAGAGAAGAAACTAGTTTTATGAGATATCATTGATTATTAAATAATTTTTTATATGATTAATATTTTAACACTACACAAATTTTTATTTTTGACACACTAATCAAACTTTTAACCATTTATTTTAAGCTCAAAGAAACACTAAGTGATGCACATACCCTCTAAAGAGTCACATGTTGATAACAGTATTTATATATTTTATTATATATAAAAGTACTGAAATGTAAATAGCCTCTGTAAATATTGTCAATAATAATAATAATAATAATGACAATATTACAAGTTTTTTTATCTAATTGGTATTTTCTAAATTACCTTTTAAAACAACAAACACCCTCTCCTAATTTATGATAAAGAAAAGTCAGGAACGATGATGGAGAACTTGCAACAAGTGAACTTGAAAAGAAGAATGCCTGGAAGTGCTATTATGAGAGATTGTTGAACAGAGAGCTTTTCTAAAAAGAGAAAATCTTGGAGAGGTAGAAACAGTATCTAGACCAGCCATTCTTATTGAGAAAGAAATGATAAGGGAGGCAGTAAAGAAAATGAAGAAAGGCAAAGCAGCTGGTCCTTCAGGAGTTGTGGCAGAGATGGTCAAAGCTCCAGGTGAGAGAGGTATAGAGATGATCACTGATCTAACAAATCAGATCAAAAGAGATGCTGTCATTCCTGAGGACTGGGAAATAAGTACAATTATCAATTGTTACAAAGGAAAAGGAGAAGCTTTAGAAAGAGGTAATTACAGAGGTTTAAAGCTAATGGACCAAGTCCTGAAAGTTGTTTAAAGAGTTATGGAAAAACAAATTAGAAGTGAAATAAACATTGATAACATGCAATTTGGTTTTATGCCTGGACAAGGAACTATTGATGCCACTTTTATCCTCAGACAAATGTAAGAGAAGTACCTTGGAAAGAAGAAGAAGCTGTACTTTGCCTTTGTGGATTTGGAAAAAGCGTTTGACAGAGTGCCAAGAGAAGTTGTTTGGTGAGAAAGTGAATGGCTGATTAAGGTTGTTCAGGCAATGTACAGAAATGCTAAAAGTCGGGTAAGGGTCAACAGTTCCTATACTGAGAGTTTTGGTGTAGGAGTTGGAGTTTATCAGGGATGCATACTAAGTTTTTTATGCTTTTATTTGTGTTTTATAAGCACTGTCAAGAAAGTTTTGAAAGGGTTGCCCAGAGGAATTGCTATATGCAGATGACCTGGTTCTGTCCAATGTGACATTGGATGGTCTACTTGCCTAGTTAAAGACTTGGAAGAAGGGTTTGGAAGGTAAAGGTTTGAGAGTGAAGATGGTAAAGACAAAAGCGATGGCCAGTGGTCACAGTTTAGGAAAGCAATTGGAAAAAGGAAAGTTTCCCTATTCAGTCTGTGGGGAGGGAATTGGGAGCAACTCAATCTATTGTGGTAACTTGCAAGCACTGGGTACATAAATGGTGCTGTGGAATAAAGGGCAAACTGACAGAAAGTAACCATTTTAGCTGCAAGAGGTGCACAGAAGGAGAGGCAACGAGTGACTTAGTCCTATGGAAAGTGCATTTGGAGGGTGAGGAAATTGAAGTTGTCCAGAATTTTGCTACCTTGGTGACACCCTTGGAGCTGAGGGAGGAGCTGGTTTAAGTGTAACAGCAAGGGTTAACAGTGGATGGAGTAAGTTCAGGGAGCTGATGTCATTGTTAACCAGCAGGGCTCTGCAATTACCTACCAAAGATAGAGTCTATCAGGCATATATATGTAGCACAATGATGTATGGCAGTGAAACTTGGCCAGTGAAAGCTGAAGATGTCAGCAGCATGAAGTGGAATGACATGAGAATGATAAGATGGATGTGCAATGTAAGTCTGAAGGACAGGCTCAGTTCCAATGAACTCAGAAGGAGATTGAATCTGGACAGTATTGGCAGCTGTATGCAGAGTAGGAGGCTTTGTTGTTTTAGTCATGTGGGGAGAATGAACATGAAGCACCATTTTCCTTTATCTACAAGAAAACCAAACTCTTACTGAAATTTTGTATTTAATTATAGAGTGCATTCAAAGTGTTAGAATTCTGAGAAGGATTGTCATCAGATGACTTATGGGACTTATGGTCTAACGTCATGGACAGTCTGTAGTGCCTGGCTTTTCAGGAAGGGGAATACATAATAACTGAATAGGATCTATTAGTATTTTGCAAGTGCCATAGATAACACTAATGATTTTTTTCAATTCTCCAAGGCTCCAAGTTACCCAAAGCTTTTAGGGTTTCTACAGACATGTGGTCTTGGAATACAGTTTACCTCTCCTTCATCTTTCTTATTGCATGTTATACTTATTCATTAGAAATTAAAAGTTCTTTGGATTGTTTTTAAAGTGCAGGTTAGGTAGCTCTAAAAAGTGTGAAAAGGTACTTAATATATTCTGACCATCTGCTTTAAGTTTCTTGTTCAGCTTCAAAATTTTCATATAAACTGTAAGGAGATTTATGTACAAAGAGCTCTCTTTTCTATCCACTTTGCTATTTGAATATAATGTTCTTAAATCTATATAGACTTTTCAACTATTTTCTTAGGATCCCCATAAGCTTATTTGATGCTGTTTTTCCCTCTTTGTTTAGTTTCTAAGAAAATGTCACCCAAGAGTTCTACTATAAGGTAGTGTTTTAACTACTGTACATGGTAGTGGCTATTAATTCTTCTCACCAGCATTGCAGAAGAGTTTATTTTCTAATACTTTCAATAAAACAACTTAGTTTCTGTTTACTTGTTGAAAGTGTTTGTACAACCACAGTATGTCAATACAAAAGACTAAAGTGCTCTTTTAAATCCCTATATTAAAGGGTATCTACATATAAACTCTAAATGATTCAACATTATAGAAGTCCCCTGAAAAGAATGAGATACTTTTTGGCAATTTTTAATGACTTAACCAGTTTTTATAGCTGTGTTATTGCCTATGTTACTGCACTGCTTGCACCAATTCTTAAAAACTATTACAAAGTAAAATAAAATGGACTATAATTTTAATGCTGATAAATTTCATACACGCATGCTCTTGTTGTATAAATCTTACCCCTTTCTCAGCTTCAAGGCTTTTTAGAACCAGGTAAATCCTTAGCTACATTTTCAGAAACCCATGGGACTAACATTAAATAAATGCTTCATTAAAATTTGACATACATATGGGGATGGGCAATGTAGTAGTACCAATACAGTAGTAATAATAATACTAAAGTAACACTGATAGTGGTAGTAGTACCAGCAGTGGTAATAGTAATACTTGTAGTGGTAGTGGCAGTAGTATTAATAGTAGTAGTAGTAGTAGTAGTAGTAGTAGTGGTGGTGGTAGTAGTAGTGGTAGTAGTAGTAATAGTGTAGTAGTAGTAATAGTGTAGTAGTAGTAGTTGCTGTAGTAGTAGTAGTAGTAGTAGTAGTAGAACTAGTAGTAGTAGTAGTAGTAGTAGAAGTATTGGTACAGTAGAAGTAACGGTGTTATTGTAGAAGAAAGGAATGGAGAAAATAACAAAAAATTCATTGCTAACAAAATATTATCTAACTTTTTATATCAAAATAATTGAATCAGCTTACCCGCAGTCACATAGCTGACATATACAGTTTACTCCTCGTTCTCGGAGCATTGCTTTTGTTTTGGCATCATAAACCATTATCTTCCTATATTACCTAAACTGTGCAAAAAGGGAAAAAATCATCATCAGAATGCCACATTATGAAAAGAATTAAATACTTTCCTTGATGGTGAGTGTATTTGAAATGGCATTTTGGCCAAACCATTAAATTGACAGGAAAGCTTCTATCCTTTACACGAAACTTTCACTCACAAGGTATAGTGATGCTTTTATCTCAAATAAGAAAGAAGCATCACTAGATAAAAGCGGTCAAAAAACAGGGTGTGCTGTCCCCAAGTTAAGGAGGATATAAACTCACATTTGAGTTAAAATTATCATAGCTGAACTAACTTTTCTGTCTGCCATCGTGTAAAAACCTTTAATGGGTCTATGGCGTAACAGAGATTCGAAAGTGACAAATTGAAATCACAACCTCAATTACCAGCATCGACAACACAACGAATTTGAAATGGCCACAACAATATTATCAGAAAATATATAAATAAATTTTAATACGAATAGCATATATAATTGCAAACAAACGAACTAACCCTTACCTAAGATAAACGTATAAATATGATAGCAGTTTATCATTTATACAGACCTGCAGATATAAAGGCCAATTGGTAAGTTTTTCAATCCAATGATGTAACGTGTGCAAAGTTCACTGGAACTATCTAATATTAAACATCTCTATCCTTATTAAGTAGGCAAATGCGCAAGTTTTAACTGCTTAAAACGTCTGGTCTATGTTTATGAAATCGAGTAACAAATGTACATGGCAGGATTTACATTGATCACATTGATCACTGGGCTTTACTATTTTGTATTGGATCCATGGCAACGTCGTTTCTTAAATTGAAAGCGAGACTTTTATTGTGCCTGTTGTTCTCTTTCATAAAGAAATTGGAAAGTGAAGACCCAACTGATGATTTTCAATGACGTCACAAAAATGTTTCTGATGTTGTCACCATCATGGTGATCATCTTCAGTGATAAACATTGTAAAAATGGGGATTGTAGAAAGAAAGCATCCCATAAATTTGCTTTATTCCATATTGGAGGGCCACTTAGGTAAAAAGGATACATTGAAAAAATAAACGACTCTTATGACTGAAGAATTTCTCAGTTACTTCTCCGAACCCTGTGTCCAGCTTTATAAAACTGTTGTGATATTGTCTGGAGCACTTTCTTTCACGTGGGGAAGAAGTAATGGAATTAGTAAATTACAATTTCCTTTCTTCAAACAATCTATTTCCTGAACTTCCTCTTCTCTTTAGGGCTTCAGCGTCCCGTTCATCACTCGCTCAGGTCGGGCGGTGCCCCTCTCATAGACTTCATTGAAGCAGCACAGAATTTCAAAGCCTGGTCCGCTTCTTGGCACCAATCATTTGGTATATGGTAAGACTTCAAAGGTAAAATACTAATAAAAATTAAGGAGTTCAAGGACAGATAGCGAGAATATTTTGTCGTTGTCAGTGTTTAGTGCCTTGCTAAACTCTTACATTGGCTGTCACAGAGTTAAACAATGCCATTTTCTCCACCATTCGAATAATGTCCACGGCTCCTATGCCTAAAATTTACCTGCCCATCCTTGAAACGTTCGCCTCTGTCTTCCTCTATCGCTTCTTCCTTTCACTTTTCCCGTTACCTCCGTGTATTTATTCCTTTCTTCCGTAATATATGTCCCAAGAAACTACATTGTGTCTAAACTATTTGTTTGATCCGCGCTTTTTTCAATGTATCTTGATTCGTTTCTTTATTTTTCCAGGAGATCTCCACCATCATTCGTAAAATCAAATCTCTATCGCCTCTATTTGTTTTTCCTTAGTTTCGCGTACTCGATATGTTTCACATCTACGCATTATTGTATTCCACATACGATAAGACTAAGTTTGGTCTCATTAATAAAATTCCTAGCAGTAAGAACATTGTGTATACATTTAACTGTTGTTTCTCCATTTAATTTTATGGTCTGATTTTGCATTTGATGTTATTATGCTCCCTAAATATTCAAGCTTTTCTACTTGTTATTTTTTCAATTTTAGCAATCTCTATTGTATTTTAGATTCATTATTATTATTATTATTATTATTATTATGTACGGTTTTCTTATGAATGCTGTTTATTTACAATTACTTACCGGGTCACACCCAGCGACCTGAGGCAAGCAAAGGTTTCTACGAGCAACTTAATTGTTCAATAAATGTGGAGTACAGAAGAACGTATAATCCAAATAGGATTACAAATTGCATCAAAAAGTATATACGTTTTTGTATTAAATTGTTTCTTTATT
>RDPX01000026.1:3337613-3350463 GCA_003991215.1 Morbakka virulenta
TATAACTTTGTTGTTAACCTCCAGTTCTTCAAGCGTTTTAAACAGTGGTGCATGTTGAACTCTATTGGAAGCTTTCTAGTATCCGATAAAACATCTATGCACATTTTTTGCAATTCTTGAGAAACATCTAAATGTTGATAATGAAAGGAAGTATGTGTCAACAATTAAGCTGATAGAAAGAATAACCCAAAATATAAGAATAGCCCAACTTAGAAAGGAGATCAGTGAGCTGATGTCTGGAAAAATGGTAGGCCACTTGGGACTAGATGGGGAGTTGATTGAGACCCTGGGATTGAATAGGCACAGATATGACCCACAGTATTAGTGCGAGTATCTGGAAAGACAATTCCAGATGACTGGAAAATTATCTATTTATTGTCCTGCTGGCTCGCTTCGCTCCCTAGCAGGCCTAACAGGAGGCGCATTTTCCCGCCAAAAGTCTATGTTTTATCCTGTACCAGGTGGTGGGTGTTCATTCAGCGCCAGTTTTGGAAGCACGGGCTGATTTTTTCAAGCTACGGCCATGAAAATTGGCACGAATCAAGCTTGGCGAAAACAATTAAAGTGCTGTTAATAATTTTGCAAAACTATCACTTGTTAATAAGTTATCAGGTAATTAGTGGATGCATATGTAGTAAAGCGTCAAAATTTGACTAACAAACTTGAATTTTCATTGAAGTATGATTGATAGCTTTTAAAATATGCCTGAGGTGCTGCTAATACTTTTCCCCACAGTTGTAATTATTTAATGGCACTTACAAAAGAATTCAATATCAAATTGCAAAAAAATGTTAAGAGGTGGGAGTGGGTCAGATATTGCTAAGACAAGTTGTAGAAAGTTCCAGCATAAGGTGCATTATACAATGATGCATTCCTAATTTTATGGGTTTAAGCAAGTAGGGGAAGAGTTGGGGCCTGCGAGCGAGCTAGCATGACAACCACCCACCTCCTAATATCTAACCAACACAAGTGGGACAATATTAGAAGGAAGGTCGTATATTCCTTGTAATAAAATCTATTTATCTGCTGAAAAAAAGTTAAAAAACATATATACACGTGGAAAAGCCCTGGTGATTTTTATAGAAACCAAATCGATTTTATAACTATCAACGGTCGTTACTAAAATAATGCTAAAAAACTGCAAAATGTATCCAGGAGCCAGTAATCATGAAATTGAAAATAAAGCTAAAAATTCCTAGATCAAAGCAGACTAAAATTTTAAAATATAACACTGAATTGGTAAAGGACGCTGAGATTGCAGAGAAATATGCAGTTGAAGTAAAAAATTGATATGAATGTCTAATGCTACCTGAGTATGAAAATGAAACTTTTTTATACAAGAGGAGGTTGACGTGCAGTGGGATTCTTTCAGACAAGCAAAATATGAAACAAACGAAACTACGCTACTAACAATTAACAATATAGCAAAATAATCATGGATTGCAAAAGAAATACTTGACTTTCGAAGGAAAGAAAATTACACAAAAACACTGTATTTTACAAGGAGATAGATAAACAAATAAAACAAAAATGCTCGGAAGCGAAGGAAGACTAGCTAAACATGAAATGCTCACAAATTGAACAACTCTCAAAAAACAATAATCAAGCCCCATGTATGAAAAAATAAAGGAATTTACAAAGAAAAGAACAGGTTGAGGTAATTGTATCAAAAATAAAAAAGGTGAAATGTTGTTTGAAGCAGAAAAGATATTGAAGAGATGGGTTGAATGTGTAGAAGAACATTTTCATGAACAGAGAAACGATGACCCCATAAGATCATTTCTTTGCCGACCTGAAATTATAAAAGAGGAGGTGGAAAAAGTTTTAGAATGTATGAAATCTGGAAAAGCACCAGGAATTGATGGCATGACATCAGATATGTTAAAAGCATTAGGTAACTTTGGAATTACAATTGTAACTGATGTATGTAACAAAATGTACAAAACAGCTTACATACCTGCAGCCCTCAGAACGTCAATTTTCGTATTGCTACCCAAGAAATCAAAGGCAACAGATTGTTCAGATATCAAACGATAAGTTTAATGTGTCATGTGTTAAAACTTTTATTATCCATCATCTCAAAACGCATGATGAATACAATAAATTTTGAAATAAGTGAGGAACAAGCTAGTTCTAAAAAGAATTCAGGCACAAGAGAAGCCATCTTTAACCTTAAAATGGTTACAGAGAAATACCTGGAAAATCAAAAGCTCTTTATATTTGTTTCATAGATTATGCAAAGGCCTTTCATTCTGTAAACCACGACTCGTTAATCAAAAGCCTTAAAAATTTAGATTTCGACGAAAATAATCTCGCAATAATATCTAGGTCATACTGGAACCAGCAAACAAAAATCAGAACGTCTATAGGGATGTCAGACCCAGTAAAAACAAGGAAAGCTGTCAGGCAAGGGTGTGTATTATCCCCATCGCTATTGAATATGTATACAGAGGTTTTATTCAGGGGACTAGGATCACTACCAGGTGTAAAAGTAGGATGATAAATATTCTTCGATATGGCGACGACACTGCTATTCTGGCTGATAACAAAGAAGATCTCAAAACTCTGGTAAACACTATAAAAATTAAAAGTGAAAAACTTGGTTTTAAAATGAATATTAAGAAAACGAAAACAATAGTTGTTACTCGGAATGAAACAACGCCCAAAGCAAAATTAATTATTGATGGTTGTGGGGTGGAGCAGGTAGAAACCTTCGTATACCTGGGACAACTGATAACATCTGATGGAAGGTCAGACTAAGAGATAGAAAGAAGAATTGGTATGGCTAAAAATACCTTTTTAAACCTAAAACATCTGCTAACCATCCAATACATTCCATGGAAAACCAGGATCCGTCGGTTAAAATGCTACGTGTGGTCAATCCTCACCTATGGCTGTGAAACTTGGACGACAAAGAAAAGTACTGAAACAAGAATAGAAGCTTTGAAAATGTGGTGTTACCGTAGGATGGATAGAGTGTCTTGGAAAGAAAAAAAGACAAATGAAAGGGTCCTGAATGATATAGGAATAAGCAAAACAACCCTACTAGACACAATAAAAAGACGAAAAATTACATTTTATGGGCACATAAGGCGGCACAATTCCCTTCAAAAAGTGAAAATGGAAGACACTCTTGAGGGCAAGTGAGGAAGAGGTAGAAAAAGGACCACATGGTCAGGCAACATTGCTGATTTGATGAAGAAAGACATCATTAAGTGTGCTAAACTGGCATCGGATAGACAAGTGTGGAGAACTATGACAGCCGACCTCTTTGAGCTGGCACCCCGGAAAGTAAGTATCTGCTGCAAAATTGAAAATAATTAGTGATCAAGAGCGGACAAGATGGCGGTTAGAAGTGCGGTCATGCTTAGAAGGTTAATTTGTTTGTTCTTGGCACTAGCTATAAAGCGTGAAGGTTTCAATCCCATAATCGTTGTGAACTTTTATTTAAGCATTGGATTTGACAAATATGATTTACAAGAAAAGGAATCGTTTGTGTACAGTTCAATATGGACTGCAACTTTTTTTAATTCAAAAAACAAGCCAGACATACCACTCAGTTTGCTTATGTTATTGTTATTGACAGGAGGTACCCATCCTTTCCCAGGAGCAGCTACGCTCCAAGAAGTCAAGAAAGTATGTAATAAAAAGCTTTTGAAATATTCCTCTAAAACTTTCGTAGCTTACAAGGACAATTTGACGAGTCAAAAGAAGCTTTGATTAGCTGTCCTAAAATTGACATATTTTTGCTATTGTTAGAGATGAAGCAAGTTTTGACTTCAAAATTCAGGGTTACGCTTTTGTTAAAAAAACAAGGAAAACTGGAATGGAACTGGTGGGTTGTAGGACTCTACATTTGAAATGGTATTGTTTACATAAGGACTTAGATAAGTACGATATCGAGGGGATTTGGATAGAAATCTTTCCTACGTCAAGTAAATTATTTCTTCTCTGAAACAAGTACAAACCTTCTGTATCATCAAAATACTTTTCACAAAGTTTTTTAACAAGTTATCGTAAAAAATTAAAAGAATTAGCAAAGAGATAAAGGAGTTAGTCCTCATGGAAGATCTCTACAGATTATCTCGATCATAAAGGACTCAAACGATCATAAAGAACTCAAACGATCATAAAGAACTCAAACGATCATAAAGAACTCAAACGATCATAAAGAACTCAAACGGTCATAAAGAACTCAAACGACCATAAAGAATTCAAACGATCATAAAGAACTCAAACGACCATAAAGAACTCAAACGATCATAAAGAACTCAAACGATCCTAAAGAACTCAAACGATCATAAAGAACTCAAACGATCATAAAGAACTCAAACGATCATAAAGAACTCAAACGATCATAAAGAACTCAAACGATCATAAAGAACTCAAACGACCATAAAGAACTCAAACGACCATAAAGAACTCAAACGATCATAAAGAACTCAAACGATCATAAAGAACTCAAACGATCATAAAGAACTCAAACGATCATAAAGAACTCAAACGATCATAAAGAACTCAAACGATCATAAAGAACTCAAACGATCATAAAGAACTCAAACGATCATAAAGAACTCAAACGATCATAAAGAACTCAAACGATCATAAAGAACTCAAACGATCATAAAGAACTCAAACGATCATAAAGAACTCAAACGATCATAAAGAACTCAAACGATCATAAAGAACTCAAACGATCATAAAGAACTCAAACGATCATAAAGAACTCAAACGATCATAAAGAACTCAAACGATCATAAAGAACTCAAACGATCATAAAGAACTCAAACGATCATAAAGAACTCAAACGATCATAAAGAACTCAAACGATCATAAAGAACTCAAACGATCATAAAGAACTCAAACGATCATAAAGAACTCAAACGATCATAAAGAACTCAAACGATCATAAAGAACTCAAACGATCATAAAGAACTCAAACGATCATAAAGAACTCAAACGATCATAAAGAACTCAAACGATCATAAAGAACTCAAACGATCATAAAGAACTCAAACGATCATAAAGAACTCAAACGATCATAAAGAACTCAAACGATCATAAAGAACTCAAACGATCATAAAGAACTCAAACGATCATAAAGAACTCAAACGATCATAAAGAACTCAAACGATCATAAAGAACTCAAACGATCATAAAGAACTCAAACGATCATAAAGAACTCAAACGATCATAAAGAACTCAAACGATCATAAAGAACTCAAACGATCATAAAGAACTCAAACGATCATAAAGAACTCAAACGATCATAAAGAACTCAAACGATCATAAAGAACTCAAACGATCATAAAGAACTCAAACGATCATAAAGAACTCAAACGATCATAAAGAACTCAAACGATCATAAAGAACTCAAACGATCATAAAGAACTCAAACGATCATAAAGAACTCAAACGATCATAAAGAACTCAAACGATCATAAAGAACTCAAACGATCATAAAGAACTCAAACGATCATAAAGAACTCAAACGATCATAAAGAACTCAAACGATCATAAAGAACTCAAACGATCATAAAGAACTCAAACGATCATAAAGAACTCAAACGATCATAAAGAACTCAAACGATCATAAAGAACTCAAACGATCATAAAGAACTCAAACGATCATAAAGAACTCAAACGATCATAAAGAACTCAAACGATCATAAAGAACTCAAACGATCATAAAGAACTCAAACGATCATAAAGAACTCAAACGATCATAAAGAACTCAAACGATCATAAAGAACTCAAACGATCATAAAGAACTCAAACGATCATAAAGAACTCAAACGATCATAAAGAACTCAAACGATCATAAAGAACTCAAACGATCATAAAGAACTCAAACGATCATAAAGAACTCAAACGATCATAAAGAACTCAAACGATCATAAAGAACTCAAACGATCATAAAGAACTCAAACGATCATAAAGAACTCAAACGATCATAAAGAACTCAAACGATCATAAAGAACTCAAACGATCATAAAGAACTCAAACGATCATAAAGAACTCAAACGATCATAAAGAACTCAAACGATCATAAAGAACTCAAACGATCATAAAGAACTCAAAAGAATTTTTTAGGTGAATAGATTCAAGCCACTATTGAATGCGGCTACACGTATAACAGTCAATGCAAGCATTTTAATTGACATAATCTTAACCAACAGCCCATTTACAATCAGTTTATACGAATCAATTCCAGCCGGACTGAGTGGTTATAACTTAATTGCTTGTGTTCGGAAAATGAACTTTATTAAAAAAAGCCATAAATAATAACGTTCTGTGATTGCTAATATTACGATACAAAGGCCATAATTAATACGTTATTATTTGCTGATTAGGAAAAAGTTTATAAATGCAACAATACAAATAAAACTGACAATCACTTTAAGAACATTCTGTTGATAACATTAGATCGAAACGCAACACTTACTATCGAAAAGGTTGACGGCAAAACAAAGTTCGCAAATAACTTAAAAAAACATCTGAGCTCTTGTGATAAATTATTGAGAAAAGCACAGAAATCCAAATGTGATTCTGACTGACTTCCTTATCACAGAAAAAGAAAGTGTTTTATAAATGAGATTATTCGCTTAAAAGATCGTTTTTTTAAACAAAACTCAAAGAAAACCATGTTAAGTCTGATACCCTGTGGAAAAGCATAATAAGTAATTTCGCAATTAAAGCGACGATTTTGACTTCCAAGACTTTCAAAGCTAGTGACAACATTTTCAATGATAAGAAAACGATCGTTGAAGAATTATGCAAATTTTGTCGTCGATTGCATCGAATTTGAAGGAAAAGTCTTCATTTTGACTAACTTTACCTGAAAGTACAACCATTTCTTGGTGCGCCATGTTAATAACCTTTGTTTGTGTCCTGTTTCAGACAAAAACATTTGAAATGATTTGAGGAAATTAAAGCGAAAGTACGCCACAAGATAAGATAATATATCGATTTGGTACCTGAAGAACACAGTATACGTCATAGCAAAATCTCTAAAGTACATCAAAGACATTTCGTTAGACTCTGATGTTTTCCCAGACAATTTGAAAAACCCAAGTTTTCTCACCGATCAGTAAATCCAGAGTCAAAGGTGTTTTTGGAAACTACCACCCAGTAAGTACACTACCTGTTCTTTCGAAAATTTTCGAGAAATGTGTATCAAGGCAACTAATGAACACCTTGAAGAGGATAATTTAATTTTCGAAAACCAGTTTGGTTTCCGCAAAATCCGTTCCAATGAACATATAACCATATACTTTACCAACCTTATTTGACGATCACTGGATAAAGAATAGTTGACTAGGGCTAAATTTGTAGACCTCAGTAAGGCATCCGATACAATTTGTCATGCCTCACTCTTAAGCAAACTTCCTTACTATGAAATAGTAGGTGTAGAGCAAAAGTGGCTAACTAGTTGCCTATTCTCTTGGGATACGCAAGTGTCTTTTCAAGGATCAATGCCATCAGTATAGCCAAATTACTGTGCTATACCCCAGGTTAATTTTTAGTCAGTTACTGTTCCTGCTACACTTTAATGATTCCATCATAAGTCTTTCGGACTTTATTATATTAATGTATGCAGATGATACAGTACTTTTTCACTGCCATTACGCCATCAAAGTTATTCAAAATCGCATGCAGCAAGATTTTTCTTTGTTCAACAACTGACACACTAAAAATGAAGTTTTAATAAATTGCAAAAATAGAAAGACAGAAATAATAATCTTTGGGACGTCACAACGCCTGAAAATGGTTGAAGATACAACACTCGACATCCGACACAATAATACGCTAATAAACCACACATAGGTATACAAATATCTGGGAGACACCCTAACCAGTACACTTAGCATCAAATAATTTGAAAAATGACGGATATTACTTCAAGGATTTTTACGCTCTTTAAACATTAGCAGAAAATGCAGAGAGAGATTGCAAGGCTCGGTGATTTCATTCGGGTATCAGTTTTCAGATTAATTATAAAGTAGGGCCGAACTACTGGAACCCTCTCACTCAAGCGTAAAGAAAAAAGCTGACGAAAAGATAAAATGGCATATCGAAACGATTTATTTCTGATTTTTCACATTAACGTCAATCCTAGAAAGACAAGCAATAATTAATACTGTATACAGGAAGGTTTGGTAGGATTAGGGATTGTTGTCAGCCCTAGCAAAGTTCGACAAAAGCTGATGAGTGTGTTCGCATAGCACCTATGTTAGTAAAGAAGCAAACTTTAATGAAAAAATTGAAAGAGACAAGACATGGAAGGGTGAAAAAATATCAGAAATAGACTGTGGAAGACTGGAGGAAGGTGATGATGTTGAACAAGAGTCAGATTTCTGTCTGAGGAAAAAAGTCAGTAGTACTAGGTTTGACAGGTAATAAAATCAAGGAGGATTACATCGACTAGTCAGTAAAACATTCTAAAAAAAGCTAGTTTGTAATTTTTCAGCCACATAATTGTTGGATCTATTCACCCTATCAAGGGAATGATGGGACCTCCTCAGTGAATTGATGTCATGAAGGAAAATAAGTGACTTAAGGGAAGGGTTCCCAGATGATCGTAGGGAGTTCAAAGGATCTGGCTCAGTACCATACCTCTAAGATAGTATCGGAGGTATTCGAAGAAAAACCCTTTAAAGATACTAGACTGGCCTAAAAACACCCTAGATTTTAATTCAGTTGAAAATCTGTGGTCAATAATATTATTTTGGGTGTGCAAAAAAGACTGTACAATTAAAGCAAACCACATAGATAACATTATTCAACTGTAGTTTTGCGATCTTCAGCACATTGGCAACTGTCATAATCTAATAGAATCCCTTGTCGAACTGTGTCGAGGAAGTTAATATTGTTAAGAAAAAAGGCGGATATGCTTCCCTTTAAACTGAAAGCTATTCTAATATATTAAAATCGATAAGCATTCTACATTAGTATTTCTGGGGGGGGGGAGGGGATCCTTTGATAGACTTTTTAGCATCTGACTCAATTAATTTACACAAAAGTGTACTTTGTTTCCTGCTTTGAGCGTAATCATGGTTATAATCAATGAGCTACACTAAATTGTGGAAGTTCTTAATCGGAGTGTCAGCTTGTGGTTTTTTTTAATTTGTTGGTTTTTACGCAGACTCATTCTGGAAAAAAATCTTGGTTAAATTTTGTTTTTTACGTGTTTCCCAAATAGTTCCCAGCATTTAAGTCGGATAATTATTTATTAAATTGAATTGTGCTAAGCTGTGTTGACCAAAGTTATTGAAAGTGTTGGCAACACAAAAATAGAATCCACTTGGAATACAGTGATGAAACGTTTTTAGAGCAGTCTTCAATGCTGGGTTCTATGAAGTAGGCGACTACCATAGAACATTCTTAGCACGTTAAATCCAAGATTCGTTCCTCCATTTCGATGGTAATTCAGCAAAGAGCATGATTGAGTTTCTGTAGCAATGATGAAGGATTTTCAGTGTAATAGTTCGGTTAGCTGCAGATGCTATCTGGATATCTAGATATCTGGATGAAGAAATATTTATCAGAGTCATTTCTAAGCTTAAGAGATATTTTGTATGTTAAACATAAACAACAGACGATGTCACTGGTATTTGCAGTACGATCGTTTTTGCATCCACACTTAACAAACAGAATTAAGGAGTAAGTATCAATACCCTGGAAGGTGTCGGAGTAAAGCCATCTCAAGTGTGCTGTATAGCAACTTACCATGGATTCTGCATACTGAAAATCCTTCGCGAGCGTCTAGGATTTCATGACAAAGATATAGAGAAGGATATCATGAATGGCACTCAGTAAGATTTTATTTTCGCATCAGGTCAGAGTCGAAAGCTGTCATATCTCATACATAATCTGAAAATGATCTAACAATGTAGTATTTTTGAAGTGGTTGTTTAGATAAAGCTCCACTGATCAACAACAAAGAACCAAAAGAGATATTCCAATATTTAAGGTACTACCTACGCTTCCACACTTATTATCACAAAGAATTTTGGGCTGATCATAAGGAAGCTTGTGTCTTTTATTTAATAAGAGAAACATAAAACAATTATTGGAAATATATGGGTTTAAATCATGTCAGATTTTTTAACCAACAGAAACCTATCTATTACCCATGGCCTTCTTGGTGTTGAATTTTACCCTCAGTGAAAAACCTAAGCAGTTTTTGACAAAACAACAAATCAACCAGGACTCTATAACAGTAAAAATGACAACGATGAAAGTCCATAACTACTTCACAGAAGGCCAAATTGAATTATGTAAAGTTTATTGACCAACGTCTTTGTGAAGACAGACGTGCAGCTGCTGGAAAACTAGCAGCGAGTGCTTTTGATTTACTTCTCTGACAATGCGATTATTGCTTTCTTGTACAAAAATCAGATCAATCGAATTTCTGGGAAGATAACAGAAAAATATGTCCCACGTTAGCCAAAGTAACTTTTAAGAAGATAGTCTTTTTTCCGTCTGGGACTCTAATAAATCACTGTTTGAATCAAGCTTGAAAGTTATTTTGAAAGAAAAATAACGGTAGGTGAAACAAAGACATGAATTTTTGTTAGTCAATAAGAAGTTATAGAAGTTTTTGTATTGTAAAAATGTCAGTATTTTGTACAAGCGGTAGAGCTTCATTTGAAGTGAAATTTCATTTTTGCTTTTCTTTTTTAAATAATGCCAAAAATTCGTATTTCGTTTTCTCATTTGCAAGTTCTAAACACTAAATTGCATTTGTTTTCGATAATTTTTCAAATAGTCTTTGAATAATACTTGTTTTGCCACCATTAGGGTACAAAAGCCACTTCTTAGGGGTGCGAGGAAAGATCCAGAAAAACAATTTTGCCCCCTCTTATCTTCTTAATATTCAGTGTTAAAAAGGTTATCATATATTTCTAATTGTTAATTTCTGTTGAGTTCTCTTTTGTATTGGCGAATACCTATGTTATTTTCTGTACAGCCAAGCGAGGTGTTTGGATTGAGGTCCACTTCAAAGCCTAAAGTAGGATATTTTCCCTGTGTTGGTTGTATCAACATTTCATTTTGTAAAAGGGACTCGCAAAAAGACATAACGAAAGAGAGCTATTTTTGTCTTAATCATTTTCGTTATTTGCTATGAAGAGGCGTAGTGCAGACTCAAGTTTGTCACGCCTCTAAATGAGATGTGGTGTCAGCTGTAACACAGATCAGATAGGAAAAGGAAAGAAAGTGGCTCGAGGATTACAATTGACTTCGGTTTTACTATAAAATTGAACAGAAAAGCTGCATTGCTATATTTATTCAATGGTATTTTTAAATAAAAGTTTAATGTCTTTAAAATTAATGAACATTTTAACAGGTTCATGGCAATACTGGGACTGAACACGACAAAAAAACAATTAAGAGATAAAGACGTGTTTTGTCGTCAAAGAACTTTATCGAACCTCTGATGATTTATGAAATAGATAACTTTATGAGTCAATAAATATAGAACTTGCAAGGAATTTGAAAAGATTTGTTGCAAAAAAGTAACTTAAAGATAAATAGGAATCAGTACTTTAAGATAAGTAGTACATTAACAGATATGGAAATAGTTATTAATTCAAGGCTACTTGTGCATATTAATAATTGTGGAGAGAGCTTTTCATCTCTCTCGGTTGGATCACAACTGATCATTATCAGTGCTGGCGTGAAATCCTTTTTTACCGGTGGAGCATTTCAGAATAATGATGTCATTCATTAATGATATCTACAGTGTATTGTTATTGACATCTTCAAATTTCCAAAGCAATTCTTATTAACTTCCTGGTACATTACATAAAGCAATGTTTATTTTACACTTCACACACTTGAAACATCATGTTGAAATTGCAACGGCTAGTCTTTATAAAATGTTTACATAATAATAATAATAATAATAATAATAATAATAATAATAATAATAATACAGAATCAAAGGTATGATCCTGTGTCCAGCAGTGTTTGGCTATTTCATGACCTTAGAAAAGAAGAAAGACACCTTCAAAGGGTTCGCTTATACAATGGATACCAAGCTAAGGTTGTCCGGAGAGCCTTACACAGAACCACTGGACCTAATCATGAAGATAAAGATCCCCTGAAACGTATACATCTGCCTTACATGAAGAATACCAGTGAGCACCTAAGACGAACTCTCCGACAACACAACATTCAATGCTCCTTCTTCACTACATTCACCTTAAGGAAGATCCTCTCAAAACCAAAAGACACAGCCCCACTTGAGGAAAGGAACAACCTAGTTGGCAGACTACAATGTAAGGACTGTCCTGCCTCCTACATAGGTGAATTAAAGCGTTCCTTGGGTCAAAGGGGAAAAGAACAGAGGAGAGCTGTTCAAAAAGGTAATACCAAGAATCATGAAATAGCCGAACACTGCTGGACACAGGATCATACCTTTGACTGGGAAAATAAAAGAAATATAGACAAGGAAATCAACACAACAGCAAGAAAAATAAAAGAAACAACCCATTCCCTGCAGTGCAACAATCACATCAACAGTATATCCTACACCCTTCCAGTAATTAGTGCTGGAAGCCATATTACTGGAAGGGTGTAGGATATACTGTTGATGTGATTGTTGCACTGCTAATACTGTTGATGTGATTGTTGCACTCTAAAGAAAGAAACACCACAAACACAACATAGGTATTGCGCCACTTCCCGAAACAACTCGAGCCCTGTCCACACGCACGTCTGCACTACCAAAGTATAAAATAGCTGTATCTAGTCATTTCAGCAGCCTGACGATGGGAGAAGTATCTCTCGAAACGTAGCCCTGAAAAAGCTTACAACTCATGACATGATAAGCTCTTGCATCTAT
>RDPX01000026.1:3350996-3377903 GCA_003991215.1 Morbakka virulenta
TTTTTTTCTGGAGTAACTAACAGCAAATCAGGTCAAAAGGTATCTCCAGTTATAATGCATGGTGATAATAATCCACAAATATCAGCATATATTGTACAGCCTTCAAGAGATTTGAGAGCTCCTACTAAAAACTGTGATGCTGAGTTGTGTCACCAAGTATTACGACCTTCCCGAAGGTACGTTTTGCAGCCGCCGACAACATGAAGAATAGAAGTTCAAAGCAGGAAGGGCAAGAAGAAGATAGACTGAGGTTCCCTTTGGATAAATATTTACGAGCTGCAGAAGTGTTGTTCAAATAACGAATGGTAAAGCTGAAGATATTTTTGGGGAGCTTACTTTGAACTTCAGACCAAAACTTGTTACATTTTGAAGTCGCGTTGTCAGACAGAAATGAGAGAATGATACCTTGAGTAGTAAAATGGCTTTGTAAACCCTCTGTGTTTTGTCTGCACAACTTTCAAAACTTCTGTGTTTTTATAAATATCATGTTATATATTTGTACTATTGCTTGTGTTTTCCACAATGTTTGGATATTATGACTTGGTGACGACTTCAGAGTGTTACGGGTGACAGTTTGTTACTGTAGACGTTTTGTGGTAAGTAGATACAAGTTGAGTCCAAATTGATTTTTGGAAAGATTAATAGAGCTAAGAGTGGTACTTATAGGCAAGGCAAGTCACTGGCGTATGTATTTAGAGACCAAGTTGTCGAGATTTTCTGCTACCCAAGTTTTAGAAACATTTGAAACAGAAAGGTGCCAGGAAACCTTGGGAGGGAAAATTCACAACAGAGGCAAAGTTTGTGTGAAGTTTGTTTTGGGGGGATAGGTAAAGAATCAATTTGTTTAAGAAGATCTAGTAAAACAGACAGAAGCTTGGATTTGTGAAATTGATTGGTCATTTCAAAGTCATAGTGACGTCAGAGATACTTAAAGGCATTTCCCATGGCTACAGGAGGTACAGTTTCATTATTAATAAAAAGCTTGGGTTGAAATTGAAGAGATCTTGTTGTGATTTTTTAATACCGAATGTGGCACATTTATCAACCCGTATTATCATGTTGGCCCATTGACACCATCGAATAAAACAGTTTAAAAGAAGCTGGTTCTCTCTTTCCCCATTTGTAATGACCTCAGCGTCATCTGCAAACTGAAACCAGTGTACAGGATTGAATATGCGGTCGTTCTTATCGTAAGGTGAAAAACCAAGCTGGCTATATTTTTCAGCCCTAATATAATGAGTGAATGTGTTAAAACACATATTAAAGAGTAGTGGACTAAGACAATCACCTTGCAAAAGCCTACGACGAACTGGTATGGCTTCAGTTGTAAAATTATCAGTGATAAATACTGTTGTAAATTCAGTGTAAAGACTGGTGATTAAAAACTTTATTTTGCAAGGAATGTGATAATAATAATAATAATAATAATAATAATAATAATAATAATAAAAGTACATATACAATGGACCATACACAAGTAAAACGTAAACCTGTGAAAGTTTATAAACAATGGTAAAAAGCGCGGTTACCTAGTAAACCCCATTTAAAGTAAATGAACCTACAAATTCGACAGAACTAAATACAATAATCTACTATAATCAAAAGAAAGAAGACCGTTTCTGCTACAAACGACATAAAGCTTAAGATAATGCACGCAATATGAATGTGAAATCTACGTCAATGTCTTACATCATGACGTCATAAATTCCGCATATCTTCAGGTTTATCAACAAAGCACAATCACTCTAATAATCTTTAAATTTCTTGACTTTATCAACTCAGTAGAGACCATAGATATAAAAGTTTTACCTTATGATAAGTTGTAAGCTTTTTCTGTGGAACGTGAAAAATATTTCTCTTATCGTCAGGCTGACGATGGGAGAAGTGCCTTCCGAAACATGGGTCGGAAAACGTTTACCAACTATGGCATGATAAAGCTCTATTTCCAAAGCATAGTGACTTTCTTGTAACTTAATGATATAATACGTTTGTGTTACCATAACATCTGCTTTTATTGTATCTGGGTCACCATTAGAGTAAACCTGTTTGTTTATAAATTTGATGTTTTTGGTTGATACCTGTCAACTCCTGAACAGTGTTCAACTTACTTTCAAGCTTCCACCCCTTTTCGAACGATTGTGTCCCCTTACTAAAAATAAAATTTTACAGCAGCGTTCTATACGCTTACTATCATAGCCATTTTTTCGCAGAACGAGAAGAGCACAGCTGTAAACTAAGACAAACAAAACGTACTGACAAAGTGGGAGTATGCGCACATGGTCTTTTTCGGTAAGTTTTTCCTTTTCGTACAGTTTGGGTTGGAAGTTTCATAAGAAATTTTGCTTGCTACTACCAGGAAGTCGAGACATTGCTGTAACTGTACAGATCTACTTTATTTCATCGTAATTTTTTTTTCATCCTACTGTAAATGAGTGTACGCCATAATAGCCAACAAATCGATTTGTCCGTACTAAAGCATGGCCAAACCGAACTTGTTGGTCAGCAGTTTTTTCAGTATGAAGATGGGAGAAAATAAAGACAATTGCTTTGGTTGACATGTAAAATAGCGCCCTTGGGTGGTCTTGACCAATCACGTTTAGAATTCGGTAAACACACTGTGATGGGGAGAAGGCACAGGTATTATTGTTGAATAGGCAGTCAAAATTTAAGCTAAGTTCCTAACCAATTCTGACCTGATTTGGTTGGGATGTAGCTTATAACGTAATATATAAGATTTTTTCTATTATATATGTCTTGAAAAGAGAATAAATCGTCTGCCGGTTTTTATGGTGCAAAAATACATTACTCCTGGTTTACGATTGGTGTTTATGTCCACCAATCTCTTCATCAGTTCTCTGGCTAGACCACAGGGCCCCACATCCAGGTAATGTGTTCTAATTCCAGCTTACAGCGTGACCATCTTGGCAAAAACTCCCCATAACTTCAAAAAAACATTTGAAATTTGAGGAATGCATGGAACCGTATTTAAAAGGATTTGTCCCTGTTTAGATTGACCAATTTACCAAGCTGCAGTGAAAACCAACCAAACGTGATTTAGAGAATAAAAACAGCTCTTTTGAAATGCAGAAATGCCATATTTATTTTCTCTTTCCTCTACTTAACCGGTAGCAATTCTTCTTTTGTGTACTCTTGGTCAATTGCATGTGGTCCAGGAAAACTATCCATTTTCAAAAGTATGCCGTTTTGGGCTTTTTTGTCTTGATGATGTAGCTTGAGGACACTTGGCATTAAGCGACTTTTTCTTTTTGCATTACTTGACGGTAATACTCTCTCTTTCAAAACGAGATCACGTTAAAAATGGTGTTTACCTGAACTATAATTTTTAGATCTTTGACTGGAAATAACAGAAAAATGGTACCCCAAATGAAAACACTTGTTGTCCTCTATGACTTCTGGCTTGAAAACCTTTAGACTTTGACAATCTTTGGGGGACCACACTTTCTCTTTAAATCAAACCCAGTCATGTCGTTATTGTAAAAAGTAGATTACCTGAATTCTAAACATTTCGGTTTTATGGTGAGAACATCACATGATGAATTTAGTTTTTGAATTGTCATGACTAGTTGTACTTGAAAAGAGATTTTAGTGGCATACATTTGAAGGAATGGTATAATAGCTTGTCGTTGCATTATTCATAAATTAAAAGCAAAGAACTGGAGTCTCAGACGGCTACGTTGAGATTCTGAAACAGTGTGGACCTCACACATATCGCCTTTTTCTTACCCTATCCTTCAAGAGTTTACAATTTAAGAGTTCCCGGAACAAAGGCTGGTAATAAATTGATTAAGTGCCAACATGCCATTCACAAATATTTGAAATACTTTGTTTGTTGCTTTTATTTCTTACCATAAGTAAGTAAGTTTTTATTTGCCACAAACATAAAATGAAAAATGTTTACAAATGTTTAAAAAAAAGACCTAGAAAGTCAATAAATTACAATTTAAAGTTAATTTACAAACTTTTGTATACATTAATACTAAAAAGAATGTTGCATAAAAATATTACAATTTGAGTTAAAATAAAAATAATGACAGATCACCCCTAATTGAAGTGGCAGGGATAACATTAAAAGGTCAAACTGACCTTATTACCATAATGGTCCCTTAAGAGGTGATTTTTTAATTGAAAAAAAAGGGAGATAAAATTTAAAAATATAAACTTTGCTCACTAATGCTTCTATTTAGCAGCCTTATTTATCTTTGTATTTTCCTATTGTGTAAAAAAGAATTTTCTTTACGATTTAAAGACTGATAACCTTTCTGGACTAAACTTTTCTCGGTGAGCATAGCTTATCCTTAGGGTACTTAGTAATCGTCAATAACAAAAACCCTTTTATGATGGACTATATTTGCACTATTTTGTGGTCAAAATTCAATCATGAAAAAACACCATTTAAATATATCCAGGAAAATTGATGGCATTGATTAAATTTTAAACCTAATATGAAACTAGTAAAACTAGGAAAGAAAATTTGGCATTTTCACACCACCCCCCTTAAGCAGGTACATGGCGCCTTGCCTTTTTTGTTGCGGTGAAGTTTATTTTAGGCGTACATTCCACTAATTGCACATTTGGGTCTCAGCGACTCAACGTTTTTTTCACACCATTTTCACACCACACCCCCTCAAGCAGGTACATGGCGCGTTGCCTTTTTTATTGCGGTGAAGTTTATTTTAGGCGTACATTCCACTAATTGCACATTTGGGTCTTAGCAACTCAACGTCCGTCCGATTCTATTTGATGAAAGAAATGTGTAGTCCACTTTGACCCTTTCAATTCCGCATTCTTAAGTAAATACTTTGCTTCACCACACGATTTTCCTTTTTCGTAACGCTATATAGCCATTTGATTCATATTCTACCATTACTTTTTTGAGTTGCAGTTTTACCGATTATCTCTCTCAATAAGGTTTGTGGGTCTTTCTATTAAGTTACCATGTGCTGAAATTAAACAGAAAATGGCATATTTGTTCCAAGTCTATTGTTTCGATACTTTTTAATTTCACTGAAAGCATTCCTTTTCAACTTTAGATTTCCAGGATTTCTAATGAGTTGTCCAGATGATGGATGATCTACTGAATTCTGTTAGTCCATATAAAATCCTTTGTTTGAAGCGAGGGCTGAACGATGAATGTTGACTTCATAAAATTATGCACCTTCCTTGCAGAAAGCTGCATTTCACTATAACAACTTCTTTTCATTCTTACTGTCGTCTTAATACTCGATCCGGTTTCTTTCTGTACTAGATATCGGCATCTTAATACCCTAAAGCCATAGTTTTCACTGCAATTATTTGAAAAGTGATACTTACGATGCCATACATTCAAAAAGGCAGTAGATTTGGCAAGGCTATTACTACTAACACTACCACCACCACCACTACTACTACTAATACTACTGCTACTGTTGCTGCTGCTATTACCACTTCCAATGCTGCTATATACTACTACTGCTATTATTAATATTACAACTACTATTATTACAATTACTACTATTACTATTACTACTATTACTATTACTACTATTACAAATATTACTAAGTATAATACTACTGCTTCTACTACTTCTACTTCTACTACTACTACTACTACTACTACTACTACTACTACTAAAAGTAATAATAATTATTACAGTAATAAAAAATAATGATAATAGTGATTATAATGAAAATTTAAATTAATTTTAAAATTACTAATTATAAAACTAACAGAAAGAAACAGGAAAGGTCTATTTGCACAACCTAAGTATATTACTTAGAGTAATATATTTAATTGCAAGAAAAAGTGAGACAAAACTATAAACAAAGGAGAAATTCGTCATGATAAAATTTAAAGGTCAACCTTTTAACTGCATCTAGAGAACAAAAAAAGAATCTTCCTCTTCAACAATTACATCTACACTCAAACTAATGGTGTACCTGTGGTAGCTTCTACGTACTCTGTGATTGCTGAAATATTCATGCAAACATTTGAAGTAACAGAATTATCAACAGAGACGAAAAGCCAACCTATACATTGACAATGTCTTTGCAGTTATCGAAGAGAATTCCCTGCAAGTCTTCTTTGAGCACATCAATAGTCTACACGTAAAGATCATATTCATAATGGAAAAAGAAGATAGACAATTACCCTTCCTTGATGTTCTAGCAAAGGAACAACCAGAGTGGAGGATTTTTGTTACCATCTACAGGAAACCAACTCACACTGACCAGTACCTCTCTGATGCATCGCATGATCCAGTCTCAGATTATAATAGTGTCATTACCACACATTTTGTAAAAGTACGAATCATTATTTCAAACCCATAAGGCCTTAGAAAGTAAAGAAGAAAGAGAGAAAGAAAGAAAGGTACCTTCAGAAGGTTTTCTTATCCAATGGATACCATGCAAAGGGTGTCCAGAGAGCCTTACACAGAACCAATTGATCCAATCAAAATGACAAAAGGCAGCCTTTGAAACGTTAAAGTCTGCCCTGTGCCAAGAACACCAGGAAGTAACTGAGACAAACTCACTGATAACACCATAACCGGTGTTCCTCTTTCCCGACGTACGCCTTAAGGAAGATACTGTCAAAACCAAAGGACCAGTTACACTTGAAGAGAGAAGCAATATCATTTATAGCCTGTATTACAAGCGCTGTTCTGTCTCCTACATTGATGAATCAACGCTCGTTGGGTCAAAGACAAAAAGAGCACAAGAGAGCGGTTCAAAAAGGTAACACCAAGAATCATAAAATAGCGGGATACTCCTGGACACAAGATGACATATTTCCAGGGAATATAAAAGGATTATAGACAAGGAAACTAGCACAACAACAAGAAAATAAAAGATGCAATTCATTTACCACAGCACACGATCAAATTAACATTATATCTTACTCCCCTCTAGAAATACGACAAACACGACATAGGTATGGCGCCACACCTTAAAACAGCATCAACCCTCTCCACATGGAACAAAGCACTGTCGAACATAAAACTGCCGTACCCAGACATTTTAGTATCCTGAGAATGAGAGAAGTATCTCTTAAAACTTAGCTTAGAAAAAGATTGCAACTCATAAAATGATAAATGTACTACATCTATAGCTTCCACTGGTACCATAAAGTGAAGAATTTTCAACATTTCAATTCAAATTGCTCAAACTTGTGGTGTTCTTCAAGTAAAACCCTTCTCCTTCTTTACAGCCAGTCAGTACTCATACCTCTATAAGGGAGCGTCCTTTGACTACCGTCTGATCTCGTTACAGAAGTGCTGATGAACCAAAGGTACATAAAACATTTACAATTTCTTGCTGGATTTTTAAATTATTTGGTTTTCTATTTACGTTTTGCTTTTGAGGTGTTTCATGAGCATAGATATTGCGGCACAAGTTGGCAATTGTTCCTTAAATAAAATAATGTAGTTAAAATATTTGCCCTTGGTAGACCACAAGAAAATATTGCTTGAGATTTTCATTTTTGTATTTTTGTCACATGCCATGGACATGCAAACAATAAAAACAATAAAAAGAATTATGTTTTCCTACAGTAGATTATGTTAGTATTCATATAATAAGATTAGCTTTTCCATTAACAACTATCTTTAGTGGTAGATGACGAGTGGTTTACATAGCTAAGTTACAGTATATAAATATATATTAACAGTGCCAATTTTAAAATAAAAACAGTCGAGATAAGAATGGTTCATGAAAATGATAATTATTTCATTGTTCATAAAAGTAATTAAAATATCTAAGTGAATCCAGTTTTAAACAGAAATAAGCAGTTTCAAAGTTCTTGTCTGGAAAAACTCTTAAAATAAATTCTCGTAAGAATGAACTGTAAAAGGAATGTGTTTCAAAATGTGTTTTATACAAAAGTGATAAAAATATCTACGTAAATCCATTTCCAAACAGAAAAAAAACAAGTTTAATCCAACTGGTTGTATAAAGAGGATCGTTTGAAAGTTATTATAAATGGTTCAATGTTCTTGCATTATCTGGTGTTTCTAGGCGCCTTCAGAAGTAAGCTTGAAAAAAGCAAAGATTTTGTACAAGCAATCATATTCTATAGCTTTTAACAAATAGAAACTCAAACATTTATGTACTCTAGGTAGCTTTCTGTGTAACACCGCAGTAGAGTATCTGAGGTACATCACTGAACGAAAGAACAACTTAACATATCTTGTGAGGCTACGAAAATAAAAGAATTTTAGACAAAGAAATCAACACAACAACAAGGGAAAATAAAAGAATTTTAGACAAAGAAATCAACACAACAACAAGAAAGAAAAATAAAAGAATTTTAGACAAAGAAATCAACACAACAACAAGAAAAATAAAAGAAACAATCCATTCCTTGCAATGCAGCAATCACATCAACAGTATATCCTACACCCTTCCAGTAATATGGCTTCCAGCACTGAAGAAAGAAACACAACAAACACAACAAGCACAACATGGCGCCACTTCCCGAAACAACTCCAGCCCTGTCTATACTCACGTCCGCACTACCAAAGTATAAAATAGCCGTATCTAATCATTTAAGTGATCATGACGTTGTTGGTATTGTTCACAAAGTGAATGTAAAGAAATGACGCCAACTCAAAATATCTGTGGTTGATTACTCTAAATATGATAAGAAGCTTTCAAAAACTACTTACGCAATGATAATGAAAAGAATGTTCTGTACGATCAATAATCAACAGAGTTTCTTTGTTATTCAAAACGATGTTGATCAAGAAAACAAGTATGACGCACGCACCAAAACAAAAAAAATTGTGAAATCAATACCCCATGCCTTAATCATTACACCATTCTTACGATGCTCCCAAGAGATTACTACCTTAGATTACCAAAAAACTAATATCGAAAGGATGAGGATACAAAAAACCCTTTACAAAATCAAACTACATTAGAAAATTGCTCAGAGAACAGCTAGACTGCCCACATTATCCCTGAAAAAAGATCAAAAAGTCATACCCTGTCAACGAAAATGTAAAACCAAGTCAATAATTTGTTACAAATGGAAATCTTAGGTCGGATGAAACCACAATATCAAATTATTCCCTACCCTTTTACTCCTTGACTTACATTAGCAAAGCCATAGTTTTCTCGTATTGTACGTGGGACCAAGTTGATAACCGTCAAATACTCAGAATACTCACCCGAATAACTACATATTTAAGTTTCAGCAAGTGATATTCTAATGAGGCAATGAAGATTTCGCTTTCATTGAAAACTACTAAGCCGACAATATAGTTGCTACACTTTTGAGAGATGGATCTAATGAGCTTCTATACTCTGTTAATTGGCCACCATTTTCAAGAAGACGATCGTTTCCTTCAATCTAGAAAGCAGCTAAAGAAACACAAATTTATAAATCAAAAGGAAGGTCATACCTGGATAGCTACTGAACAATTTCAATTCTTAATATTTTCCAAAAAGTAATTGATAGAATTGCTTATATGCAAATAATAGAATGTCTTTAAAAAAACCAGCTACTTGCACTGCTATCCTGCTTTCAGTGGTATGAATAGCACCTGGATATTGAAGTTCCGGAGGTTGCAAAACAAATGTATCGGAATTATCAAAGCAAAAGTATCCTTGGCAAGGATTGAAACACAGTGTAAACTCAAAATTGGCGTAGTTGTTTTCAAGACTTAATTCAACTCATTAAAAAACCAAACTGTATCATTTGATAAATTTCTTGGCATAGGCAGTCAAAATTAAGACTCCCAAGAGTGAGCACTAAAGTTAGTCCAAACGAATATACCTATGTTGCTATTTACTTCTCTCCCTCGGAATATCAGAAATGAACGATCGTATGTCAGGCTAGAATATTTAATACATGAATGTTCATTTAAAAATCTTTTTGTCAAGTTACTGAATTCTATAATTGCTCTCTTGTTTCTTCAATTTCTGATTTGATATCTCGATTATTATTATTATTATTATTGATTTGATTGTTTTCTTTAAGCAGATCTCTTACTGATTTCAGATTTAAATTTATTATAAAGCGAAAAAGATAAACCTGTACAAATATAAGCAACAATACTAACAAAAAGTTCCGGATCATTACTTATTTAACAAAATTTTTCAACTTTAGTTTTCCTATTCATATTGATGTGTGCAAGACTTGCTTCTTTTTTCTAACCTCTTCTGCAAAACGTAGGTTATCCCTTTGGCTTCTAAATAGACAAATATATATCTGTCTGTTACCAGACCGTCCTGAAGAAGAAAGCTTTGAGCCCATTGGCAAAACTTCTGAAGTGGAAACTCTCTGCGGTAAAAACTCGCACAATAGAAAATCATAAATTAAATGGGAGATGAACAACCACTTATTCCCCTATTTGGTTATTTACTCCTTTTATAGCGACAGCAAATAAATTATATATCAAAGCTTCTTCTTGCTTGTCATGCCTCCGTTACATTTTTTTCGCTATTGACTGGCTTTCAGGTTCAATGTAAATGTAATGGCCACGAAAAGCAAGGTGGAAAGGACTGCAATAAAATTAAGTGGGAGTTACTCTTTGATTTCTTGCTACTGTAATATTCTTCATCTAACTGTATTGTTAAATATAGAATAGAGAAGCAGATTGTGCGAAAACCTGTATGTTGTCAGTTGCGTTTTACACTCTGTGAGCTCTTGTTTATGCTTGTCAAGTAAGCTCTACGTTCGTTCCTAATTTCGATGTTTATACCTGTGTGTGTCCTGTCTCTTATAATATGTCTTGATTTCTGACGACACCATTACAAGTAATAACAACAGAAACAAAAAAAAAATCAAATTGTGTTTTGTAATTTTGTTTTAGTTATATATATTGGCAATTTTTCATCTTCATGGTCTATGCGTCCTGGATATGATATAGTGAGAGAAAGACAGCTGTTAAA
Source organism: Morbakka virulenta (assembly GCA_003991215.1). Classification (NCBI taxonomy): domain Eukaryota; kingdom Metazoa; phylum Cnidaria; class Cubozoa; order Carybdeida; family Carukiidae; genus Morbakka; species Morbakka virulenta. The sequence continues at coordinate 3,361,887 of RDPX01000026.1, forward strand.
ATAGTGACACTAAAGAATGAAAACGTGTTTAGAAAAAAAAGATTATTACAAATTTTGCGTTACTACACACTGGTTATTACAGTATGCAAGGTGCAGATTATTTTTTTTTTTGCAATTGAGAGTCAAACGGAGAGAAACAAGTACTTCAAAAACGATTGGTAATGATAGAAGGTAAATTGAAATTTACTTTTGTCAAAGACTAAAAATGTGCGTTCTTACAAAGTTGACTTTAAGCCTGATGTAATTCACTATCCTGGTTATCATTTAACTCACACTTCAGCAGAGAAACACTAAGTGGACCTTAACAATTTGTCAATGGAGGGAAAGATGAGAAACATACGTTCCGTCATAACTTTCTTGACACAGTGGATCCTATTTGTAACTGCCGCACTAATGCCGTTGAATCAACTGAGCATTTCCTCTTACACTGCCCGAAATTTTCCTCTCTTCGTAAGGATCTCTTTGATAACCTTCGATCAAAGAACATTTTCCTTTTGCCGTATAAGGACTCTTTTTTAACACGTACCTTTTTGTATGGAAGTATTATCTTTGATGATAATACAAATCGCGATATTATCAATAGTGTCACTGGATATATCTTAGACACAGAGCGTTTTAATGTATCCTTATACTCGTAAAACCCATAACTGTCATTTATCAATGTATTGTTTTGTTGTTTTTTTTAATTGTAGTATTATGTTTTTATGTTATTTTTTTTATGGACGTATCCCTGGCGATATCACAACTAGTGCCTTGCAGGGCTACGTCTATTCACGTGTAGTAGTTGTAAATGTTTGTATTCAAAATAATCATAGAAAAAAAAAGATAAGAAAGGTTGACAGAGTTAAAAGATGAGAAACCTGGAGGTTGCGAAAGGCAGTGATTGGATGGTGCAGGTGTGATGTTACTAATGAAAGTATTAAAAAAAACCATGCTAGAGTGGATTTTGCAGTAAAGAAATGGATCCTTTAACTGCAACATTTGAGTAGATGACATGGCCTACGAAAATGGTTCGCACTAAATAATTATGAAGATGACGGTGTTACTGATGAAGAAACCTGAAATTTAAATAATTGTATATTTTACTAATATCAAAAAGTAAGTCCACCACTGATGATTTTCTTATATTCCACCAAATTTATTAGGCCTCCTTCTCAATTAAGTACCATCTCCTAAAAGACTCACTTTAAAGTGTTTCAAACCACTAAGCTTCTTTACGGTAAGTTTAAAAACAGCTACCTTTTAAACCAGCATGTTATGTATCAAAAAGAGGAGAATCGTTTGAGAGAGAGATGAGCTTTCAATTTTTTATTTAACATGCAAGGACTACTTACAGAACTTCTGTTGGCTTTTTTTCAAAAATTTTTTACTTATTGCACCTTTTACATAAAGGAAAGTACAGGTTACATGACTCTCCCTAGATACACAGAAAAGTTTATAAATTAACTATTCTCCTGGAACGACTTTTAAAAGGTATACTGAACATCGAAAACAAGTGTTTACGCCAACTTTTCTACCTTGTTTCCAATGTGTATGGAGGCTGCATAGAATTACATAAGTGACCTTTTCGGAACTATCATCCTATTTAATCTGTACGTTGCCTGTTTCTAAAGACGACAATTTTACGATGATGAAATAGCCCTCAGCTTCTTTGGTGAAGCAGATTGGTATGAATGTCATAGAGTACATTTCAAAACCCGTTATATATCACATACATCTTTCCCATAATTTCCTAACATTAAGTTTCCAAGTTCTCTCCTTAAATCTTTTCAAAAACTGTATAAAAATACCTTGCAAACTGTAACTCCTAATGAGTAAAACAATAATCCCTTGGGCATGGTCGGGGGGATTGTGAATATGTATTTTATCAGTCAAAAAGTATAAATTATGATTAGTTACTTATATCAATTTTTATCAATAGCAGCTATTGTCAAACCTAATACAAAGATTTTCCTCAAGTTATTGTGCCAATTTTGCAGCTTATGGGTTCATACCAGCTTTGGTGCTTAGATTAATAAACTTTTTTGAGCCGTAGTATAGCATGTTGAATATTTTTTGCAACACCTCTTTACATCCAATTCCATAAGATATATATTTTATTTAAAAGCATCAGTAACAGAAAGAACACCAAAGTTTATGAGGACATTTCGTTAATTTCGCTGAAACAATCTTTGACAAGAAAATCTCTTGACTCAAATACATTCATTGTAACATGCTACACCTATTTGACACTTCACAACCTTTTCTATTCTTTGACTTGCATAGCTTAAATCCCCAACACGTCCGAGCTGTTAAAGATATTTAAAAAATACCTTCTTTGTAAAACCACTGAATTTAAATGAAAAAAAATGTGCATTTTTTTATTAGAGTATTTTTTTCTTTTCGAGTTAGATTTGTAATGACAAAAATTCCTGCTTAAAAAATTTTTTTAATACATTTATGACTGATCAAAAAGCGTTTGGTAACACAATAGTAAATGTGAATTAGCACAACAAATTTGACTAGTTAGCTTAACATCTTAGAATTTGCTATCAGCAAGTAAGTGTAAAAGGAAATCATAATATTCCAATACCTCCTGACAAAGGTATTTGCAGAGAAACGACTAACATAAAGTGATGTATTTTTGATACTCTTAATTTATGTATTCTTCAATGTTTACAGTTAGAGGTACAAAGGGTTTAAGTGAATTTTTCCTCATAATTTTTATCTAAATCAACAACTAATTCCTTCTTTTTCCCTATCCATCCATCCATCCTAAGTGCCGTCTCCGATCCGGAGGTTGGCGACTCTGGATCTCCATCTCTGCCGGTCCTGCACTTGACGTCTCAGCTCCGCTTGCGTTAGCTGTGTTGTTTTTCTATCCTGTCTGTCCACTTCTGCCTCTGACGTCCACGGGCCCTCTTCCCTCAAATTTTTCCATATAGTATGTCGCGTTGTATACCGTTATATTCCCTACTATATCTAAAACAATACAAATAGTTCAAGCTATTTTTGTCATCTGTGTACATTTCTTTATTCTGGGGTTATAGTTCTTTTCTTGCAATATACTCGAGTAATTATTCTCCGAAAATCATGTATTCTCCAATAATAAATACATGGGTTGATTATTGAACTTTGCAAAGCAAAAGACTGGCACCAGAAAGACACTTCTTGGGCCAAATTGCTTTTTGGATGAAAATTGAAGATTATGAAATAAATAAAAATTGGAGAATAAGTTATTATACTAGATACCAATATCCAGCAAGACGTTTGCGTTTTCCACAGCTCCCTTTTCCTTCCGGTAGTGTATCGAGATTTTTGTTCTACAACACTTCGACGGATCCTCCTTGACAGTGAGAATATACGTAAATATGTAAATATACAATATAATAAAGTTGTCAAGAATATCGTACTAAGGACAATAAAATATTCGGTTCTGAAATAAAAAAAATTCAGAGCTGTGGTAAGAAGAATCGAGAAGATCCATGTTATGACACAAACAATCATAAACGTGAGCTCCGTTGCATATATTGAATACCACAAAGGAAAAAATACAGCAAAGTATCGGTCCACTGCAATTAAACCTTGCATGATAAAAGACACACAACCAGTTATGTAACCAACAAGAAAAGCAGAGCTCCTAATGAAACATATCGTTTGTTTATGAAGCCTGATAGTAATTTCTGCCACCATCATAGGCTGCACATATCCTGCTATTATGAGATCGGAGAGTGCCATACTTATGAATAAAAAAATATATTTTGCTTTTCTTAATACTTCATATCTGTAGACAATAAAGATGAAATTGATATTTAAAAATAACCCCAAAATTGATGAGAACGAAAGATAAACCATCAAACTCAGTAGGCAAATCTTGTAGTTATTTGTAAAAGGAAATAGAGCAATAGTAAATGGGCAGCTAACGTTGACAGTTGTCATTATGTTATCCAATGGATACTTTCCTTTTTAGTTAGAGTTACAAGAGAGCATTATTGAAAACCACTTAGATGCATACACTTCCAAATGAAATTAAAAACTCAAACAAAGTGATCACATAATTTACCTTCACGGGAATATGTTGATTTTATCATTTGTCATAACACAAATATGACACCAGTAAGTAATACAATGCAGTAAAATAATATGTTTTACTGCATTGTAAAATATCAAATTATCAAAACTAAAACACTATGGATAACCGGAAAAGCTTCCAAAACGCCTTTTTTTAACACTTTAGTAGAACCTTGAAGGAAACACCTGCCAATTTATTAATAACTGGGTACTATTCTTTGGAAACAAAAAGAAATACAACATTCAAATTTACAAAACTATAGTTTATTTTACTTGGGTAGCAAAAAGTACTGGTAGATTTTTTAACCCAAAACCCTTAAAGAGAATCTTTGATCTTGCAATTTTCAGATTATGCTTTAACCTTTAAAAAAAGCCAAAAGGCTTTTTTTAAAGGTTAAAGCAGTTCATGTTGTTGTTCATGTAGAATATCACCTTATCATTAGGAAAACGTGCCATTTATTCATATGGAACTAAAAAACATTTGATGCTGCTCTGGGGTGGAAAATATTCAATTATCAGCAACTGGCTTTTTTCTTTTTAAAAAATCAACATTTTGAGGCATTGTTTTCTTTAAAAAGTTCCTTACTCTTTTATGCCATAAATAACGCCCGTAACACCCCTTGGAACGCATTAAATATAGCTACTTGATCCCACACTCAAAATCGTGTATTTTCCTGTTTTTCTCGATGTATAAAACCAAACCAACATAGGCGTTTGGTGTATAGTACAGAAAAAGGCATTTATAAATATTAATTTGAAGTGAGCAGCATATTAACAACCTTTCTCTACACAGGACAAAATTTTGGGAAGTTGAAGAAGCTGAGTATTGTATTCCTGTTAAGTTTAGCAATTTTAATGGGCTATGTCCCTCAAATTTGATAAACCGATCACCTTAATACTTGGAACTTCTACTATCTTCACCACCCAATAAAGGGAATCTTAGGAGCTTAGTCCAACAAATGGTAAAGAAACTTGTTATCAAAACTGAAATTAAAAAGCAACTTGAAAACGCTGTTGTGCTTCACTATCTCTTCCTTTCTTGATCTGAGTATTCCAAGTACTGTCTTACGATCTTGTCTTACTGGAGACATTTCTATGAAGCCAAACTTCATACAGTTCTAAAGCTGCTGAAGACTAGGCTTTAGTAACCTTTGAAAACATACTTTAAAATTTCTGGCCAGTAGATCAGTTTGCACTAAAAAAACAAACGAAGTTTACTTCAAACACAAAGAATAACAATTTTTTCGAAAAAATCTGACAGCACAAGATAAACAGTTAATGCCTCTTTTTCACTCGAGTATTAATAACGAGTTAGAGGAACTAAGGTTTGGCAGCTAAAGTTGCTTAGAGTTCCCAAATCAACAAGTAGCTGGATCCCTTTTATAACATTCAATATCTTACCAATCACAGGTAAAAAAATAGAGAGGAAGCTATTTGCCGTCTTCTTTGATATTACATTATACGTATAGGCTACACGATAACTTAAACTTTCATCAAAGTATCCGACCTGTTAAGCACACATACGGACTGGTAATAAAGCAATACAAAGGTAGAAAGGGCCCATAACTAGACTAACTCGTAATTCACATGACCCTTGTCACCAGTGAGACGTTATTCAAAAGAAAGAGAGCTTCAATACCCAACCTCTTCATAATCTGACAAGCCATCTTTTCAAACAACTAATTGAAAAACTACCCTATACTTCCATACGTCAATAATTCCCTTTATTAAAAACAGAGTGCATCATGTCTAAGATGATAGACTCTTTGTCCATTTTGTTAGTATCCAATATATAGTTGTTTGTAATTTCCGTCAGGGTAAAGAGCCAGAATAAGGTTCGATCAGTATACCACATTCCTAAATCAGCACGGAAGCTAAACATAGTTTGCAACAGTTGGCAACTTCGTGCTCTCATTTACAACTGTCATTTCTTTGACTTAACTTCAACTGACTTAACTTACGTATATCCTCAAATACATACGATACGTTTTCTTTAATGTGTACACAGGGAAAAATGTGTACATAGTTCCTCCTGTAAAAGAATGAATTTCTTGAGATTTCGTATACAAAGTAGCCAGAGAACGATAGAAGGGAAGCAGGGAATAGATCAGCGCTGGAAAAACACGCATAGCTAATTACTTTGCATAAACTTGTAAAAATAAAAAGAACCAAGAAGAGTTTGATCAGTCTCTGTTTTCGTTAAGCTCAAAGCCATGCCTTCATAATAGAACTATGAGTACAAGTTTTTACCAAGACTGATGACTTCTATAGGCAGTTTTGTGAAAGAATAAGAAACGTGATGTCTTTTTGACATTAGCTTGTCACTTGATTTGCTAGATATTTTTTGTCTTTGGAGGAAATACTGTTACACTGTCACAGCTGACCAGCACAAACGGAAGATCAGGGACGGAATAAAAGAGACGGTGCAAATAGTAATGTTACGAGTCCTAAATTACTAATACAGAATAAGCATATTACAATGATAAATATCTAAATAACATACAGATAAATATTATGTAAAAAGGTACTTAAAGTTTTCTCTTCAACAAAGTTCTCTCCGGTCTGTCTCATCAGAGTTTCGTCTTTGATTTTCTTAGTTCATGACTTGTCTTTCATAATCTTTGCCAGTCTCCGGCTTGAGTCGTTCTCATGGGCCGTCTCAGGTCGACTGGCTTCTAGCTTCAGAGTTTCCCTTTTTATATCTTAAACAAACTTGGCAAGTTTAGCATATGAGGTAATCTTTCCTCAAGGACATGCCTAGATCAGCAAGATCATAGGTAATGATGTAATCTCTTAACTTGCCTGGTCATTCAATCTTAATTTAGGTTACCATGACATACACAAATTGCTCAACAAAAAGTTCCAGTTTGAGGAGGTTTGCAAAGGACCACTCATGAATTTTAGAAAATCAGTATGATTACTAAATATACTTATTTAATGTGTCTTCATTTAAAACTTTTGTCCTAGAAATGTACACCAAACTTAATGCTCCTTTTTTCCTCGTTAATTTTCCTCGTTGTTATACAATATTTATGAAGCTTTGTTATTTTTTTTCTTTGGTTTCTTCTTCTACTTTTTGTTGCCGTTCTAGACAAGCTGGATTTGCAAGCTTTAAATCTATTCCTTTATTCTTTTTTTCTCACTATCATGTCCATTTGTTCAGATTCAACAGCAGAGATTCATTACTACCTCTCAAGGTCTAAAGCACTTAGGTTGTAATCTCAACCAAACCATTAAAACACAGTCTACCTTCTTTTATTTTACATTGAAAAAGCTTCAATTCAGATATTTATTAGATGAAAAAGGCATAGACGTCAGTATCTACGTTTACAAATTTACATTAAATGAAGTAGATATTTGAAACAGAAAAGGGGTTACTGTATCGGTGTTGAGATATTTAGGGGAAATATTTTTTCAAAATAAAAGTGATTTGACACTTAATGACGTACCTGTGTAGACAAAATGTGAATATCTTATTACAGAAAAGGAATATGTAATTATTTATTTTCTAATGTATACACTAATTCAGGCACATAGTTTAATCACAAACGTAGATAACAGGGACTGTATTTTCTTCAAAATTCCAGTTTTTTAGCCTTTTATCCTTGTTCGATTGACACTGCAATCATAATAATGAAGAATGATTGTGTTTGCCGTAGTTATGGTATTAACCCTGTCGCTATATTTTGTGTCAGATTACAGCAATTTCATGCGTACAGAAAGAGCTGAAGAAGATTGGGGACTGGACAAATAGATGACTGGTATCCCTGAATCTCAGAATTTTGACTTACGTCATCTTCAGTCTTATACCCCTAGAGCACGTTGTTATCCTGAGAGCTGGGGACCATTCACTACCATTAGAAAAGTTACCGAAATTTTTTCGAGTGATATATCAGATTGACATTTGCAGCACTAAAGTCAAACTGGTTATGTTTCTGATTAAAAAAACTTTGTGGGACCATATGGAAGCACACTACAACTTGCAGAGGAAGCTCTGTACTGGAAGAACTTGATCAGTCATAGAGTATGGGATATCTGGATGAAGTACAGCAGTAAAGTTGAAATTTTAGAAAGCAAATAGAGTCCAGAACCAGGCCTCAAAAATAATCATTGGAGCTGTCAAGTCTAATCCCATCCAAGCAATGAAATCACTGATATGATTAGAAAGTCTGGAACACAGAAAAGACACAGGATCTTCATTTAGTCGGCCAAGTACAAAAGACTGAAGGACCACCCAATGATCATCCGGATGTCAGAGCCCACAAAATGCGGACTGAAGAGAGAGAGAAAGAGAGAGAGAGAGAGAGAGAGAGAGAAAGACAGACACACAGAGATAGAGACACACACAGAGGGCTTTCTTGGTTAGGTTCGCAGAATGGAAAGACAAGAGTCAGATCTAGTGGAGCAGACCAGTATCCCAACCTCTATGTAAACTATCCTTTTATCGTGGAAGAGAAACGACTTTCCAGAGAGAAGCCAATAGATGCCAGGCTTCCTCCAGAAGTAATTGCAGTCTGATATAGATAAAAATGTACTCATTCTCAGACACATCAATGAGACATACCCAACGGCAGAAGAATGAACGTATGTCTATACTGACGACTAAGCCGATAATGAAACAAGAAATGTTTGAGGAGGCATCTTCATCAGCCTAAAGGATGGAAAAACCCCTTGTCAGTCCATCATCACAGGCAAGTCCCTCACCAACTATAAAGCAAATGCTGAAGCTATAAAGACACCAGCCAGTACAATAATGTAGACCAGGGAGAAGGCACACAACAAAATTGTTACTTTTTCTGATGTCCTGTCTGTGGTGCAATTACTTTCCAAGGGCAGAAATAAAGAAGTGAATGACTTTGTTGCTACACTTCACGTACTTTAGCAGACCACTAAAGAAACTGTCTTCAGTTAATTCCATTTCATTGCTCATCCCTGCCAATGGAGAAGCGCATAGACTTGCAAAAAATAGGAAAACAAAAACTAAAGCCAAAAAAAGTCACATACGAGGAAGCAAAGACCATTGTGAAAGGGAAACAGAGAAGAAACTGGTCACAATAACAGGCGGACTACAAATCCATGAATGTTTACCATCACCTCTCAAGAGAAGATCAGATGATCATGGTGAGACTGAGAACAAACCAGTACAAACTCATGCATCACATGGACAACATATTTCACATTGAAAACACTCCTGTGTATCCTTGTCGAATGCAGATATGACGGTGGAGTACATTCTCTAGGACTCTCTAAATCACTAGAACGCAGGACAGAAAACTTGGCCTTCTGACACATCAGTACGAAAGAAGATTTTGCACCCTCTTCAAAGTCTCAGGCATTCAGCAGACTACATCACAGCTACCAACGTCACTGTCTGGGCAATTGCAGAAAAAGAAGAAGAAAAAGAACTAAAAAAACAAGAGCGAAGTGATAGTACATTGTGTAGCACACTCACAGATACCAGAGATACTTGAGGTAAGACGCATCTTGTCATTTGTATATTGGACCTGACAGAAGTTTAACCTAGTTTGATCACACTTGCTATATTACTACATTCTCCAAAACTCAAAACGAAGTAATAGAAGATTGCCTGTCCCATTCATAACAAATAAGTTTACTCAGCCACACTTTGGGAAGGTAAATATGAAATCCTGGAATTAGCAGGAAATATATTAAAAGAAGACTTAGATTCATCATCACAAATGCTTCTGTTTGCTATTGCAGAAGTTAAAAGAACATTGCTTCATAATTTTTATACGACAAAGCCTGTGTTAATTTTCACAGATGTACAAATACCAGGATTTGCTGCTGTAACTAATGTTGGTCTTTAAATATTTAAAAATTAAATTGTCAGGACACCGAAAACAACATCCTTCTTATAGTTGACCAGATCATTTGCCTTGAATGTTTACAAGCCAAAACCGTGCAGCTCCCAGAAACAAGACGTCATCCAGGGTCGAATTGGATTTCTTGTTTCACAATACATTATCGAAAGTGAAAGGATTTATCCAGACATGTCATGACTGCAACATCTTTGCCGACAGAAAGAACAGTCCGCCAGCAAAATAATAAAACACTGTTGCCTTGGAGTTATTCAGGCCAATGCCCTTATCAAAACACATTGTGATGTTACCAGATATAGCATCCTGTTTTCCCGAATCAAAGCTTGTAACATTTACAAGAGCAAACAAATGCTCTCTATATTAGGGAAAATATAAGATACCCTCGTAAATCTAGCAGCCCGAATACCAAACAATGTACCACCATTTATCTCAACAACAAAGGAATCACCTGCTAAAAGAAGAGTTACCAAAGAACCCAAGAAAGACACTCTTATGCAACTAGTTTGGAATTGCCAAAAACCTATTTCTTGCATGTTTTTTGGTTTATCACCAAAAAAACTTGCTTTTTCGTGATATTGTAAGTAACACCTTTCCAAGATATCATTCCTTCCGTAATCGAATTGCAATGGCACTATAACTTGACCAGGAGATCAAAAAGAGTAGAAAAGAAACTTGGGATACATCTAAGTTATTGCAACTCTAAAAATCTAGAAGTGGGTGGCACAGCCAAGAGGAGTTTCTGGAAGATAAGGGATTGAGGGTTTTCGTGTTTTATGCTAAAATATGTTATATTATTGGAAGGAAAGGGAAAGGAAGGATGATTGAAGTAGAAAGACGCTCTGATGAAAAATACTCCATTAGACATCCAGATAATATTCTACCTCGGTATCTGATCATAAACAACAGGTGACAGGAGAGGTATGTCTTCGTGACTACTATTACGTAAGCCAAGAACCATATGAGGCTGGCGCAGATAATGTTCGAGAGAATGACTCATGCCAAATCAGCGACTGGAAAAGCCTAATCTGCTAACTGTTAATGAAAACTTTTACACAAAGTCTTGTAAAAATTTGACAGTTAATAAAACTAATGAATAATACGAAAAGTCCTTTTATGTGTATTCGAATAGCTTTAATTTTCTTAAGTATTTAAGAAACATGGGAAGCCAAAGAGAGAAAAAAAGGAATTAAGACTTGTACAACAAATTTGGTCCAACAGGGGGTTCATCACTCATTTCGACAGAGTTGGCTTACGATACGGTGACCAGACAGTTTTAAAAAAAATAAAGGACACTTCCGATCATCACATTTTGTGACGTCACACATGTATCAACATACGTACGCGTTACATGTAGCCTTAAAATTGTGCATTCAAAATTTCAAGTCATATACGCTCTCCAAAAAAAACCCCATAATACACAATGAAAAATAGCATTGAATAGTTTAGTTGTACGAAGAGCAAACTAACCGAAATTTTAATTGTACTTTGATGATGAGTGTATTTCCTCCAGAAGCTGCCCATCGGATAGTAGCATATCGTAAAACTTTGTTCAGGTTTTTGCGCAGTTGTACTTCAGAAATAGCGCTGATTTTACGGTTGAGACTGTCATCTGCATCTTATCCGATGTCCAAAAGTTATTCATCAATGAAAACACTCGCTCGACGGGTGCATTTGTGGCTGGGAGGCTAAACAGAAACTCGATGATTTTAAGTAGCTCTGAATGTTCAATATCCGATGATGCAAACAAGCGGAACAACTCGCACCACCTACTTGCAGGTGCAGTTTTTGTTTCATTCCAAGAGGCTATTTTTTCAACTGTCGTGAACTTCTTCAGATGGCGAACTTCCTCAAACAATTGATTGTCATTCACACCAAGTTTCTTTATTATCGTGGAACTCGATTCCAGAGAAACTTGAACTTTCTCCCAAAATACAGGGGTTCTGAGTAATATCCACTCAAAAGTTTGAAACTCCTTTAGGTTGGCAGTCCACACACGCAAATAATCCTTGGATATTGCAAAAAAATCCTGACACTTCTTACTAAAAAAGGCAGATTTTTCGTCGTCTACTTTCGCTAGCTGTCTTCGTACCTCAAGAGGTAGGAAATGAGTGCTGCTTCGATCTTCTATTGATGATAACAATTCCTCAACAATAAGACAAGCCTCGACCATGCTGACGTCATCTCCTTCTAGTTTAGAAACTGCTGAATGAAATATTGTAGCTTGTGCATGAACGAAAAATAGCCATGCTTCAGAAAGCGGATTGTTAAAAAACTCGTATAGAATCGTAGGACACGGTTCGACAGAAAAGTAATCTTTCAATGGTTGAAATATCTGCAGAATTCGCTCGAGAGACGGAAGGAGAGAAAGCCATCTGGTGCCACAGTAGCTTAATACATTTTTGTACTCCACATCAATACTCTCACAAAACTCTTTGAGCTTTGTAACTCGCACGCTATAGTGTTGAAAATAGCCAAAGATTTTAATTAAGACAGCTTCCAAGTCTACAGGTAGAGAATCTGCGGAACGCTTCATACAATTATTAGTGATATGTGCTATGCAGCCCGATCCTATCAAGTCTGTATCAAGCGCAGAGTTCAGCCTTGCAAATACATTATTGCGACCCTTACGGGCTACACCACCAAAATTTGTATTCGTATTGTCGGCACTCAGGCACACAATTTTCTCCGAAATTTCAAATTCTGACAGCTTTCTTATAAGTAAATCGGTCAGTAACTCGGAGGTCTCACGTTTAACATCCTCAATATCCAAGATTTTAACGCAAACACCACTATCTTTGTTGAAGTAGCGAGTGAGAATCGGGATAAGTTTTGTTGCTCCATGGTTGGACGCATCAAAAAATACAGTGACAAAGTGTGCATTTGATAGGTCCTTCCTCAGTTCTTTCTGGAAATGTGGCAAAAACACATTGGAAACTAATGCTTGAGCCTTTGTCCTGCCACAAGTAAATCTAGGATTGTGGGCAACTTTTAACAACTGTGTTGTACAATCCAAAGACCGAAATGATTGTCCGTGGTATATGGTATGATAAGCAAAAGCTCCTTCGAGTGCAGCTAACTTACTTTCTGCATCTCCTAAAGTTTTTCTTGAGAAAAATGATGATACAGACTGGCTGGAGCTCACAACAGTTTCAAAGGCACGTTTGTGTTTTTCGAGCTTCTGGTGTTGAACAATTGCAGATCGACCCATCGATGAAATGTTAATAACAGTCCTACAATATTTACAAAAAGCCTCCGTATCCGATTCTCGCTTTTCAATAAATTTGAATTCCTTTATCCAAGAAGGGTTAAAATTGCATTTCCTTTTTTTGGACATGTTTCTCTTACACTAATAAAATTAATAAATGCACTGTACTGAGTGTACTCGTATGTATAGTTGTATACTAAAACTCTGAATGACGAGAAGTTTCATTGTAACGAAATAAATGCGATATTAAATCTTCGATCGGATCTAAAACGACTTGATCTTGGTCTTGATTGACACAGTCTCAAGTTATTTTAAAGAAAAAACTCATCACATCTGGAGGATGTAGCGATGTTGAGCCCGGCCTAATGGGAAAATAATGGATAGTCATTTTCATGATAAATGGTTTATTTTTAGAACTGTCAGGTGTGCCAGGAGCTCGTTGCGACTCATTTAATGCGTCACTGGTATGTTATAAGAGTCTAAAACTGCTAGGAATGAACTTCCTTGAATTTTATTTCAAATAAAGGACATTTCCTCGATTTTCTAAAATATAAAGGACAATTTAAAGGATTTTCTCAAAATAAAGGACAAGGAAAAAATAAAGGACAAGGCTCTGAAATAAAGGACTGTCCTTTGAAATAAAGGACATCTGGTCAGCGTAGCTTACGACAATGGAGGGTAGATCTCTTATAGAAAAGTCAAATACGGTGTCATTTTTGTGATTTATAAATTTCCGTGGTTTTTGAAAAATGACCAACAAACATCTAAGAAATATTTGAGATTGAAAAGGCACAACATTAATCAAGAAACAACCAGGTCTGAATGAAAACTCCGTATCTTTCGTTGAAGTAAAATGTCTGTTGCTTGCATTATCAAGCAACAACGTCAACAACAAATGGTATAATCATGTGTCAAAGAGAGGCTAAAATAAGTTGTCCTTCATTGTGGGGTGATTATGGTGGAACAAATGGTATACTTTTCACCATAATTCAGGAACCGTTGCAGATAAGGAAATTGTTGGTAATAGGTGGAAGCAAATGGAGTTTTGCGCTTGTCAGCCTGGTAGGCACTAAATTTTTACACGGTAGAAACGTACAGAGAAATTAGCAAAGTTAACTTTGCGAATTGGCACTGGTGCTTCCTTTCAGGAAACGAAGGTTTAGTTTTTGGTATAGATGTCTTAAGAAGTTCATTTCAGCTGCTCCGGAGATGGGATCAGCCCTGTCATCTGCATGGGGGTACACCAAATGGCTGCTTGGTTATGAGGGTCGAGAGAATATTCGCGCAATTGTGCCCACCGCAAGCCCGTTTGTTTATAAGAGGAGAGGGTAAGGTTTTAGCCTGTCATTTATCTATCGAATACGTTGCTACATCCAGAAATCTGTCATCAACAGTTGACTCAGTTGTTTGCCACAAAGTGGCAGTTTCTTGCATTTTTATAAATTTGATTTTCTATTAATTTTTCGTATTACATGTTACATTACCTTATTCTGCAGCCCTTTCACACTCCTGCAACTTGACAGGTGAATTGGGGCGAGAGTACGCGACTACATGCAGTGGTGGTGGGCATCTATTTATGTTATATGTCTTTCCATCAGCTGGAACCAACCCTAGAGCCTCGAAAAAATTCGCAAAGCTATATGAATTTTCTGTTTAGTTTGTAAATGAAAAGCACCGACTTCCCGATTAATTGATATTTTTATATTTTAGTATCTCATTGCTCAGGCAAAATCCCATACAGCACTTCAAGAATGCACTGCGAATTTGTAAATAAAAATCGATTTAGGGCTTTGCGGAAAATTTTGCTTTGACTGTTGTGTTTTATAAATTTTGAATGACTTGACCAATAAATGATAGTGCTGTCAATCAATGTTTACCCATCTTGGTAACTTATTTTATCTAAATGTTATCTAAAGCTCTGAATAACTGACTAATCCTAACTGATTGAGGCAGTTTATCTCTTACGAGGATTATTTAATAATTAGATTCAACTGTACTTGCTGCATCAGTAAGCCACAGTTGTACCACCAAGAGTAATACTTTACACAAAGAGGCCAAAGTCAAATGTGCCTAATTTATCTCATTTTATTAAGATACTGAGATATCTGCAATTCTAAAGGGTTAATTAAAAGTAGTTTGGTGACAGTAATTACCTATAATTGCTGACTTGTGAGACATGACATCTTAGAACCAGGCATGCTGTCAGTCTCAAAAGCAGGGTGATAAAGTGTTAAACTAAAAAAATGACAGCTAAAGTGTTTGGAGGAATAAACCTAAGTTAATTAATCATCAGGTTTTGGATTTTGATATTGCATATGTTAAAAAATATTGCATCAGTGAACAGCAGTGATATAATGGTGTGTACAACCATGCCAAAATTTCATCAGTGAACAGCAGTGATATAATGGTGTGTACAACCATGCCAACATAAGAGCAGAAAGCCACATTATTAAATGAGTCCAGAACAACAAAGATTGGAAACTAGTATTCAACATGGAATAACTACATGTTTTTAGCAAAGCAGCAACAAGCAAAAAGCTAATTTCAAGTCTGATCATACCAAAGCCTATAGGGGACAAAGTACTTTGCCCCTTGTTACTGCTTTTCTGGCAATAGAACAGGTTCAAAATAGTAGGTTTCTAGTAAATAGTAGATCACTTGCCTTGTTTGAAACTTTATGGTCTACATTATGTAGCTTGGCTGAAAAAGTAGATTTTTTTCTTGATGAAAAATTATGGTTTAGCATAAGTTACCTACTATGAAAGGTCACTTTGGATGCTGTGGCTATAATTTCCTGTTGAAACTTTCTGAGGTGACATTGATACATTTTACTTTTTTACTACAGTTAGTTATACACCATTTTCAAATTGTTGATAATTAAGCTAAATTAATCACTTCTGTTTTCAAATCTTTCACATTTGA
>RDPX01000026.1:3378511-3396882 GCA_003991215.1 Morbakka virulenta
ATTAATTGATATTTTTATATTTTAGTATCTCATTGCTCAGGCAAAATCCCATACAGCACTTCAAGAATGCACTGCGAATTTGTAAATAAAAATCGATTTAGGGCTTTGCGGAAAATTTTGCTTTGACTGTTGTGTTTTATAAATTTTGAATGACTTGACCAATAAATGATAGTGCTGTCAATCAATGTTTACCCATCTTGGTAACTTATTTTATCTAAATGTTATCTAAAGCTCTGAATAACTGACTAATCCTAACTGATTGAGGCAGTTTATCTCTTACGAGGATTATTTAATAATTAGATTCAACTGTACTTGCTGCATCAGTAAGCCACAGTTGTACCACCAAGAGTAATACTTTACACAAAGAGGCCAAAGTCAAATGTGCCTAATTTATCTCATTTTATTAAGATACTGAGATATCTGCAATTCTAAAGGGTTAATTAAAAGTAGTTTGGTGACAGTAATTACCTATAATTGCTGACTTGTGAGACATGACATCTTAGAACCAGGCATGCTGTCAGTCTCAAAAGCAGGGTGATAAAGTGTTAAACTAAAAAAATGACAGCTAAAGTGTTTGGAGGAATAAACCTAAGTTAATTAATCATCAGGTTTTGGATTTTGATATTGCATATGTTAAAAAATATTGCATCAGTGAACAGCAGTGATATAATGGTGTGTACAACCATGCCAAAATTTCATCAGTGAACAGCAGTGATATAATGGTGTGTACAACCATGCCAACATAAGAGCAGAAAGCCACATTATTAAATGAGTCCAGAACAACAAAGATTGGAAACTAGTATTCAACATGGAATAACTACATGTTTTTAGCAAAGCAGCAACAAGCAAAAAGCTAATTTCAAGTCTGATCATACCAAAGCCTATAGGGGACAAAGTACTTTGCCCCTTGTTACTGCTTTTCTGGCAATAGAACAGGTTCAAAATAGTAGGTTTCTAGTAAATAGTAGATCACTTGCCTTGTTTGAAACTTTATGGTCTACATTATGTAGCTTGGCTGAAAAAGATTTTTTTCTTGATGAAAAATTATGGTTTAGCATAAGTTACCTACTATGAAAGGTCACTTTGGATGCTGTGGCTATAATTTCCTGTTGAAACTTTCTGAGGTGACATTGATACATTTTACTTTTTTACTACAGTTAGTTATACACCATTTTCAAATTATTGATAATTAAGCTAAATTAATCACTTCTGTTTTCAAATCTTTCACATTTGATGAAGCATTTGTTATACCCTTTTTAAGCTCAATGTACTTTGATGAAGATGGTGATTTGGCTCATGAGTTTTATGAGGAGGCTATATCAGATGGAGGAAAGCCATTCATGAAAAGAATTAAAGAAAATCTTATACCTCAAGTGAGTATACAGCATAAATAAGTTATAATTTTTTCTGTAAATTGCAGAAAAAGTATTTTGAAAATTGCTTTGTGTTTGAAAAAAGAATTTTAAAGGTAAGATAAATTTATTATTAATATATCCTCATCAGTTCTATTGGTGCCTGACAGTGTGCATGGCCTCCACTGACTATCACCACTTTCTCAGAACTTTTTCATACTTCTCCAGGTCTTTTCAATTTATCCTACTGATTTATCATTAATATTGTTAAAACTAGGAGCTGTGGCTTAGTTAGTGCAATTGCACTCCAAACAATAATACTGGCTTTGATTCTCCACTCGGGGAATCAAACCTGGAATTCAAATTACCACATAGTTTTCATATTGTAATTATAGTTTCTGATTGTTGTACTCTGAACAGTCATTTAAGTAGATACCTAGTAAAGTACAGCACTAGTTACATTTTTGCAGTGGGACAAGTAGATGTTAAGAGAGCCATACAACTATAACATCTAACAACACCATGGCTGAATTTGTACACCCAACCATTACAACAGCAAGAAAGCTGTCTGATCACCAAATGTGAGCCATCCATCTTAGAAATAGATCCTTCCTAGTTCCTCGAGAAGTTTAAAGATTGTTAAACCACTGATAGCTTGGAAAGCCCTATGTGTTTTTTAGCCACCTTTCAAATTTTTATGGCACACTTTACTGAACAAGAGACATCTTTAAGTTGCCTTAGAAATTAGCACTCAGTGAAATTTGCCAGTAAACTGTGACTCAAGTTGAAAGCTGCATAAATTTTTTCAGTCTTGGCTTAATCTCTCAGTTGTACAGTCTTTTGTTAATATGGTGTCTAAATAATGGATCTCAGGCATGGTTTCAATTTTTTATCATATAGCATCAGGGATGGGGGTGGGGGGTTGTGTGTGAATTGCAGTGATAGCTTTCTTTGAATGATGTTTATTTAAAGCTAAACTTCTTCCACTAAAGATTATTAATGCCTAGTAGTAATTGCAATTAATTTACATTGTGATGAAACACAGCAACATCAGGGCCACATAAAAATATACCCTCTAGCCATGAGATACCACTAGTTAATATACCTGAATACCTCTCCTGGCCTAGTACCACATTAAATAAGATAAGTGATATTGTTTCTTCAGATAAGGCTCTTTTTTTCAGCTTTAGATAGCATAACTAAATATTTTAATCAGTTTCTGTCTCCAAGGTTAGGGTACTACCCCAATGCTCGGTTATATCTGACTAATATGATCTTATTTTGGTAGTCATTGTATAGTATTTAGTGGAGTAACACTGCAACCAAGAGGTTCCAGGAGCAATTCACCTAGTGGCAAAATAGCTGCTGAACTTTACAAAAAAAAGTGTCATTGGTTGCCATCATGAAGGGAATCCAGCCAAGCAATTCTCACCATTACAACAAATCTCCCTGAAAGGCACTGTCTGATCTCCAAATGCGAGATAAATAATAATAAAAGCAATCATAATAAATATACATGTTCATCTTAATACTATTATTAATTTTATCTTACTGATTCCCATCCAGCTAACTTTAAATGTAGGCATGTTCTTACTGATTCCCATCCAGCTAACTTTAAATGTAGGCATGTTCTTACTGATTCCCATCCAGGGTAGATAAATGCTCATTAAAAAACTTTAATGTTTTTGTTATCAGCTCATTGAAAATAAGTCTTCTTCATAATATAGTAGTAGTTAGTAGTTTCGTATGGCTTTGTTGTTTATATTTCCACTCCAGTTCTTTTGAGCCATTTAAAGTATTCCTGACTGCAGGAATGTATTGTTGTGTATCTGCCAGGGATCTTTGTCATTGGACAGGTTAGGACCAGGTGTTCTGTATCCTGAGGGGCAATTTGACATTTGGGGCAAGTAGCAGACTCTCACAGGCCCCATTTGTGCAGATTGGCAGCGGTTCTGCCATGGCCTGATCTGAGCCTGTTGGCTGTGGTCCACTGTCTTCTATTGGCGGACTTGAAACCTGTTTGCAGGCGTGTAGGGTCTTCTATAAAGTCTCCCCCTCATGGGATGTTCTTTTTCCAGTATTATGTCAATGCCCTATCTATGTTGGAAACTCTGCTGGATATCTTGTAGAAAGGGCGGTGTGATAATATAGTGACTACACCTTATGCTTACAATGGACCTCAGTAAACAGTTGCTGAACTTGTTGATTACACAACTGTCAGTTTTCACTACCATACAACAGCAGACTTAAAATATTGGTTGTAAACTGACCTCTGTCTCAACTGTTCAATCACTTGAACTAACATTTTTTAAGGACATTAAAATATTCATTTTGTTGCTTGAATATAAACATTAGTATTGTGACTCATTTTTTAATTGGAAACACACATGGCTGTCTCATAATCATCATAAGCTTCAAACATTTTCCATTCCACGAGGACATCAATGATAATAAACTCCTACATGTTTTCTTTGTATTCTTTGATCTGAAAACTTTTTTACATGACATATTGGTGCCTGGTACAATATTATGTTGTTGCATTAGCAGATGAAGAGCAGTACAGCCTTGACTGGTAATTGATCCAAGATTGTGTCTTATTGCTTCATAAATGAAACTTTTGTAATACAGAACAGCCAGCTTTACAACAAATCTTTTCACCTTTATTGCGTTTTTTTATAGATAAACACACTCAGTTTGGTATTTCACATTTACTAGGTAACACACTAGTACCAATTTCTAGACTTTATGATAACCACTAGTCATAATCTACCTCATTATTTCTTAGCACCCTTGTCATAAATATCCCTTGTTAAGTGCAAGCAAGTATTGCCACAGTTAAACATCTTTGTATTTTCCTCATTCTTGCTCTTGGATGATTTATCTTTTCGTTATAGACAATTTACACAATAATAGTCTTTAATGTGTGCCCTGTATGTGTGCTCCATTGTGTAATAGAACAATACGTTGGTCAATTCTGAAACTGAGTTGAATGTAGACAAAATGGGCATCCATCCATGTATTAAGTGAAGTTCAGAGTTTTTATAGATACTTCTTTGCTCAGTAATAAAATAAAATGAAATAAATAAAATACTAGGCTTGCACTTATAGAGTGAAGGTTTCTGAGTCTTATTTAGCTTTTAAAAGGTATGCAATGCCATTTTACTTGTTTTTTTTACAATTTTGAGCACTTTACCATAGCAATTGGGGAAAAATTCAACTGCTGTTTTTAATTACAAACTAATTACAAAATGAAAAAGAAAATTTTAAATCATCTTTTTTGTGGTGATGCAATTTTTATCATTCAATGGGTTGCTCTTCTTCTTGCTAATAATTTTCTTTGTTGACTGTAGACTAGTACTTTCTTTGGCACATTTACTGGACAAGCTTCTATCAATATTTGACATAATGAACAGACTACAAATTAATTCCTTAATTTTAAGTGCACTATTTTTTTATTGTCCTTACCTGTCATTGACACTGCATCATCAGTAGCACACACTACCATGTTGAAAATAGGTTTATTTCCAGTCCTGAAAGTAGTTATTAACACCAAGAAAGGTATTGGGGCCTTTTATGTCTGCATGCAGTGAATTTGTAAACAGCATTTTTTTCAGTTACATTCTGGACCCTGCTCTCAAGCAACCTAATATTGGTCAGCATTAGTGCCTTAATTTCACTAACAGTGTTAACTGACTTGACTTGACTTGACTTTTTTGCATAATCTTCTCAGATCCTTGTGCATTTCTTCATAACACTCAATACAACAATACAAGGCAACTCAATCAGTGTTGTAATGAGAATTATTGTCAAATAGTTCCATACTTTCTTTCATATTTGGTTTATCGTATTATCAACAACCCTTGTAATTGTATGTTTATTATATACAATAAAAGATCTAACATGATAAGTTAATGTAGGACAATTTTCCTTAAAAATTGATGAGATAAAAGTTTTTTCAACAGTGAGTAGCTGTCCATCCTTTGGCACAAGAGGAGAATTTGTGGTGAACCAGCAAGATCTTGGTCTCATTGATCATTGTAATTTTTTTATGCTTCCATCTGCAGCTGCCTGAGATTCTGATCAGATTTTCTTTTATCTCTGGGGGAGGGGGATTTTGGTCACAATACTCAAATGTAGTCATTAGGAGAGAGCTTGGAGAAGCTTGTAAGTCCTATTTACCAGATTAACTGAGCTTAGGACATGTAAACTTACAATATGAAACAACAACAAAATTATTACTGTATTTTTTATTTTTAGGGAGAAGTGGATCTCAATCACCCAAGAATACATGTTGATTTTCCGGTTGCTATTTATGAAGGATGAGGAGATATGGCATTGGAAAAGACTATCACATACAAAATAAGTTGTGTTCCTGTGACTGGCACCAACAACAATGCAGTGTACAAAATTAAAAGTATACGCAGAGAGAGAGAGGAAAGTGGTTATAGATCAGCTAAGCCTGCCTACCGCTTTGTTATTCAATTTGTATTCTGACTTCCCTTTATATGAAGGCATCAAGGTACATGGAAGGGTGTTACAATTTGGAAAATCCAATGTTATAGTATGTTCTCAATACAAACTTTGGTGAATGATATTTAAACTCTTCACATGTTTCCCTGTTACCTAGTGTGTATTATTGGATGAAATCACAGAATAACCATCCCTATTACTTACATTCATGCTGTTCTAGTGTGTGACATCACCTTTAATTTTAGGTGCCAAACGAGTGGGTCATAATAAATGAGGATGATGGGAATTTTTCAGAAAACCTAATAAATGGGAAGCGAAATAAATTGGGGTTGAAAAATTTTTGTTGGAAAAAACAGTACTACTTTAATTTGACGATAAAATAGAAAGCAGACAGAATTTTTAAAAGGTAGAGACAGCTATCATCATTAATCTATTCCTTATCAAACATGTCAAAAGCGTGCAAAGTATATCCATCATCTCCACTTCGACTCTCCCAGAAGTTCCATCGCTTCTTCAGACAACGTTCGGTTCTACTCTGGCGTGCAATTAATTGTTGTCTCTTAATGGTTGCCATTTTAGCACTGTCAACAGATGTAACTGCAACATTTTAAAATTTTACAGGTTTAGAGGTTCATTGTTTGAATATTCGAAAGTATTGAAGTCTCCAGTCAGAGAACATCAAGGAAAGTACCAAGTATCCTCGAAAAACAAGCAACTGTTTTTAAAACTAGTGTTGGAGGGGACTTGTCGGTATCTGAAAGGAAAATTCTGTGCACGCTTTCAAGATAAGAGAAAATCTTTCAATTTTGAAAATGTAGTTTCAATTCAAGCCATTTTAAAACTAATTTAGTATATGTACAGGTATTAATATGTTTGCTGTTGCTGTTGAAATCAATAGAATAAAAAAGAGAAAAAGAAAAAGTAATAATCTCAAATCTATTTTTTTATTTTCTTCCATTTTTATTTACTAGTGAACTGAGAAACTTAAGGTACTTCTTACAGCATAATGCGTAATTAAGACTCGATGTGTTTAGCTGCAGCCGAAACTCAAAAAGGATACTTCTTTTGGTTACTCGATGAGAACTATAACAGAATGAATTAAAACAAAACAAAATGGAATAAAAGGTGTTACATGAAATTACAGTCACGGGGCTATCACCCAACATTTCTTTTACCCCCCCCCCCCCCCATGTATTCCGATAGCGTCGCAAGGATTGTTATCAGGAAATTGAGGACTTCGTCTTTCGGGTTGTGGGTATCGTCGTCGAGGAGCTACAGTTTCAATGTTAGAAGCTTCTGTCTCTGATTGGGCGCCATAATTAATATCGCTTTCGGAAGTGATAACATCTTCGCTGCCCAAATCATATGACTCACATCTTAAAGATGGTTGTGCAGGATTATGTTTCCCTTTTGTTGAGTCTGCTTGATTTTGTAGATGATAAAAGTCGGTAATGGCGCAGAAGTCAGTCGTAAATGGGTTAAGTTTATCGTAGTAAGCTATCTTCTTTTCTTGTTTCTGTTGTTTAAGATCTCGAAATTAACTCCCTTAAAGAGTTTTAGAAGAACAGCGCATGGACCACTCCGTCGAGGTGATAGCTTGCGTGTGTCGCGAGATAGTTCTATTATTAGAATTTGTTTTATCGGTTTTTAGCATGGTTTCGTTGGTGAGAGAGGCAGGCAGCTGCGCCAGTATATGTTTCGTTGTTTCGCCCCTGTATAAGAGGTCGCGAAGAACAACCGTTTTTCGCGATAGGAGAGATACAGCTACTTTCCACAGAAATAATGCATAGGTTTAGCTAGCTTAAGTGAGAAATCAGACTTTTGCGGCCATTCGTCTTACTTTCAACATGATAATAAATGGTTGGCTACTCGCATACTAAGACTCATTCAGCATTTGTCCTTGAGGGATTCAACAGGGCTGTTTTTGTTGCTGCGATAGAAATCTCGCTGCTTTCAAAAGCGATTTACGCCATCCGGCTGATTGCAAGCCATGCAACAGTGCAGTTCGTGCTGCTGTCGCAATGAAAATGTAATTTTTCATTCTCATCCGCAGTTTTCTCTTCTAGTTGCTGTCTGTGGGAAAAGATCAAGAGCGCAGTGTCGCTAGTCGTGGCAAAAAGCGAAGTTATTCTGAATTAATTTTTAAGAATGGATTTACAATAACCAATTCAATAACAAAAAACCACCGTGAATACTTTGCATAAAAGTTACCACAATGGATTTATTTTCAACAGACGGACAACACACTGCAGCGCAGAATTTCTTTGATGTATAAGGACATCTAGTATCACGTCACTGACCGACTGAAGGCAGCTGTGTCCTTCGCATAGAAGCTGAATGAGTCTACGGATGTTTCACCCTGTTCACAACTTGTTGCATTTATGCATTTGGTTAACAATTGTGTATTTAAGAATGAGTTTCTGTGCTGTTTAAATCTCCCGTCAACAACACGATAGGGAGATGTTTATAAGATCATCAGTAAGTTTTTCAAAGCAAGTGATATCAAATGGGAACTGTTGTTTCCATTTCGCATAGATGGTGCTCCAGCTATTTTAGGCCATAGTTCGGGGTTTAAGTATAAGTTAAAAAGGCAGATCTAGACTGTATTTTTATGCATTGTGGGATGCAACGTGAGGCGCTGGCTTCTAAGACGCTGAAACCAGAGTTGATGAATGTGAATAAGCATTCGATAAAGCTTGTAAAATAGTGATATCCAGTACATTTATTTCACATTTGTTTAGACCCTTTGTGAACAGATGGATGTAGATCGTCAAAATATCCTGTAGCACACCGAAGTGAGATATCAGTCAAAAGTAAATGGATATGGGAGTCTTTGAACTGAGGATGAAGCTGAAGGACTTCTTTGCGCAACAAAAGAAGGAAGAACTTGTCTAGTTTTTTCAATACGATATGGTATCTCTTGTTTACCTTACTGACATTTTTGACAGCTTTAACGAATCAAACCTTTCTTTCTAGGGAAGAAACAAAGTTTAACAAGAAAAGATTAGGCATTCATTGAAAATCCTTATGAGATTATAACGCCCTAATCTATTGACTGCAACGTTTATGTCGTATTTGTTGGCAAGATCAGGATATTTATCGACTTGCTTTGGTCAATAGAAGAAATGCAAATCCTTTTCTTTGAACACTTTGGTAGATATAGGTACATTTCTACTCATCACGGTAAGAGGCTACTTAAATATTACCTTGTCTATATCGATATGTATTTTGTCTGGTGCTCTGACTTCTTGGATGATTTTCTACATCAATTGTCTTGAAAACCTTTTCTAATGCAAGTGGACAATGTACGGGACTTGAACTATTGCGGCCACTTCTGCTTTTGATCTTCCTTTCCCTTCAAACATTTAAAACTTGTATTTTTCTTTCAGACATTTTGTGTTCAATTGACGTTAAGCTGGATCTTTATTATTTTGTCACAATACACAAAACCAACTGAATTTTAGGTCACACCATTCGGTCATCAAGTAAGATACTCTGATACCTACAAATGAAGAAATGAATCCTTACCTTGCAGCCATGTCTTTGACAAGAATATTAGTACACGTTTGTTTTTTCCTTACATTGCTTCCAAAGAGTTGCTCAGCAACCTTTTTTCTTCCCGTTAGTTTAACAGATCATGCCATAGTTACCTCTCAATATTCAATCCAACTTTTAGGTACGTTTTATCAATGTAGCACTTTCAACTTTCCAAAGACTGACTAGAATGATGTCCGTTCCTTTCTTTAAAATGTTTTTTAGAGATTTTGTTTTGGGAAAGCTGCTTCTGAAGCTCCAGCTAAATTGACTGCGTGGATCTAGATTAATATGATACTTACTTTAAAGTAGCAGCTGTAGAGTAAAGTTTCACTCCTCTGTCACGAAACCAGATATAAACAAACAGAAATACACTCTGTGTTTATCTCTAACAACTTTGAAATTGCAATGACTATCTTGGAAACATAACAAGCATAAGGCCCTAACCTATCTGGATATAAGTTCCCTTCGGCGTCTTCAATGCGTCTTTTCTCAGATTACCACTCTAACTGATTTTAGTAAAAATACGACTTGTATATATACGGTAAGAAAATCTAAAATTAATAAAACTCCAACGTAAGAATAATTAATGGATCACCACTAAACAACAGGGCTAAACTGAGAAATACTCCTNCGCTAACTGATTTTAGTAAAAATACGACTTGTATATATACGGTAAGAAAATCTAAAATTAATAATACTCCAACGTAAGAATAATTAATGGATCACCACTAAACAACAGGGCTAAACTGAGAAATACTCCTACATAAACAAATGTAAACACAACTTACGTTAATTGTGTTGGAAAGTTATGAGTAACCCTAAGCTACACCTAAATAATGCTATGGGAAAATTCCGGACCTACTTAGAGAAAACGATGCGAAAATCCCAAGTATGCAAAACTGTCGACTATGACGTAAGAACACTGTAGTGAACTTGCAATCAACTATTAGAAGCTTCATTATATTATTTTCCAATGACTTCAATCTGATGCCTGTACGATCGCTTTTCTCAAGGAAAGCATTTTCAGTAGAAAGGCTTTTACTAGTTATTATTCTTCTTATGCACACAGGGTTCGTAAAACGGTTGCTTTATAGAGAATTGAGGTCATGATGTTTTATATATCCACAATAGGATAATAATCAATACTCTAATCTCTGTTTTGCCCCCTCTTTTTGATGGTGTAGGAAGTTTTAGTTCTGTTGCAAAACAAGTTGATCACTTTTGCTCATTTATTTGCTTCTAACTTGACTCTTTATTATTCAGGTGCATTTAGAGACTTTTGAATCTGTAAGCATAACTCCAAAGTTAGTTTCAAAAGAGATCTGTCAACTTGATATATCTCGACTATATGGTCCTCATGGCATTATTTTGGGTGATGTCTTACAGTAGTAAGCATCTAACACATCATTGCTTTCTTACATTGCTAAATTTTTGCCTTGCTGAGTCTTGTATTTCATTTTCCTAAAAGATATTAAATAATGTTTTAATTTTAGAAAAGATGACAGTCTTCTCAATCAAACAAGATTTCTCCTGTATGCTTCTTTGTAGTTGATGGCAAAGTGGAAGCACACCTT
This sequence comes from Morbakka virulenta, assembly GCA_003991215.1. Taxonomy (NCBI): domain Eukaryota; kingdom Metazoa; phylum Cnidaria; class Cubozoa; order Carybdeida; family Carukiidae; genus Morbakka; species Morbakka virulenta. The sequence goes on from RDPX01000026.1 coordinate 3,389,445, forward strand.
ATAGAAAAATCGTTGGAAGAATTTATTGGCAGTTTTTGAGTTCTTGATATTAAGTATGGATTTTGTGACTCTTGTTCTACTAGTGATCTCATCAATGTAAATCTCTTGAGGGTCTCTTGTGGCTTTTGTTACATCTAAACCTTTGAAGGTGTATTTTATGCTGGCTTAATCTGTAAACTATAAGGAATTATCAAGTCGTTCCTTTTTGGTGGCTGTGTGTAATTCTATTGATGATGATACGTATTCTGAGTATTCTTACAATGGCAGTGTTCCTTGTGGCTCTCTTATTTTCTATTCTCTACATTCTCCTGTCTCAGTTATAGTCCTGGCAAAGCATATCCAATGATAACGGATAAAGGCTCTCTTACTTCAACGAAGAGAAATGCCTTGTCACAAGTGAAAGATGTTTTCTGTTCAATACATTGCAGAAGCTGACGTGTATGTTCCCTGACGGAAATGTGAGAACAAGGGGAAAAGATATCCTGATGGACAAGGTGTGGAGAGGTTCCTTCCAAAACGTTCGTACCCGCCGACTTTCAATTATAGACAGTGACCATGACGTAGTTATTTGCAAGGTACGACCTAAGTAATGCAGAAAAAAATAAAATCAGAATCAAAGAAAGGGATTGTTATAGCACGCATAAGCAAACAGGTCGTCAAGTAGGACTTCTTGTTAGCAATGAGGACCAAGTTTGCCGCTCTTGAAAGAGATGCCAAGATGCAGATTGTCCCATTAAAAAGTACAAAAAAAGAATCTATGAGTGAGGTGCTCCGAGACAGAGAAGAAAAAAGGAGGAAAGAACCAGGGGAGACACCAGACCAAGGGTTACAGAAAGGATTGAAATCAAGAGCAGATTAAATCCTAAATATCATTAGTGCAGCAGTGGACTAGAAACTACGAAAAGAGTAAGCTGGGTTTTGACCTGATTGATCCTGTATTGAACAGTATTAGTCTTGCAACAGATCAAAAGCAGTCCAAATTCAAGCTTTTTCTTACTGTAATTAAAGATTAAACCATCAATGTTTATACTGACCTCTATTGTCCCCATTAGGTAGCTACAAGGTGTCATTAAAGGGCTTAAAAACAATTATACTTCAATAATATTCCCTTTTTCTGTAGATAATAGGCTGAATGACAGTTTTAGAAAACGAAAGTGGTTGTTGACTAACTAAAAGCTAATGGAAAAACTCTTTTTGTCAAACTGAAAAGTGACGTTTTTTTAAGTAGGAGCATCACCGATCCACTTATAACACTAGTTACAGGTGACTGGACCACAACCGACTTTACCTCTATCGCCTTTCCCATCTTGATTTTTATCGCTGTTTTTAGACCTCAATCAATAAGTACTTTAGTATTTTGGTGGGTGTTAATGGGTTATTAGAAATAAAGAGCCTTTTCCAATAATACAATGAACACACCTCTTTATAATATGATGAAAATTTCCTTTGGCTTCACGTGTGAGAGCTCTTTCTGATTGGTTATGAACTGAGAAAACCCCCAACAAGACTATATTTCTACCAGAGACCGCCCAGCTCCAAATGAAAGTCCTTTTTACATAAACGTTTGCTCCGATTTGCTCCTCCAGTGAATCACAGAGTGTTGTTTGATCGGAAAAGTAGGGAATAACACTTGACTACTAATGTTTTTAAAGCTGAAATTTGAAAGGCCAGAAAAAAAAAGGATAAGTGTTCTAGATCGTTTTTACATAGAAACTTTACAATATTTTTGTGTCCTTTTATTTCTAGATAAAAATACTCTTTTTGTTTCTTATCAAATTTCAAGAAATTGACTTCAACAATTTAAAAAATGGTTCTATTAATCGTAAATTTAGGAATAAAAAGACCAGTTTCCCGCTTTCTCTTTATAACAACTCCTGTATCTTTTATCTTCGTTCTGCTATATTTGTATAAACTAGCCGATTAAACGTTAGAATTCAAAAGGTACGTGACCTGTTAAAATGTTTTCTTTAAAACCCTAATGCGTGCCATAAGTTGCTTTTTCTTTGAGATTGCCTTTCGTTGCAGCAGGTCCATTTGGCGAACATTTGTTTTACAAAGATCTTGAGCCACAATTTTAGTGAGGTGTATCAGATTTTAATCAAGATTTAAGGTGAAGATTCACTTACATTAATGAGTACCCCTCTCAAATAAATGCCTTTACTAAATACCCAACATTTTGATGAAGTTCCCTGGATCCTATTTCGAGAAAATACTGCATGTGCTGGGTGGGCAAACTTCAATTTATCCCAGGCAGAAATGGTTCTGGTACTCATACAGTACATCGGCTTTGACACAGTACCTATACTAATTGCTTAATATTTGGCAATTTGTGTTAACAAACAACACCAATGACCATAAAATCAGCCACCTTAGCTTTTGCAAAATTCTTAATCGACTTTTCATGTATTTAAAAATTGTCTCTACCCAGGCAGACAATCAACGAGAATAGTGCCGTCAAGCCTTTTTATTTGTGATAAAGTTCACCTTCGATCGACATTAGGGAAAGTGATTTTTACCTGGGAGGGCCAGACATTGTCTGGAGCTTGATTGTTGAAATAATGAAGGATGCAGCAAGTCCAAAGTTTATGGACTTCCTGTTTTGTGGGATTTATCTGTGACATGAAACATAGTCTTAATGTACACCTGTCATCAAGTGAATTTTAAGTAACGCCATTCCCCTGATGGTTGGGTGCAGCTCACCGGTGGTCCAAGAGTACAGAAGACTTTACTGATCTTGCTTCTGGCAATATTAATAAAGAGCTATTAATAAATTTAATATCTGCTCTTTATCTTATATTTTGATATAATAATGTCGTTCAAATTATTGACTAGCATGTGCCTATTCAGAGAAATGTGCTTTCCTTGTATGCAAAAAAAATAGACGGACGTCCTTTCCTGTGTGTTCTCTCCTTAATTTCCTTTTATGGATTCACCAACAGACAAACAATAAACCTTCATATTTTGTTATCTCGAGTGAAATACAGAAACGAGGCAAATATGGAATAAAGTGATTTTTGTAGCTTTATGAATTGTTTTTCTAAGTTTATCTTTACCAATCACTATCCTACATTAACGAACTTTCCTGCTAATATCCTTCTTTAAGCATCAAAAAAATTTTAAACATACAAATGTAAATTGCAAGACTGTTACTAAACAATAGTTAGTGACGTGATATTTAAAGAAAACGAGGGTGTGTCTCTACAAAAATTAACTCTACGTTAGCAATATTAATCCGCTTTAAGGGAGTTGTTCTTGGCTAATTCTAGTTGAAAAAAGGGTTGAGAGGTTAGGGTATAAATATTTTATCCATTTATAATTACTTGAAAAAGCTTTGCTTATGACCTAAATGCTAGAAACAAAATCCAGCTAAACCTTTTCATATCCAGTGAATCTTTTTATAAAGAAAAGAATATTAGTAAAATATTAAAAAGGGGCTCCTTGACTACCAGTTATTCATATAGGAACGAAGATTAATAACTTCTATTTTCCACAAAAATGCTTTCTCCCTCCAAACTGGTGATTTCCTTCTGTTCGATACTACACCCAAGTCCGTTTGTAAGGAAACATCAAAGTTGTCCTGAAGTTGCATCATTAAGTAGGTGAAGGGTGCATAATTTACAAGATTTCATTGATAGAAACAATTAGTTGGTGTTGGGGTTTTTTTTGCTGTTGTTTGATTTTGTACATGAAGTTGTATCCCTGAATTCTACAGACGTCAGGTCTTTTTGTGTTATAAGCAAATCCTGAGACAGAGCTTTCCTTTTTAACTGTTAGAATTGTATAATGGATCCGTAAATGAATTAGAATTTTATACAGTTGAATCCTTTGCAGTTAAAACAGGTCCAATTGAGCTTTTGTTCACAATGTACATTGAATTAAAACAAGTTAACTTGTTTAAGTCTAAATTTTTATGCTTATCTTTTGGTGGCCATATTACGCTGCTACAATTCAAGAGAAATGTGTATGCACCAATTCACCTTACCATTTCAATAGTGCTAGGTGACTAGAGTCGTTATTCATGGGTAAAAGTTTACTATATCTGACAAGTAAATTTAATCTTATCCTAGTCTCCCTTTTCCTGCAGATCCACTTTAGAGTGGATACTGAAATTTTTTTAATTCACTTTGGAACGGCAACTGGACCAGACAACAAAATTTTTGGCGATCTTCAAGAACATAGATAGAACCCTTTTGAACTTAGAACATAGATAGAACTTTACTTCAAACCTGAAAGGGCATTATGTTCTCCTAATTGGCATAATGTGTGCCGTTCAAATTCTCTTTTACAGTATCAAAGAGATGATAACTTCGTCTCTAAGTCTGGTGAGAATGGAGGATGTGATATAGTTTTTCACTAGAATGAGGTGATTTTTTCCTTTAGACTTGCTTGCCTATGATCGGGCATTGTCATGTAGAAGAAGGACATTGGACAACAAGAAGGACAATATCCCTCAAAATTTACTGTTTTTCCTTTTAGGAAGGAAATCATCAGCCATCTTGCGAATAAAAAATTACAGTTATTTTTCAAGCTGACTTTTCCAACTTAATATGTTTCGGTTTTGATGATGTTGAGTGGTGCAATGCCATTGATTACCTCTTTAATTCCACATGTTTTATTACCAACAATGAGCTTTCCAAAGGTGTTGTTTTGTCTAACTTTTTAAAAATAGGTTTAGTCCAAGTATTGAAGTGGTCAGTCTTCCATTTTCTCTCCTTGTACCCAAAAGTTAATTACTTTCCAAAACCAAAGTGATTCAATAATATATTTAGCACGTCCTTCGCATACTTAAAATGTCTGCTGTCAACTTATTAAATTTGATGTCCCTTTTACCCCTGATTAGAGGTGATTTGTATGGGTCACAAAAGTGGACGAACTCAAAGAGCCAGGTTTACCAGCTATGGTCAGGGTTATCACCATTTCATCATTCAGAACACCAGACCCACCAGTGTACATTACTCTTTCTGCAGAATTGCTTCTATATAGAAAATGTAATTGGCTGCAAATATCCACAGGGGTTTACTCGTGTGGATATATATGTATATAGATAGATAGATAGATAGATAGATAGATAGATATTTTTTCTTTCAACATTTGTTTGATATCGACAATTTCATAATGCAATGTTCATGTTTGTGTATATACATTTAAGGCGTTTGATTTTAATCAAATGATTTATAATTAAAATTTACAAGTTATCTTTAAGTGTCTTTTTAGTTTTTTATTAGTTAATTAATGAGATTATGTGGTATTTTAAAGGATATATTTTCGAAATTTCAAGGGTTATTTATCTGAACCTTCTTCTTCTTTATCTTTCGGCTGCTTTTTGTTAGGGATCGCCACATAAATAAGTACTGTTCCTGGCTGATATCTACCTCTTGCCTGATCCTTGCATCCAAAACTCTCTCCCACAACTTCATGGTGTGGCTCACTAACTTGATGCCCCTGTAGTTGCCACACTATTGTGCATCTTCTTTGTTCTTGTAAACAGGGATCAAAAAATTCCTTCTCCATTCGTTCGGCATCTTTTCACATTCCAGGGTGCTGTTAAAAAAGCTTTGTGAGTATCTCTATACCTAAGTCCGCGAGGCACTTCCTTGCTTCGGTATATTCGATATTCGGTATAGGTATATTGTCCGGGCCTACAGCCTTCCATTGTTCATTTTCTTCAATGCCTTCTTGACTTCACCCTTATCTGTCCTTCCAACTTCACCTTCAATTTTCTGTGCTTTTTTAATTCCTGGGGTTCTCGGTATTCATAAGCACTTTAAAATAGCTTTTTCACCTTTGTAAAACATCTCTTTCTCTTGTCAAAAGCCTTCCATTGTCATCTTTGGTTATTCTAACATGCTGGATATTGTTTGATGTCTTGTCCCTTTCCTTTGCAATACGGAATAATCCTTTTCATCCTCCTTTGTTTGCAGTCTGTCGTAAAGACCTCTGTAAGCCTCCTTCTTTGCCTTGGCTATCTCTCGCTTCCTTTTCTTACGTCTGGCCTGATACTCTCTCTTGTCCACCTCTTGGCCTGTTCTGTCGAACAACTTTTTCGCTTGTTTTGAATACTTGCCTGTACTGCATCATGGCACCACCACGTTTCCTTGTCTGGCTTTCGACAGCTTCATGTTACACCCAGGGCTGTCTTGAGTGCTTCTCTAATTCTCTCAGTAAGCTCAGACCGACTTTCAAGCACATCTGTGGTTGAACTCAGCGACTCTAGCAACTCCCGGTTAAAATTTCTCCTACAATCGGCTTCTCTCAGCCTCCACCACTTTATTTTTTGCTTCAACTGTCCTTTTACGTTTCCTCTTGCTCTTGATCCTTAGCTTGCATATTACGATCTTGTGCTGTCCAGCAACACACTCTCCTCCCAGTACATAGCAGTCAATTTCTTCGTTCAGGTGCCTTCTTTTGTAAGCTAGTTAGTCAACTTGGTTACTTCTTCCTCCACTTTTATAGGTGATTCTCGGGTCCTCTTTCTTCTTAAAGTATGTGTCTAACACTACCATCTTTGCTCTCTTTGCAAAGTCCACTAACACCTGACCTTCTTCGTTTCTCCTTCCAAAGTCATGTCTTTCCATCACCTCCTCATTCCCTCTGTTTCCTTCTCCAACGTGTCTATTGAAATCTGCTCCAATCACGCTACTCTCTCCTCTAGGTATCCTTATACATATTTTGTCCAGGTCTCTCCAAAACTTGTTTTTATCTTCCTGCATGCAACCCGTCTGTGGTCCATACGCAGTAATCACATTCAGAATCGTACCCTTTACATCTAATTTCAAGCTCATCACTCTGTCAGAAATTCTCTCTACTCCCAACACACTTTCTGTGCAGCAAGATCCTAACACAATTCCCACTCCATTTCTTTTGTTGTCCTCTCCGTGGAATATTAGTTTGTATCCATTCTCCAATTGCCTAGACTTGCTTCCCTTCCATCTGGTTTCTTGGATGCATAGTATATCAATGTGTTTTCTCTCCATCGTATCTACAATTTCCCGTCCTTTTCCATTCATCGTTCCAACATTTGGTGTTCCAATCCTCAATGTCGTTTGCCTAGCTTTGCCCTTTTCACGCTTTTCTCTCCTTTTATTGTCTCCTCTTCTTTTCCCTCCTTTTTGTCGTTGTTCAGCAGTAGTACACTTTCCAGTACAGCCCCTCTGGTCAGTGGTGCTAGCGGTCGTTGGTAACCCGGGCCTCGACCGACCTGGTATATATTGATGACTTATGATCCGCATAACTTTGAGTTTGCCAGGTTCTTCTGCAGCCGCATGTCCTTGCTGACGCCAACCACAGTTTTAACCGGTGTTTCTAGCCTTTTGGTAATCCAATACCTACTCACAAGGGAGTGAGGGATTTTATACTCATTCCTGAATGAGCAATTTGGTGAGTTTCGGGACGTGTCCACACTCCGGTGGGGCCTGCACACTGCACCTAACGGGGAGCT
>RDPX01000026.1:3398572-3416658 GCA_003991215.1 Morbakka virulenta
CGCCGCCGCCACTCACAGTTGGTTACGGCGCCCTTTGACTTTCACAATCCCCTCCCAATCTTCTTCCTCCGCTTCAATGAAGTTTAACAACAAACCTTATTATTTAGGTCTTAAACATACCTAATTTACCTCATACGATTTTTCGTTTCAGGAAAACTTCACAAGTACATCACATGTTGCTAGTATATTGCACCAAATTTAGTTTTCGATACAAGTTCATTCTGTGCAAAAGTAATATTTCTTAACGGTAAGACACCAATAAATCAATCCTTTCAACACATTATATTATGCGGTGTACTTTGTGAGTCAAGTTGTTTTTTCCTCTTTGTTTCACATTTCGCATTGTTCTTACGTCATTGCGTTATACCACCCAATTGAGAAACAAATTTTAGGAAAGATAATAGCATTTTAGAACAAATATTGAGAAGTCTAATCATTTGTGATATTATCGTGTATCCGGTATTTAAAAAATGTCTGACTGGACGTGTAGTCACTAAATTGTTTGTGTACAATTTTATGCATAAATAAAACTGTAAATTTGTGTCTTATTCATTCATCTCAGATCAGGTCCAATGAGATGTAATAGTTGATAAGAGATAGAACATGAGGAGGTAGGATGTAGGCCTAAAGATATTACCAAAAACAACAAAGTAGAAACAACGGCTACAAACATACCCAAATTTTTAAAGCTATCGTAAACTTCCTATTTACATCGTCAGAATTAAGAATTTTTCCTGGACTATGGTGTAAAACTGTTTGAACAACAAACTCTAGGAAAGTTCAACGGTATGTTTTTTGCTGTTTATTCTGTAATAAAAATGTGGTATTATTAGTTAATCCCATTATACTTCTGATGATGTAAATACTAATGTTTATGGCTGTTGTTTGTTATTTCTTTGTTCTTAATTCGTCTTCGATGACCGAAAGAATAAGAAAAAAAATAAAAGGAATGAAAAAAACACAAAAGTAGATTAAATAAGAAAAAGTCAGCTTTTCCGTGTTCCAACCATTTGTCTTAGTGTCTTTTGCGTTGCTCTTGCGCTACTGCGTTTTCTTTTATCTTCCCTATCTATCTGATCGGTCATTGATTAACTGATGGACGTTATTGCATAACTTGTTGACAATCCAAATACCTCTCCCTTTTGCCACTTTTTATCAGGATAGAATTAAGAGAAGGATCGTATGGTTGACCAGGAACAAACAAACTGGTTATTGAACAAGACTTCATGATGGGTTTATGTAAAACTGAAGTAAATTTCTTTTTTTATGCTTGAATTTCAATTAAAGGATATGCCTTGCGATTTGGAGGTTGAGTTCCTCTACAGTTTGTTATCAAACTAACTTTGAAAACATAATTCATTCCGCTCATCAATCGTGTTTCCTAAGATAATTGAGATAAAGCTTGGAGACTATTAATTTCACTGTTAAACCAGTTATGTAAGAAGTGATAGGCACTTGGCGACAAGTACTGATAAGTTCTTTTACTTATTGAATTGGACCCTGCACCTTTGCGCAAGGTCCGTTGATTGGCTAAGGGGTATAAGTTCTATCCTTGAGTCCCACAAGGGATTTCAAAAAGGAATTCAAAAAATAATTTGCATATTTGAAAACAATTGAAATATTTCTGTTGAAGTTACGTGATTTTTTGTTGCTTAAATTAACTGAAAGACGGTTACTTTAATTACATCCCGATCATTTTACTTGGTACTCATTTCATTCACAAAAACCTCCTTTGCAAAAGTTAATTTCCCTTTACCAACTTCTTTCACATATAAAGACGAGAGTCAAGATGTACATGGTTTTCCTGAACCTAAGTAAGAGTATGCAGGTAACTTAGAATAAAAGTTTGTTTGATTTCATGATAACATGATAACTGGGTTATTGTGATGTACAACTTTGTTGTTGAGAGAATTCATTTTGTTAACAAGAATTTAAAGAAAATGTAACGCTAAGAATGCTAGTGTGAGAATAAACCATTGTGCAACACTTTGAATATATTAAAAATTCGTAATTTTATGAATTCACTGGAAACCTTTGATTTAGAATGTTTACCACGTTGTGAGTCGTAAGCTTTTTCTGAGCTCAGAAAAAGCTTACAACTTACAACATGGCAAATATCCTACATCAATGACTTTGAATATATGTTCCGCACAAAGCTGCATCGAGCCTTTGTTCTTCATATTCTCTGGATTGTCTTTGGAATTGAGCGTTTAGTGATTTTTCCCCTCATCGTATCATATATTCCTTGTTCTGAGGCCTTTGGAGTCCAAGGCAAAATGGCAAAGTACACCATTCTTTCCGCCAGGTTCCTATCTTTGGACTTTCATCCCAATCATACGAAAAGGGCTGTACCTCTCACAGAACGAAGACTTACCTTCCAAGGCAGAAACACTTGATACCAACAAATGTGGAGGGCAAGGAATACCAGAGAAAAAAAATACCTGCTGGCCTCGAACCCAAGTCTGTCGCTATCATGCTCACATTTCCTAGCCCCAGAGCTATCCACACCATGCGGGATACGTTGNGTCATAGACTGGACTGAGCACTTCACGCCCCTTACGCCCCGATTATTTATCTGAACATTGGCAATGATAATTTACTGTGCAATGCGATTGAAAAAACTTCAGTTAAAAATTAGGATTCCTCACAATTTGTAATAATCACATATTCTTCTAGAAGTAGTGTGCATGTTGTTCATGGAAACGTGACTAAAAACCAGAGGTGTAAACAATTTATACAGGGAAGTCGAACCTGTATGATACTATGGGTAAGTGCTGTCTTATGTAACACAAAATGTGGAATAATTTCTTCAGTTAAAAGAGGTCAGGGTCTCTTTTAAAGAGAATGATGCTCTTCTTAAGGATTGAGCGAATAATATGAGTAAGGAAAGCAGTAAAATTGAAAACCGCAATACTAAATTTGACAAAGTAAATCAAGCTGGATGAAAATGATTCTGTTTGGCAAGAGAAAATATTAAAAAAGTTAGCAGCCAAATGATGCAGCACCAAGCCCCTCGAGATCGTTGAATCTTTAGGGTTAAATAATTTCAAGTTATCAAATATATGGTAAGGGAAAAAAAAATGTTGTGACACTGGATGAGGATATGTATTGAAGTAGATTAAGAATCAGCTTTCGATTAATGTAGATTTGGATCATGGGATGAGCCTCTTTATATTATTGTAAGTTAGTAGATTAATGATATGTTGAAATGAAACCAAAGAATTTTGGATCATGCTCTTGATGCATTTTAAGTAAACTGGATCAGATCGGTGCTCCTCAGTATTTGCACAGAAGCAACACGTTACAAAGTAAAATTTCTTTCCACAACACTCTACACTAAGAAATTCAAGTTCATCAGGGAACCGGCAAGCATGGAGTACTAAGGGTAGTAGTAAATGTGCCTTCTTGTTAGGGGAACAGTTGTGGCAGAAAACATTACGGTAATTATTACAATTCGACTATTTAACACGAAACCTGATCATCGAAAGGCAAACAGAAATGGGATAATGAGTTCAAAAACTTTGTCAAATCACAAATGTTAATTTTATTGGAAACAGTAAGTTATTTATGTACCCTTTGAAAAGCATCCGCTCTTTTGCAAAAGTTTCGCAGTGAAACAGTTACAAATAATTCGCAAGGTGCTCTAAAAACCAGTCGCCGCCGCCACTCACAGTTGGTTACGGCGCCCTTTGACTTTCACAATCCCCTCCCAATCTTCTTCCTCCGCTTCAATGAAGTTTAACAACAAACCTTATTATTTAGGTCTTAAACATACCTAATTTACCTCATACGATTTTTCGTTTCAGGAAAACTTCACAAGTACATCACATGTTGCTAGTATATTGCACCAAATTTAGTTTTCGATACAAGTTCATTCTGTGCAAAAGTAATATTTCTTAACGGTAAGACACCAATAAATCAATCCTTTCAACACATTATATTATGCGGTGTACTTTGTGAGTCAAGTTGTTTTTTCCTCTTTGTTTCACATTTCGCATTGTTCTTACGTCATTGCGTTATACCACCCAATTGAGAAACAAATTTTAGGAAAGGTAATAGCATTTTAGAACAAATATTGAGAAGTCTAATCATTTGTGATATTATCGTGTATCCGGTATTTAAAAAATGTCTGACTGGACGTGTAGTCACTAAATTGTTTGTGTACAATTTTATGCATAAATAAAACTGTAAATTTGTGTCTTATTCATTCATCTCAGATCAGGTCCAATGAGATGTAATAGTTGATAAGAGATAGAACATGAGGAGGTAGGATGTAGGCCTAAAGATATTACCAAAAACAACAAAGTAGAAACAACGGCTACAAACATACCCAAATTTTTAAAGCTATCGTAAACTTCCTATTTACATCGTCAGAATTAAGAATTTTTCCTGGACTATGGTGTAAAACTGTTTGAACAACAAACTCTAGGAAAGTTCAACGGTATGTTTTTTGCTGTTTATTCTGTAATAAAAATGTGGTATTATTAGTTAATCCCATTATACTTCTGATGATGTAAATACTAATGTTTATGGCTGTTGTTTGTTATTTCTTTGTTCTTAATTCGTCTTCGATGACCGAAAGAATAAGAAAAAAAATAAAAGGAATGAAAAAAACACAAAAGTAGATTAAATAAGAAAAAGTCAGCTTTTCCGTGTTCCAACCATTTGTTTTAGTGTCTTTTGCGTTGCTCTTGCGCTACTGCGTTTTCTTTTATCTTCCCTATCTATCTGATCGGTCATTGATTAACTGATGGACGTTATTGCATAAATTGTTGACAATCCAAATACCTCTCCCTTTTGCCACTTTTTATCAGGATAGAATTAAGAGAAGGATCGTATGGTTGACCAGGAACAAACAAACTGGTTATTGAACAAGACTTCATGATGGGTTTATGTAAAACTGAAGTAAATTTATTTTTTTATGCTTGAATTTCAATTAAAGTATATGCCTTGCGATTTGGAGGTTGAGTTCCTCTACAGTTTGTTATCAAACTAACTTTGAAAACATAATTCATTCCGCTCATCAATCGTGTTTCCTAAGATAATTGAGATAAAGCTTGGAGACTATTAATTTCACTGTTAAACCAGTTATGTAAGAAGTGATAGGCACTTGGCAACAAGTACTGATAAGTTCTTTTACTTATTGAATTGGACCCTGCACCTTTGCGCAAGGTCCATTGATTGGCTAAGGGGTATAAGTTCTATCCTTAAGTCCCACAAGGGATTTCAAAAAGGAATTCAAAAAATAATTTGCATATTTGAAAACAATTGAAATATTTCTGTTTAAGTTACGTGATTTTTTGTTGCTTACATTAACTGAAAGACGGTTACTTTAATTACATCCCGATCATTTTACTTGGTACTCATTTCATTCACAAAAACCTCCTTTGCAAAAGTTAATTTCCCTTTACCAACTTCTTTCACATATAAAGACGAGAGTCAAGATGTACATGGTTTTCCTGAACCTAAGTAAGAGTATGCAGGTAACTTAGAATAAAAGTTTGTTTGATTTCATGATAACATGATAACTGGGTTATTGTGATGTACAACTTTGTTGTTGAGAGAATTCATTTTGTTAACAAGAATTTAAAGAAAATGTAACGCTAAGAATGCTAGTGTGAGAATAAACCATTGTGCAACACTTTGAATATATTAAAAATTCGTAATTTTATGAATTCACTGGAAACCTTTGATTTAGAATGTTTACCACGTTGTGAGTCGTAAGCTTTTTCTGAGCTCAGAAAAAGCTTACGTTTAGTGATTTTTCCCCTCATCGTATCAGATATTCCTTGTTCTGAGGCCTTTGGAGTCCAAGGCAAAATGGCAAAGTACACCATTCTTTCCGCCAGGTTCCTATCTTTGGACTTTCATCCCAATCATACGAAAAGGGCTGTACCTCTCACAGAACGAAGACTTACCTTCCAAGGCAGAAACACTTGATACCAACAAATGTGGAGGGCAAGGAATACCAGAGAAAAAAAATACCTGCTGGCCTCGAACCCAAGTCTGTCGCTATCATGCTCACATTTCCTAGCACCAGAGCTATCCACACCATGCGGGATACGTTGTTTCTGCCTAGGAAGGGATGTTGTCTTTCAGTGGGAGACTTAGCTTATATGCGTGCATTCTCTTGTGGTCATCATTTTAAACTTCTGTTTCACTCTTGCACAAAGCACCTAAATTATTTCAGGTTTTGCAATAATGCAGCGTTACTGGTCACTCATATATCTTCTTATTCATTATTTCCTACAATACATGGTCTTGTTTTAATCTCTTTAACTATTTTTTTCTTTCTTCATTTCATCTTAAATTATTCTGTTATTTTTTAGTATGTTATTCTTAGGTGGTTTGAAAATTTGAAATTCTGGGTTAAGGGAAAACTGAATTACGAGATGAAAAAAGTTACAAATAAAGGCGTTCAAGTGGGTGTCTTATTCTTTGTGATTTATGTGTTACAAAGTAATGAGTCCTCAATGATGAATAGTGAAGCATCTGTTAGAATGATTTCAGGCTGATCGTTCATTGGTACGGTTTCTTGCTGAGCAGATTGAGAGGTTGGAAGATTTGTGATATTTGGTTCTACGCAAGGAGCAAGGTCATGTAGAGATACTATGCTTTCGCGACCATCGTTATGCCGAATATCAGCACAGTTGGGATCTGCTTCTGAAAGTTCTACTTCATTTACCAAGGGCTCGTATTTCGATTGACGAATGTCTCGTTTCAAGTTAACTGGACCAGGAGCTAAACATGATGGTAATGATGATAACTCTTTCATTTTGTTATTTGTAATACGCCACCCTTCCTCTACATCTTTAATGTCATGTATAAATAAGCCTTAACATTTCGATGGCTCCTTGTCTGTGCTCCAACTTTTGAGTCAAAGGCCATGTCTTTGAACCCTACCGCTCAGAGACATGGCCTTTGACTCAAGTATTGTTCTTTAAATAAAACCCGTATTTCTTATGCTTCTGCTAATATTGTTATCGTTAAACTCCCATTGTTATCCCACTTAAGAACTTTTGCCTGTAAGATCTGTCCAGTTACTTATTTCAGGGAAAATTCCCCACATTGGCCTACAATGTGACGCTTACTCGAGACTGACTTTTATTGGAATACGCACCGTTGTGTTGCTCTTGTTTGTGATGTCTCAAGGTGAACACTACCTCTAAAATAGTTCTTCTTAAATAAGTTCAATCTCAACTTGACATTGCCACAACTCATAAAACCCACAATATCCTGCACATGCCCTGGAGTTTGACATGCCTTTTCTCCATCTGTTCTTGATAAGCAAATAAAACCTACTGTAAATCTAAAACACAGCTTTTAAAAATACAAAATTTAGCTATTGGAAGGTATAAAGGACAGAAAAAGATGCCATCAACAAAGCCATTTTTCTGCAAAGCGTTCAACAGAAACCTGAATTTACAAATATTGCTGCTGCATTTTGAAAGCAAGGCAAGGTTAATTTAATCGGTTATTTAAGCTTACAAAAATTGAATACAATGGTTCATCTTCATCGGCAGGAAACTTGAAACAGCTTAAACGACTATTCTCCATTTTGACAAACAAAGCTAACTAATAAGTTCAATGGCGAAAATCATTGTTCAGAAGCACAGCAATAATTTGAAAAAACTTTCTGCTGAGTATACTCGTTGAGGTTTTATGTCAGCAGGTCTCAAAAAGCTTGAACAAGTTTTCTTCAAATGAGTATTGGAAGTTACTAAAAGCCAGCTGTCAAATTTATCACATATTTGAATGAAAAACAAGTAAAACCGTAAGATAAAGCCGAAAGATAGGCTGAGCTAAAAATAGGTGACGACATTGCAAAGTAGCTTCTCTTTGTTTCCTGTCATGCACTAATTCAACCGCTCAGGTGTTCTAACCGGAAGTGGTCTGGACTGAATCTCATTAGCCTTCACAAACACAACATCTGCAGTCTGTATCCCGTGTTTTTTATCTGAGTATGTTCAGGAGGTCGAAGATTTAAAGAATTTATTGCTACCTCTTGCCGCTTTAAGGGCTTAATTTTCTTAAAATTACCTATTATTCAAATTGGAATGGTGCTACAGGTATCAGGCCAGAGTGATATTGGTAATCGAAGGCACCTTTACAGAATTCCGCTGGTGTTTTCCAATATTTCGTTTGTTTATTTAAGTGGACCGTATCGGATATCCCATCAATCTGCAAGTTACTTCGAGTGTCGTGACTGCACGAGGGGAAAAAACAGTATCGTAAGTAATTGGAGGAAATTTGGCATAAGGAATTTGTAAGGCAACACTACCATCAAGCTTTTTAAGGCGTTTCTAATGCTAGACGAAATAATTAAACGGTAAATTTAAGATTTTTATTTTTGTGTAGCCTTATATATTTTTGTGGTTTTATGATGAGGTTTGTGTTGTCAGAAAAGTACTTCTTTTGAGGAACAGATGCAGAGGGTTCTCATTGTGCTGCACATTCGCCTCTGGGAATTAATGGCTAGGGTTGGAACTGTGCAGTAAAATTTTCTTGCTGTAGTACAGTAATTATGGATTCTATTTTGGCTTTAAAATACTATTGAGTATTATTGTGTATGGCTAAGTCCCCAACAAATACCAGGTGAACCAGTTTCAAGACGCCTTATTACCCTTGCAAGCACCGTTATTTTTAATGTAGACAAATGCTATATTACCCACTTCACTAGTACACTTGACTGATTTAGTCACCCAATCATCCTCATCCAGGGTGAGTAACTATGAATAAAATAATGTCATACTATCCCAAGAGTCCATCAAACTGCCAACACTGTCTTGTAAGGTTTTTGAATAACACTGGAGTTTGTAAAATGACACCAGAATTCATTTATGATCCACAAATAAACGTTAATAGTTTTTAAAATATGCAAGCACATATCCAGGGACTTGTAGCATAAATGATATCAGCTGGGGTTGCTGGTGCAAGTATACCAGCGCTTGCATAACAATCGACCTTACTTTCTAGCTCTTGCATATTGTTAGCATATTTGTGTTCTCCATTTTCATTTTTGTATTTCTTGGGAAAGATTGGATCTCCTATTAAGTAATTTTTATTTATTTGTCAGAAGTCTGTTTTTCATTTTTAGAACCAATAAAAAAATTATGTTTAATTTTCCGTCTCTTTCGTTCTTTGATCTTTTTCACTCGTTTATCATGAGCAAAATAAATTAAGGGAAAATTAGATCAAGTACCTGATGCTAGGGCAAGAAGGCAGAGACATGCAGGTAAAACAGCCCTTCTGTTAGTATCTGATAAGACAAAATGGACCAACATTAGTTGATCGCTGGTCTATTTTAAGTTAATAGTTACAGATTAAGCACTACAACTAACAAGTCTCTAAAAACATTTACAAACTCACAAGTCACATAATGGACAAGGAAATTTGGTGCTGTGCTTTCAGTGATATTCTTTGGCCTGTTTCAAAACCTCTCTCATAAGCTGTCTCCCACTTGGACACTACTGATTGTAAATATAACCCCAAATGGAAAAGGAAATTTTTACTTTCTGCCTACTTCTTCATACTGGTTTGGATGAATGCGATGATACAGTTGGGCAACTGGCTGGTCGTCATTGAGGTGAATCCAATGTTGACTACTTCTGTGTAGCCAAGATCTGTATCATCTGTGGTGAAGACATCAGCATACTGCTTGAGGAGGTCTTTCAATTTTTGCTTCTTTCTGTCAGAGTATGGAAAGTGGGAGAGATCAACTGGCCATGCCCCATCTGGGCTGTATTTTTATTCATGTTGTATGTGCTGGCAAACAACATTGTGGTTCCATCCAAGGCTTTTAAATTAGATCTCTGGACAACCTTGTTCTACTGATGCCTCGTAGAGGATGCCAAGTCTTGTTTGTCTCGTAATAAAGTGGTCTCTTCTGGGCAAACTTCATCAGTTAGGGTCTCTTTTAGATGACCTTCAGGGGTTTGATTCGGTATGACCTCAAGTTCTGAGTCGTCCTCAGAGTCTGATACGAGTCATTTTTCCTCACTTTCCTCATCTGTAATGATGTCATCTTTGTCTGTAGGTTTGGGGGTCAGACATAGTCTTGCATCTCTCTGGTTAACCTGCTTTTGGGTATGCCCATCATCAGGAGTAACATTAAGGACTGATCCTTCCTTTTCCAGGATTTGAATAGGCTTAGAGTCCTATGTGTCTTGAATCTTGTTTCGACCCTAGCATTGCTTTCATAGGAAAACATGTTGACCAACAGCAATGGATGTTTCAAATCGTCAGGTAAAATGTTTTCTCTTTTCAGCCTTAAGTCTTGTCCACTCTTTCCCCACACAGGATTCTACAAAAAAGGAAAGAGCAGTAGCATTTACAGACAACATGTTGTCAGAGGACCAGGTTAAAGAAATAAGAAGGCAGAAGGAGAACATGGCCAGTGCCCTTGCTCAATTCCAGACGGCTGAATAGAGAAGCAGACCAGAAAGACTGTACATTGTTGTCCCCAGAGAAAGAAAAATCATGACGTTTACCAGATGAAAAAGCAGGAGAACGTTAGCTCAGAAGACTTTCTAGAAGATGTTTGAGAAACATCAAGAGTGACTGCAGATAGTGTTCCACCACCTCCGACAGGCGGGCCTCAAGCTCAAGCCAAGCAAGTGAACCTTCTTGAAAGATATAGTCAGATACCTAGGACATCAGATTTCTGCCAGAGGAATTGAGACAGATCCACAAAAAATTGCAGCAGTTGCTAACTGGAGGGAACCCACCACTTTAAGAGACCTTTGTCGGATTTGCCAGTTACTACCATCGTTTCATAAAGGACTTTGCAAAGATAGCTGCTCCACTACATGAACTGGTTAACTCTTGCCTCCACACATATAAGACAAAGCAGAAAGCAATACCACTGTACAAGTTATGGTCTCACACTCAAAAAGCTTCCTTTCAAGAACTGAAGCTGAAGCTGACTACAGCTCCTGTTTTGGTCTATGCTGACTATTCCAAGCCCTTCATATTAGAGACAGGTGCATCACATGAAGGTTTGGGTGCCGTTTTATTGCAAGTGCAAGATGGGAAGAAACAAGTAATTGCCTATGCCAGCCAAAGGCTTCGACCTGCAGAGAAAAACATGGACAATTACAGTTCTATGAAGCTAGAGCTCTTGGCATTAAAGTGGGCTATTGCAGATAAATTCTGTGGCCACCTCATGGAATCCAATTTTAAAGTATACACTGACAACAATTCACTAATGTACCTTCAGAGATCAGCAAGACTTGGGGCAGTGGAGCAGCATTGGAGCTCACAACCAGCACAGTTTGACTTCCAGATGCAGTATAAGCCAGGCAAAAGCAATGTAAATGCATATATTCTTTCCAGATTAGAGAACTTTATGGAGGATGATGCCATCCCTGCTGATGTTACCAGCAGCCTTCAACTTTCATCATTCACACTTATTCCAGCTAACCTGAGGCATGTGATTAGTTCCTCAAGGCAACAAAGAAAATACTCCAGCTAAGCAAAGAGCAGCTCTGGCACTTTCAATCAACTGATGCAACCTTAAAGCCATTCAGACAGTGTTGGGACCAAGGACAGAAGCCAACCCACCTTGAAAACAATGCAGCTCCAAACCATGTTAAGCAATACCTTAGAGAATGGGACAATATTGTGGAATCTGATAGACCTCTTTTCCAGATGGTTAAATGAAACTTTGGTGAGCCCTTAAAACAGTTTCTGATGCCTGAAGCTTTGCAGAAGACTATCTTTGATGTCTATCATATTGGGATGGGCCACCAAAGTCAAGAGAGAACTCTACAATCAATTAGAAGAAATAATACTGGACAAACATCAACAAAGATGTGAAGATATGGGTCACCACCTGTGAAAGATGCATTCTCTCCAAAGATTTTCATCCAAAAATCCAACTCCCCTGCTTTGAGGTAAGTGTCGTTTAATCATCTCTGGTGCTCTGCAACCCAATCATCCATCAATTTTTCATTATCATCACTCAAAATATAATCTCCTGGGACCTTGGCCTCTCTATAGAACATGAGGTAATATGGGAAGTATCCTGCTAAAGAGTGAGGGGGTTGTATGGTATGCAAAAGTCAGTTCTGGCAGATGATCAGGCCAATGTTTCTCTTTCTGTGACTCCAGTGACTTAAGGAGGGAATGAAGGGTCCTCTTGATTCTTTTACACTGACCATTCCCCATGGCATTGTAAGGTGTAGTGTGCAACTTCTTGATGCCGTACATGGTGCAAAGCTCTGAAATGAGTTTGCTTTCAAAATTCTGAACTTGATCCAGGTGTAATCTTGAGGGGACACCAAATTTTGCAAACCATGCTTTCACAAGTATCTTGGGTGTTGTTTGTGCTGTTTGATTTCTTGTTGGCATGGCCTCTGTGTATTTGGTGAAAATGTCTGTCATGACAAGTACATTTTCTCTTCCATCTGACGAAGGTTCAAGGATGGTGAAGTTGACTACCAATATTTCAAGTGGTCTTGAGGCTACAATACTCTGAGATGTAGCACAAGCAATACATACACAATATATTCCACCCAATGACCAGGCCATTTTTGTTCTTTCATACATGGCCAGGCCTGCAAGGGAAGAAATCAGGTTACGACCACCAGAGACTAAGAGACTTTTACGAGCTTTCTACAGTTGGAGGCAGAAAGACAGAGAGAGTTCACAAGGTTTCTCACACTCTTTAGGGATCATGATCCAGGATGTTGAATGAAAGAGCCCCTCTGCTGTCCAAGATGCAGACAAGATCCTGACAGATCATTTTGCAGACGGTGTCCGTGACAACCAACTCAAGAAGGAGTTGAAATGACTCATTTGCCAAGAAAGAAAATTGATGTTCATGGACATAAGGGAGGAAGCCATGAAATGGTCAGAGGAAGACAAAAAGCCTTCAGCCAAGCCAAGAACCTGGGAGGTGAGCTGCATTTTGACCAGAGAGCCTGTTAAAGGTGATTCACAGATGGCGATGCTTGTAGCACTTGTTGAGAAGCAGCAAGCAACACTGGACCAGTTGGTAAACCTGCTTAAAGACGGGCATGTACAGCCATCACGATTTCGGTGAGGGAATTGAGAAAAAAGTGACTACTTGAAGCTGACCTGCTTCAAATGCCAGGAACAAGGTCATATCGCTAGAAGCTGCCCAACAGGATCAGAAAGATGAAACCTGGCAGCAGGAGAAATGGCGTCAAACACGAACCTACTGCCACTGTGAGCCTGGTGACAAATGGGTCTGTGAGTGGCTCTATACCAAACCAGATGTTCAAAGAAAGAACCATTGGAAGCTGTCCAGTTACAGAGGTTACAATTGGAGGTTATCCTACCAGCTGCATTCTCGACACAGGCTCAGAAGTCTCTACCATATCTGAGGAGTTTGATTGGTGAACATTTGGAGACCCAGCACAGCTCAAAGATGTCACCAGTTGGCTGACTCTCACAGCAGCAAATGGTCTAAATATCCCTTACCTTGGATATGTTTTGATGAATATTGATGCTGTAGGGATCACCCTTCCCAGATGAGGATTTCTAGTTTTGAGCAAGACAGTCAAGCCAAGTCAATCTGTACATGTCCTCTTGGGAATGAATGTCATATATAACCACTAGCAGATGCAGTCACAACAAGAGATAAAGAAGTCCAGTCAGAATGTTGGCAGACTGTAATTGCAACATCAAAGAAGATAAGTAAAACATCAGTAATTGCAAAAGAGTAAACTTACCAAAGGCTTGTAGATCTTGGAAGCTTAGTCCTTCTACTAACAAATACTAAGAGGCGATCGTATTTATAACCTGTGCTTCTAATCAGGGTATGAGTTTAACTTGTGATGGCCTGATATCCTGAGCCAATGAGAAAGCTACAAGCAGCATCTTACAATCCCTAAATTGGCCTCATTGATACCTATTGTTATGCTAAAATTACTAGTGAAGAAACTGAGACACATCATGCAGTTCCAGATGTCTCAAAACAAACACAGTCAGCCGTAATAGCAAGTGTCTATGGTTACACAGTTTTTAGTTGATAACATTTAAGAAAATGGTTAGATACTCCATGTTGAAGATATGCTTAGTATTTTTTTACAGGTTGTGTTTTGTACAGTCAAATTACTGGTTATTGTATTACATTTATGCTCACATTTATCCAAGTGAGCACAAATAAAGCAAATTTGTAAGCTCTTCTGCCTATTAGGGTATCAACCCTAAATGGAACCCTTAAGCAAGACTTTATTGTAATAGCCGAAAATAAACTATGATGGTTTTGGGTATGAATGAGCCAGCTTTCAAACAAGGTGATAAGCGTAGAAAGATAAAATTAGGTTATATGTAGCTAATATAGGATTAAAATCATTTCATTTTTTATTTTTAGGAATTTTGAAGAGATATCAGCAAAATTTGAAAAAGAGGAAAAGAATTCAGGGGAAAAAAGGCTTTGGATTGGGGCCATCACTTGGCATGGTAGGGTTGGTTTTTCTCACCTTTCTAACCATTGTGTTCTTTGGTTGGCCATCCTTTTACCAGCAATTTTCATTTCTTCAGCTTTTGGAACAGAAATAATCCATTTTACTCCTGTAGTCTATAACATTTTTACTAGCTCCATTGGAAACTTATCTGGTCCAGAAGCTTTTTGTTTCTTTATCCTATTCAGCTTTGCTTTCACTTCATCCTTTCTGATTAGTAATACCTTCCCCTCTACTTTCTCAGCCCTCCAGTTAGTTTCTTCTGTTTCTTTTGTACAACAGCTGTTCAAAATAATCTTTCCATCTGTTCTTGATGTCATCATCTTCCAATAATATTTTCCCATTCTTGACCTTTGTAAACTTCATTGTAAACGTCAGTGTCCAGTAAGCTTTGTTTACTTGCCTTGGCCAACTTGTACAGGTTTTTGTCTCCTTTTAATCTTAGATTTTTGTACAATTCTTGATAATCCCTTTCCTTTACCTTTGTTACTTTCACTTTCACTTTTTTATTAGTTCTGAAGAAGCTGACAAGACATAAGAACCACACCAGAACAATTCAAAGCCCCATCTTTTCCAAGAACATCACTCAAGTAATGTACTAATGACAATATACAAACTTTTCTTCTCACCCAATTACAGTCACCTCATTTGCCATAACAAACACACCTGCAGCTACATTTACACTAATACACCCCTGCCTACTAATATACAGCCTCTAAAAGAACAATCCAAAAACCAAATAAACAACTTATAATCTCACTAATTTTTTAGTAAGGGGGTTCTTATAATTTAATACTGACTTTGTTTACATAGATGAAAAATAGATGAGATAAATCTTATTTGTAAAATCAATGCACTTTTTCTTTTTGTTTGAGTTATTTTCAAGACTTAAAAGCAACAAAAATGCTCTATGTACTTTTGTTGCCAAATTCATGTGCTGGTGCACAAAATATATAACAGGGTTAAGATGTTCATTGTCAATTGTTTGAGTAATAGTTTATATTTGAGTTCACTGATTTTAAGCACAGATAATTTGGTTTCTTCTGGTAGGAACAATAAATTGCTTGGCTTTACACGGACTCATTTGTTTTCCTTATTTTTTTTCTTTAAAAACAGCTTGCTAAAGTTTAGACATGCACCAGATTGCCACAAGTGTTGGTGGTAAAATTTGGTGACNCCTGCAGCTACATTTACACTAATACACCCCTGTCTACTAATATACAGCCTCTAAAAGAACAATCCAAAAACCAAATAAACAACTTATAATCTCACTAATTTTTTAGTAAGGGGGTTGTTATAATTTAATGCTGACTTTGTTTACATAGATGAAAAATAGATGAGATAAATCTTATTTGTAAAATCAATGCACTTTTTCTTTTTGTTTGAGTTATTTTCAAGACTTAAAAGCAACAAAAATGCTCTATGTACTTTTGTTGCCAAATTCATGTGCTGGTGCACAAAATATATAACAGGGTTAAGATGTTCATTGTCAATTGTTTGAGTAATAGTTTATATTTGAGTTCACTGATTTTAAGCACAGATAATTTGGTTTCTTCTGGTAGGAACAATAAATTGCTTGGCTTTACACGGACTCATTTGTTTTCCTTATTTTTTTTCTTTAAAAACAGCTTGCTAAAGTTTAGACATGCACCAGATTGCCACAAGTGTTGATGGTAAAATTTGGTGACAAATTGAAATCAGGAAAATCAGGGTCTTGTTAGATCATATTTGGTAAATAAAAACTACCATTGTTAGAGTGGAAAATGTATATCAAAGTCAAACAACTTCAGATGGATCTTCTCAAATAAAAATTTAGTTAAAACAGCAGAAGTTAGTTAAAAGTGGGTTTTTTTTCTTTGCAAGGGTGTGTATTTTGTATGTGTGTGTGTTTGTTTATTTGTTGGGAATGAGGGTCTGGTCACTGTTAGGAGGGTAATCTTATTGTTTACGAGTCTCAAAAGACAAAGTTTAATTAGTAATGATTAAATTTTTTAGATGAAATTAGATACTTTCAACTTATTCTGGTATGTGAAAATGTTTTTTTTAAAGAAGTTGATATATTATTTTTAAAAATTAAACCTAAGTTTGTTGTTTTCCTGCAATGATTAAATTGATCCCTTCACTTTACAACAGTATCTTACAGTTTTTAAATAATGTAGCAAATATTTTTTAAAAGAATCTACAATTTTATGAAAACCTTTTTCACAAGTAACTGCAAAAATTTCATATTTTTTTCAATTTTCTAGGAAAATTGGTTAAGAAAAGTAATTTTTTATTAATATGGAGGATATATCAGTGGATAAAATTGTGTTTCGTTCAGATACAAGGTCTAAAGAAGCCTTCAATAAAATGGCAGACTTAAGAAGTAGAGACCAGTTAACAGATATAACACTAGTTGCAGGACAGAAAAGAATTTCAGCCCATAAAGTAGTCATTGCATCACTTTGTGATTATTTCAGTGCAATGTTTACTTCTGATTTACAAGAAATGAATCAGGATGTAGTGACATTGAACAACATTGATCCAGATGCACTTCAAGCCCTTGTTGACTATGCCTACAGTTCAGAGCTGGAAATAAGAGTAGATAATGTCGAAAGCCTGCTTGCTTCTGCATGTTTGTTGCAGGTAAATGATGTTAAAGTAGCTTGTTGTGATTTCATGAAAAATCAGTTGCACCCGTCTAACTGCCTAGGAATACGTGCTTTTGCAGATGCCCATAGTTGTGATATTCTCTTTAATATTGCTGATAGTTTTACAAAGGATCATTTTCGAGAAGTTTCTATGAACCAAGAGTTTTTGCTGCTCAGCTCAGAACAACTCTGTGACATTTTATCTAGTGATGATTTAAATGTTTGTAATGAGGAATATGTTTTTCGCTCAGTTGTGCTCTGGTTAACTTATGACTTTGAAGAAAGGAAGGATACAGTTAGTCAAGTCCTTAAATGTGTAAGGCTACCTCTTCTTCCACCGCAATTTTTAATTGATGAGATGGAAGCAGTACCAGCCTTTAAAAACTGTACTAATTGTAAAGACATTTTGTTGGAAACTATGAAATACCATTTATTGCCAGAACGTAGGAAAGACAGCAAGTTACTCTGCACCCGCCCAAGAAAAGGGACAGTTGGGGTGTTATATGCTATTGGAGGTAAGAATTTTCTCATATATTTTTTATTTTAGTAGATTATTAGGATGTGTCACTAGTAGTAGTAGTAGTAGTAGTAGTAGTAGTAATAGTAGTGGTAGTAGTAGTAATAATAATAGTAGTAGCAGTAGCAGCAGTAGCAATTGTTGTTGTTGAAGTAATTGTTTGCATTTGAAAATGAAGATAATAATAATAATAATAATAATAATAACATTCCCGCTCAAACCGCAGACTTGCCAGTCAGTTGCCTGACCTTAACCGGTTGTGCATGTCCCAAAAGGGCTGACACATCATGCATTTCTGTTTAACGGGCGGGAGTAGTGGGGGAGCATCATATCTAGGTGTCGTGAGTGTGGATCTCTTGTTCTGAAGGGCTGAGTACCGAGTTCTTACTTTGTTACTTAGTCCTAAGGTCTTGGGTGAAGCCTCGCTACGGAGACCGTTTTAAGCAGAATGGGTCACCTAAACTGGGAAACCTAAACAGGCCCCAACTGCAAGGTCATGTGCTGTTT
>RDPX01000026.1:3418482-3491469 GCA_003991215.1 Morbakka virulenta
AGAATGGGTCACCTAAACTGGGAAACCTAAACAGGCACCAACTGCAAGGTCATGTGCTGGTTGTTTTTTTTATGTACATCAATATCGCACACACTTGGGTGTGATGCATGCACCCAGTTTACCCTTATCGGGCTGGTAGTCGGATGGGTTTGCTGGGGTTTCTACCCCTGAGTCCCCCATGGTCTCGTATTGCTCCATCCATTCAATAATAATAATAGTAGTAGTAGTAGTAGTAGTAGTAGTAGTAGTAGTAGTAGTAATTTTTTCTCATTGTTTAACCATTAAAAGTCAGGTGTAATCTCCAAAGGACCTTTCTTCAAACCACACACTAAAATTTCCACTGGTGCAGATTGAGAATAGTAATTATTAATAATTAAGGCACTTGAATAATCAAGTTTTTTGTATATATTGTAAAAGGAAGGCAGTTTTCAAGTTTAGCATCCTGGGAGTATAAGCTGTTATTCTTAATTTGTATTATTTTTTGGTAGAACATTGATTACTTGTACACTACTCTGCATAGAATGCCAGTTTTATTTTTAAAAGGTAAGCATTGACTGTGGCATTTTATGGTATGTACATGTTATGCATATTTCATTTTTCTTTTTACTAGTAACTAGTTTTCAAGATCTTAGAGATGCAGAAAAAGTTAGGTAAATCTGACTTTAGATTAGAGACATTTAGTTGGATATATAAGTAAATAAGGTGGTTGCAGGACGGAATACAAATTCATATGCTTTAATCTATCATGTTCTATGGAAGCCTTGGCAATTTTTCATATACTTTAAGTAAGAGGTTTAGCTCAGATTTGACATAGAAGTGTGGGTTATAAGTTGTAACCTATTTACCTACCCTACTCTTATACTAGAGGTTTCACAAAGTTTGAGTTCATTGCTTGTCAGAGAAAGGCTCCACAAAGAAAATACCATTAAACAGTTGACCATGTCATCTTCACATTGGTGCCATTCATATTCAAAACCCATTTCTTTCAGTCCATATCTTTTTTTCTCCCCAAACTTATATTTCACTTATCTTTTACCATGTACTACAGGAGTTTACATTCTACTGAATTTTAGTTTAAGACCTGAACGTTGAGCTACACACTAACGAACTGGTAAACCATGTTTATGGTTGTTAAGTAATAAGTATACCATTCGCCTACCTAGCATTATGTGATACAAATTGATAGTTGGTGGCTTTTGTAATTTTATAAGGCACTGAGATTTTTTTATGTGTTTGTTGTTAGTAGTTAGTTCCTTTTGTCTTGTCTATTCTAGGTATGGATTCAGTTAAAGGTGCTGCAGTTTGTATTGAGGAGTACAACCCAAGAACCAACAAATGGGAAGAAGTTGCTGTTATGGGTACCAGAAGACTTCAGTTTGGAGTTGCAGTTCTTGGTGGAAAACTGTATATAACTGGTATATATTTTAATTGTTTTTTTATTCCAACAGTATACATATCATGAAAGGGTTTGTTGTAGAGTGGGCAAACTTTACTATTTTGTAACATGCTATATGCTTATGGGGATCTTTTTGGGGGGGATAATGAAATAAGTGCATTTTTGAAAACCATAAGATATCCCATATATTTTTTATAACTGCAATGAGGGTTTTGTTGTGTTTTTTTGTTTGTTTGTTCAATTTTTTTCCAAACCAAGTAAACCCCAGTATTTTATGCATTTCTCTTGATTGTACTTATTACCACCCTTGTATTTGTTGCCTCCTTTCTTAATTTTTTGGTTTCTTTTTGTTGTTGCTGTCATCATTGTTGTTTGGGGAGGGGGGGTTGCATGAAGCCAATGGCTTTTTTGAGATACCTCCAGATTTCTTTGGCTGAAACCATGAGAACCTGGAACCATGTGGCTTCAATGCCACTACACCACTGTTGTTCTACCAACCGCTAATGAACAGCACACTCTAAAAGTTTGGTACAGAAATAAAAAGAGCTTAAGAGTAACTCATTTTTTATTCTTTGACGTGCCTCTCCTCATGAATCTCCTGAGTCTAGGAATTTCCAATTAAGGAATATGATTTGGCTTTGATGCACAATATCAGGTATTTAAAGTCATTCGTATATATATTCAGTGACCCTCACTGAATGGTGACTGTTTATCTTCTTTGTCATTTAATTCATTGATAGTTCATAAGTGGGGGAATACTGTTGGGTCCATTTTCCGGGATACAGTCAACGATTGTATTGGGTTCCAGGCAAGAGTGATATTCTTGTTTCTTACTTATTTCTTCTGATTTTGGAGGCTGTTAATACCTGGCTCCTTTACACAACATGACCAGCTTGACGGTGGGTGATTAATCGGAACTCAGTGCAACAGAGAGATAAGAGGCATTAAGGTTATATTACCAACACAATTCTTTGCATTGGGTTAGGGTAAATGGGTTTTTTAACAGCAGAAGATATTTAATATGTCCTGTAGCAACTTTTAATCTAAAAGTACGCCACCAAAGGAGAAATAGGCATGACTGTTTTACCTATTTCCTGTATATAGTTCACCTTTGCAGTTTATCGTGTTGGGCACTAACAGGCAATTTGATTTATTTTTGCTTCTGAATAATGGATAATTGCAGCTACCTTAGTATTATGTTCACAACTGAAGACAGAAAGATAATCCTCATGACCAACTGTACTGAACAAAAGGTCTTTGTAAAATTCTTTGAGGCCTTCCACGTGGCATTGGTTGGATTGTAGCAGTACACAATAGCAGCTACAGGATTTTACATAAATTCAGCAACTATATTGCAAAATCAGATTTTTTAAAGCAATGCTACATCCGTTGCGTTTCATGTACTTGTGGCTGAACAGGTGGAATGTTTAAATGCAACTTTTGCCATATTTTAACTCTGCATCATGCTAAAACAGTTTGAATCGGTAATATGACATCTCCATTGATTATTACTATCGAAACTGTTGGCTGATATTGTATATATTTGTTATTGGTACTTATGGATAAAAACTCCTGAGAATCAAGGGTTGTCTGTATTTTGGTAGGGGGTAATTGGTTTATCTTAGGTAATTGTCATGAAAACCATGCCACTATGTGATTCCAGTGCTCCAGTGGGTGAAAACTGGTTCCAGTTTTTTAGTAGTGTTATTAGACAATCTGGGCTTTAAGACAGAAGGCCATTTGAAATAGGGTGGCCATAATATAGGCCGGCTGTTGTTCTTACAACTCATTGAAAACTGTCACAAGGATCAACAGTATTTTTCTAAAGATCGCAGAGAGAGACTGACACACAAACAAACGCGAAATGGAGACGGGGAGGAAAGGGTGTGCTGTTTTATCCCATTTAGTCGTTCATATACTTAATAATATGAACTCAATACAGACAGAAGGATGAATAAAATAGGTTCATCAGTTAACAAACACAGTCGGGTTTCGGTTTTTGGGATTTTGTTGCAACGTTCATGTGGAACAGTAATCTACTGGGACTGTAGGACAAAGCGTCCTGCGACAAATAGTAGAGGGAGGCACTTGTGGATCGTCTCTGTTTTTTAATACTTTTTGTGAAAAGGTTTTTGGGTTAAGTACAGCAATGCAGTGGTAGCAAATGGGAAACCGTTAGGCTTAACAAGCGTACTTTTCGATTATGTCAGCAATTCGCCGAATTTATTTCTTAGATAAAAGTGGCAGGCTGTTGATTTTGTACTTGTCTTTGGAAATGGATTTGGGAGAAGACGAAAATCAGCAACTTTGAAAATGTTAAAGGACTGAAAAAATCATATAACATATTATCCCAGCCATTGAAGTGGGTCGAAGCGTTACTGAGTGTAATGCTGCTACTGAAAATTAAGGGGGCCAACATTGTGTAAGTAACATTAAGAGGCGCGTTAACTAACTGGGATAGTTTACTTGCGGAGTCATTATTTCGAAAAAGTTAAATGGGCTGAGCGTGTTGTTTTTTTTCTATTCCACAGGTGGAAGAGATGGTTTGAAAACATTAAACAATGTTGAATGCTACGACCCCAAAACTGGAACATACACAACGTTACCACCTATGCTGACACATAGACATGGTGTTGGGGTAGCTGTTCTATCTGGCCCCATATATGCAGTTGGTGGGCATGATGGTTGGTCGTATCTGAATACTGTAGAAAGGTTAGTTTTTGTATCTTAATTTTATTGATTGAGGGGAGTGAAAAATGCGTTTTACATTACTTAAAATTTGCACGTCTTCGACTAGAATAAATTGCAAACTTCAACTGCTGTTGCAATGACAGTGACGAAAAAAGTGCTTTGTAATATAAGGTACAGGATAGAAATTTTCCAACGAAAAGATAAGAGATGTGTAAACATATCTCCATAATTCTAGCTTACAGGCAGTCGAAATTATCAGGGAAATTTGTGAACATACGAGATGTCATCAAGTCAAATCTAACTGGTTGGTTTGTTGATTGGTTGGTAATTATATGCACAAAGTAATGAGTTTAAATGGAATTGCTGTCAGTGTTTTCCTGCCTTCTGAGTACTTTCTTGACCACACTATTCTTGTGAGCTTTATTTTGTGTACATTAGTGGTATTTTAACTTGATGGGTTGCGACTTAAGTTTTAGACAGGTGTTTGATTGCCATTGATATTTTGCATTCTGTTGTGGATGAAATACGGCAATGTGGGAGCTTATTTACATTTGCCTTGTTCGCAAAACTGGTTTTGTTACCTAATAGTGGTAAAGTCGTTTCTTTCAGAAAACTTTTCTCTCGCTTAGTAGTAATTGGGTAAGATGTAGACTTACTAACAACGGCCGATGACAAGACCAAAATGTGTAATTCTTACATCATCTCTGATTCTTGTGAAGCCATTTAAAGAGCTCGAGATGGGCCATACTCTAGAGTACTTGATATTCGTTGGTTTTGATGTTAGTTTTTCCCAGTAATATTTATTAGATAAGTAAAGTTTGACTCTTTTTGAAGAAGTTGCTGTATCTAGCCATAGTTGTAATGACATTTTTGCATCCTACAATGACCGTTTGTAGCCACGTTGCAGAATTGCCCTTTCAGANTCAAGTGGAAGCGTAATCTACTGGGAATGTAGGAAAAAGCGTCCTGCGAGAAATAGTAGAGGGAGGCAGTTGTGGATCTTTGCAGTTTATTAATACTTTTTGTGAAAAGGTTTTTGGGTTAAGTACAGCAATGCAGTGGTAGCAAATGGGAAACCGTTAGGCTTAACAAGCGTACTTTTCGATTATGTCAGCAATTCGCCGAATTTATTTCTTAGATAAAAGTGGCAGGCTGTTGATTTTGTACTTGTCTTTGGAAATGGAGTTGGGAGAAGACGAAAATCAGCAACTTTGAAAATATTAAAGGACTGAAAAAATCATATAACATATTACCCCAGCCATTGAAGTGGGTCGAAGCGTTACTGAGTGTAATGCTGCTACTGAAAATTAAGGGGGCCAACATTGTGTAAGTTACATTAAGAGGCGCGTTAACTAACTGGGATAGTTTACTTGCGGAGTCATTATTTCGAAAAAGTTAAATGGGCTGAGCGTGTTGTTTTTTTTCTATTCCACAGGTGGAAGAGATGGTTTGAAAACATTAAACAATGTTGAATGCTACGACCCCAAAACTGGAACATACACAACGTTACCACCTATGCTGACACATAGACATGGCGTTGGGGTAGCTGTTCTATCTGGCCCCATATATGCAGTTGGTGGGCATGATGGTTGGTCGTATCTGAATACTGTAGAAAGGTTAGTTTTTGTATCTTAATTTTATTGATTGAGGGGAGTGAAAAATGCGTTTTACATTACTTAAAATTTGCACGTCTTCGACTAGAATAAATTGCAAACTTCAACTGCTGTTGCAATGACAGTGACGAAAAAAGTGCTTTGTAATATAAGGTACAGGATAGAAATTTTCCAACGAAAAGATAAGAGATGTGTAAACATATCTCCATAATTCTAGCTTACAGGCAGTCGAAATTATCAGGGAAATTTGTGAACATACGAGATGTCATCAAGTCAAATCTAACTGGTTGGTTTGTTGATTGGTTGGTAATTATATGCACAAAGTAATGAGTTTAAATGGAATTGCTGTCAGTGTTTTCCTGCCTTCTGAGTACTTTCTTGACCACACTATTCTTGTGAGCTTTATTTTGTGTACATTAGTGGTATTTTAACTTGATGGGTTGCGACTTAAGTTTTAGACAGGTGTTTGATTGCCATTGATATTTTGCATTCTGTTGTGGATGAAATACGGCAATGTGGGAGCTTATTTACATTTGCCTTGTTCGCAAAACTGGTTTTGTTACCTAATAGTGGTAAAGTCGTTTCTTTCAGAAAACTTTTCTCTCGCTTAGTAGTAATTGGGTAAGATGTAGACTTACTAACAACGGCCGATGACAAGACCAAAATGTGTAATTCTTACATCATCTCTGATTCTTGTGAAGCCATTTGAAGAGCTCGAGATGGGCCATACTCTAGAGTACTTGATATTCGTTGGTTTTGATGTTAGTTTTTCCCAGTAATATTTATTAGATAAGTAAAGTTTGACTCTTTTTGAAGAAGTTGCTGTATCTAGCCATAGTTGTAATGACATTTTTGCATCCTACAATGACCGTTTGTAGCCACGTTGCAGAATTGCCCTTTCAGAGTGCTTTATTTATTTTAATTTTTTTAGCGAGCGCTGGAAAAAACAACGACAGCAGCCGCGTCACTAACCAGCGATTGTTAAAGTAAATTGTGAAATCTCAATATCATGAGTAAAGGCATCTTGTTATGAACAGGGTTCGGTTCGTCATATTTTAGTTCTCTTTCCACTCCTACCAGAATGAAAATTTAATTAAACCTTGCATTCTCACCATGTTTTTTTCCCTACTGCAATTAATGTGGAAAGTGAAACTTGTTTCATACGAAAGCAATAACTGTTCATTATTGGTTTCGTTTCACTCGTTTGACCCAATTACATGTGTAACGGCATGTTTGTGTAGAAGTCTGATACATCAGGTGGATTAAGAACTGTTCCTGTTAAAATTACCGAACATATTTTAATATGTTTTACCGTCATTTTATCCTTATCTTAAACCTTTACCCAGCAAAAACTAATGTAGTGGGTAGAAAGTAGGATACTTATGATACAAAAGACAACCTATTAAGTTGTTAAAAGGGCTATGTGTGCACTGAAAGCACAACACGTATTAACAGAGTTAAGTACCAGAGATACGAAATTATATATTACTGAGGAATGTCACGTAGGTTTGTTGAGCCAGACGATGATGTCATAGTTTTAAAAATTATTTCAGCACTTGGCTGAAATGAGACTCATGTAACGTGATTGAGTAGTATCGTATTACGCTAATGAGCCTCTCTATTGGAAAAATGGGAGAAAACAGATCAATTCTGTAAGACTTTACAGAATTTAATTAAAATCTTGAGCCACTATTGTTTTCAGTTAATAACGTGCATCAATTAATGCCTTCTTTTATCTTGTAACCGATAGCTGTTTTCGTTTATAAGAGCTAGTTATAACTCTGAATAAGTAAATAATGAGAATAAAAGGAACAAAATATGAAAACATAGGAATCCTTGCTTCAACTTGCAGTACATTGCATCTAGTTTTTCTTTAAGGAGTGTCTAAACTGACGAGGTTGCTTTTTATTGTTTAGGTTTGACCCTCAAGCGCAACAATGGAGTTTTGTTTGCTCAATGAACAGTCCAAGAAGTACAGTAGGCGTTGCAGTTCTTGATTCAAAATTATATGCAGTTGGAGGAAGAGATGGGTCAGCTTGTTTAAGCTCAGTCGAGGTCTATGATCCCCATACAAACAAATGGACAATGGCAGCACCAATGATGAGACGACGTGGAGGTTGGTATTCATTTTTTGGCGATTTTGTGGATTTTGCGCCCTTTTTATGTACGTAAATAATTTGATTGCAAAGCTGCCATTAGTTTGATTTTTTTGCTACATTAAACAAGAAGTTTTGTTGTCGAGTTGACGAGTGGTAGAAGTATCCAAAACAAAATTTTTGTGTATATTACGTAGCTTTTGGAAAATAATAGAACTGTAGTTGGTTTTACGTTCACATTTGTCGTCATTCGAGTTGCACTGTTAATTTTATATGTTATGTTATGTTATGCCATGCTAGGTTATGTTATGTTATGCTATGTTATGTTATGTTATGTTATGTTATGTTATGTTATGTTATGTTATGTCATGCCAGACAGAGACAGAGGGGGAGGGAGGGAAAGAGAGGAGGGTAATGATTTCGTAATTGGGGTCTGATTTTTAGTTGTACCTCATCAAAACTTTTCTTAAAAGTATATTATGTTCCTATACTTGTAACAGTTACTAGAAATGCTGGGCCATGGTGGTCGAGTTTAGTTAGTTACCAACATTTTAAACGATTGATGTCTGTTTACCTGCCAAGATCTCTTATTTTCTATATCATCGTCGTGATCATACATGGTAGTCCTTTATTTTTCTTCATTAGCTATCTTATCAGCTGTTAGGGAAATTTTATTTTCTCTGAACTTCTTTCCGTCATCAACTTATTGACCTCAAGAGTTTTTAGGCCCTAATTTTTAACGTTTCTTGCCCTCAAAAAACTCATTTCATCGACCCAGCCTTTAACTACGAGTCAACACTTAATTTTATTTGATTTCTATTCCTTCCTTTGACTTCTTAATTGAGTTGGTGGGTATATTAAACGGTCGATTTTACCCCTTTTCGCATAATCTTGGTTAGTAAAATTTCTCAGTTAGTCTAAGTTAGACAGTACCCTGACAGCAACTAGTTCTGTTTTGGCTAAACTTAGTATTCAGGTTTGCTGATTCACGTGTAGGCTTTACTGCATCTGCAATATTGGTTATTAGTAGTGATATTGTTGGTGGTTGTAACATTATGCAAATTGTGCAAGGGTAAGGCAAGAGTCTTGTTTGCTCAGCAGCTGGTCATCAAATAAGTAGTACAGCATTGATATTGCACATTTTAATCACCATTTTACTTCCTCTTCATTGGCTTCGTTGGCTAAATGAAAAAACTAATTGTACCCTGCTCAGACAGTAGTACTCTGCGACCTAAAAGTCGTGTTTGAATCCTGACCAATGAGTTTTAAGCTTTGTTTTTTATGTAAATTTTTATGTACACTTTTAAGAGGCTTAAAAAAGTAAATGAAATTGCCCTTCTTAAAGAAAAAAAAAACAAGTTGGTAGTTGCTATCGTAATGTAGTAATCAATAACCAATTAGTGTTATACTCCAACTTTTACGTAAATATTTATGCATATTTTTGATTGGTTCGAAAAAGTAATCTAGGGTAATCCCTATTAACGAAAACAGGAATACGCCAGTCCAAAACAGTTGTAAAAGGAAAAGAGCAAGTTGTTGGGTTATGAGTGGGTTATAAATGCAAAAGTTGAATAGAAGCATTTCCTGAAACAGATGTACTATTTGTTATTTCACAAAGTCCCAAAACTGAATGGCTAGAAATTTTACTAACGTTTAGGGGATTTCACGAAATCATTGGGTTCAACAGCTTACTATTAGTATATATTCAACAAAATATGTTGTTGTGCAGTTTTGAGTCACTGAAGCATAGACAAACTGGATAACTCAACTTCACCCGTTAGCTCGGCATACTGTAATATACTTCACAAGTAGTGAAACCCACTGATAGTTGTGATAGTGTTAAATCTTATCACGGGTTCTTTGCTTGTAACACCAACTTGTTACTGAGTAGTAACAAGTTAACTAGTAAAATAATCGTCCTGTGTTTAACGCAGCACGGTTACCTTATCAACAAGATTCAAGTGAACATGTACAGATATGCCAAAGTGCCCTTCATTGTGGCTACCATTTGAATTACGGAGTTAACTTCTTTCCAACTTACTAACATACATTTGTATCATACATATTGGTTTTGATAAACCCAGGGAGTTGTCTTAAATCTTGATCCATTACTTTTAAAATATAAATATTTTAAAATACTAAGTGATCATTATTGTTTTCGGTAACCTCTCGTTATTTGGGAGGATATTTACCTTCGGATATGTTTGTTGAGAACACTTATTCTCTTTTATTAGAAGCATAACGTTATCTATTAACTTACATAGTCCTGTACAGTTTAATATCAGTTTGAATACTTCCTTTTATCAGGTTGTAACAGTAGGGCTCAATTTTATTTCAAATGAAAAATCCAATTATTTTGAACCCAATTCATAGATGGTGTGAACAATGGGACCACGAGAAATTATAACACGTGTTCCTTAATAACCGTAGAGTGTGGAATAGATAACAAGAAATTATTTACATTGGATTGTTTGGAAGTGACAAGTTAATTTTATGCCAGAATAACCAAGCCGTAGTTATCTTTCATTAGATCCTCAACAATCCATCAACCCCATGACCCCATTCTTGTTTGGCTCTTATGGTGATTCGGTTAACATTGTGATATTTTCACTTTTAGGCGTAGGTGTCTCTGTGTTAAGTGGTTTCTTGTATGCTGTCGGCGGACATGATGCACCAGCAAGTCAAGATTCATCAAAACAGTTTTGTTCTGTAGAACGATATGACCCTATTTCTGACCAATGGACATTAGTTGCACCAATGAACTATTGCCGAGATGCAGTTGGCTTAGCTTCACTGGGTGATAATTTATTTTCAGTTGGAGGGTATGACGGCACTAAATATTTAGATGCAGTTGAATGTTACGACCCGGAGAAAAACGAATGGGAAACTGTTGCTTCGTTAACGCATTCAAGAGCAGGTGCCTGTGTGGTAGCTTTGAAATTAAGCTAGCCATCTGTACTAGAAAAGATCAACGTGGATATATGAACAATTAATGCCTCCATGATATACACTTTCGCTGTTAGGAGCTTTTGTGTTAATAAGCCATTGTAAATATATGTAATTAATACTAAAAGAATCGGCAAATCCATACGACCATTTCACTGAACTGATCTTTTGTATTTCATTACTTATTTAAAGTTTTGATTTTTTTAACCATTTTCCTGTTTTTATTTACTTAGTTACTTAGTTTAAATTCCTAATTCCATTCTGCCAAAATGCTATGGTAGCGGTTAAAGACGTCTCAGTGTACGATCTCTGCACCGTGAATTTTTCTGGCCCTGATGCTAATATTTATAACAATAGTGACAACTGTGGAAGTTTAAGTTAAACCATCAGATATCGGGAGAGAAGGGTGGTGAATAGCAGGCTGTTGACCTCATTTTTGGCTCCGAGATTATGTGGTAAAGGAGAAAAGTAACCACTTTTCAAAGTAAAACAAAGAATAACATAAACGTGTAGAAGGCTTGCCCCAAATCAGCTGACACTGCAGAGGAAAGAACTAAGTAGCCCAAGTTGTTAACAGTCAAAAAAACTTGGGAGAGTTGTCGCAGAGACAGCAGTGTGTGTATTGTCAAGTTAAGTGTAAGAGTGCGTAAGGTAAGACGTACTTTGTAACCACGAAAACAATTTGAAAAAACGTGACATTTGAGTGACGAAACGGTATATACGGAAGAGAAAGTTCTGAACACTATATTGACCAGGAAGTTATCACTAAACTTGGCAGTGGTTTGCAGATTAAAAGTGAGCAATACTAAATTTATAAAGATTAATTGGAAAGCATGTTTGATCATGTGTGTGCCACTGTACCCGTTATGTATTACCACATTTCATTACGTGAAATGTGGTAATACATAACGGGTACAGTGGCACAAGAGGCTTTGCGGAAAAAGTATATCACTTGAAATGTGAAAGTGCACGAATAAAGGAAAGAGGAAGCTAAGCATATTAATTACCCGTACCACCTAAGATGTTTTCGAAACATTGTGTGAATTCTGAGGAAGCCAAATTTTTCGTCTAGCAAATTTAAAGCGCATTTATGATGGACGGCGTCATTAAGTGTGTCGTTAAAGATAAAGTAATCATCTCCCTGTCGTTTTTTTTTCCTAGAAAGAAATTTGTGATAATTAATCATGGGAAACTGATGGACTTCTTCAAGATTTAGCGAAATGAGTGGCGGTTTTTATTGTTTGTTTCAACAGAAGACATAGGAATCAAAACTGTCTTCCCTTCACCATCGAATGAAAAAAAAGTTTTTACAATGGTGCTGTAGGAAGTTATGAAAATTTTAATGGGTGTGGTCTGATATCTTTAAATGTATTAACCTAGAGTTTACAACTTGATAACAGTTGCTTTGCTTCTACTGCTTTAGCTAGTTTGATTGATTTGCAGATATATCTCTTGTATAACCTTTTCCATTTTAGTTTCTCAGTAGCTTCAGTAACCAAAATTACATTTAAGATACGGGGCATCTCATCGAAGGATTTAAAGGTTTAGAAAACCCTGCTGTCTTCGTGTAACACTGAATGTAAAATTAATCCAGGTGAGGTAGTGAGAAGGTACCACAGAATATTGAAGTAATCCAGCAATATTTTTGTTAGGTAAATGTTTTTTAGGATTTCTTTAATGATGTGAACGATATTGTTAGCAGTTAATGATGAAAAGTGCTGAGTTTTTTTATAACCTTTTGAACCCATACTGGATTACCAAGACATAGTGGAGCCTTGGGCAGACGTATCCCCTAAGGAGACGTAAAATGAAATGGTCAGTTAAGAATTGACTGAAATAAGCATACCTGTTCGTATGCATTTTCGAAGAATAGATTCATCAACAAGTAGAACATTGCCGTGTTTTAATGAGAAACGAATTGTTCCTTTCAGACCGTTAGAGGTGGACTGCCAATATATACCCAGTCATTTTGTAAACAATACTTTTAGATCGGATAACCTTACGTTACCTTAACGTTACTATTTAAGGACAAGTTCTCAGTTAAAAGATTTGTTTTGAATCCCCTGTTAGCAGCAACATTATCAAAACCGGCTTTTTGACTGTCGCAACATGACAGAATCATACTGTGTGTTTTCTCCATTTATTTACCACAGTAACTTGCAGGATTACGTCTTGTATCGAACAGGATCCTTTAAAAGTAACAGAAAAATATGTTTCACTGAAGGTGAACCAGAAACGGTTTTTTTTAACTAAAAGCACCCAACTGTGGTTTGAAAAAAGACCACAAAAGGAAAAAGTAATTGTAAACTGGGCTATAAAATGAAGAACTCTTGCTTTGAAATGTTGCATTCCTGACATTCTACCGTAACAAGGAAAGGAACGTAGAATCACGGTGTAATTCGATAGCGTTACAAAACGTCATTTTGTTTGCAAAGGAAGGTATGGCTTATTGGAAAATGTGATAAGAGAGATGATCGTCGCATTTAGTAACGCATTTTACTACTTCATAGTAAGCGTTATTCAATAGCAAGCACAAAGTGATTGAAACACCCTGTTTACTTGAGGAAAAGTAGCTAAAGGTGGCTGACCAGATATTTTCAAAATACTTCTTTTATGCATTGTACTGGTCTTATTTTAACACGTAAATGACAGTGATATTTACGAAACCCATATAAAATTGAAAGCCACGGCGTTTGAGCGATAAGAGTGATCATGCATATAGTCGCACTACAAAGAAGGTATGTTGCTTGTTATGAGTAAGTTATGAATTAAAGAGAAAAGTAAATGGTACAAAAAGCACATGGCTCATGTTTTGTAAGTGTAAGGATTAGTTTCATTTTCAAGTGTAGCAACCGTGCATTCAAAACGATCCTATGATAAAATGGATGCGGACTTTGCCAAGACGATTATCAATGCTGGCGTCCAAACCTTATCAGTAAATACTATATGAATGTTTTGTGTGGGAAATTACAAAAAAATATAAGAATTGATATATGGTATAATTGCTGAAGCAAAGTAGCCTCTGAAGCAAAAAAAATCATAGGCCTCGGAGATAAACTGGAATCCTTCCCAGGTACAGTTAACAGAATTGGAAATAAACTCGATGACTGAGCAGTTCAGCAAGTCATGGTTGGGTGTTTTTGGAATCTCACTCAACACCCAATAAGAAATTATCTAAAAGTGACAGTGTAGCCACCGTGAAAAAATGCAAATGGAAGTCACAGAACCTGACATTGGACTCTTGAAAGTCGACCATGTTATCATCGTTAATTAAGTGGAAAAATCTTTTTCTACCTTCAAATAAACGAAGAAATTGCGAATTGTGATAGACCCAACATTACTGCAATAAAATAGTTTTGAAACGTTCCCTTGCAGTGATACCTTTTTTGAAGTCAAGAAATTTGATCTTCAAGCTTAGAATCTGAACAAAATTTTACTGAATATTTTCTGGAACTTTATACCAAAGAAAATGATCACAAAGTGAATTAAAAACTTAATCCAGAAAAAAGAATAGGACGATTTTCTGTGCCAATCTATTGAAAGCTTTAATAATTTTTTTGTACAACAGTGCACCCTAGTCGATACTGGTAACACAAACGTCCTTCGTTATCAGTACCCAATCCTTCACTTCACTCCATTTCTAATGAGAAGATCTTTAATATTTTTTTGTTTATTGAAACCAAATGAGGTTATTTGGAATGATATCTCATATGATAATGATGAAGATTCTTTGCATCTAACTCTTGCACTAAAATTGAAATATTTATGATTCATGGTCTTTTCCCCGACGTTGGGGAGCTACTCAATGTACTTTCCTTCCATAAAAAGAACAGTAGAATTCTTCCCTTTATGAACTCAGTGGAGGTCACTCAAACAAGACATTTATCATGTTTATCATACTTCTCCCATCGTCAGGGTCTAACGATGGGAGAATTATCTCTCGAAACGTAGCCCAGAAAATGATTACGACTGACGATAACTATCCTACATCAAGAACAGTACAAATATAAAGCAACTGCATAACCCTATTTTGCGTCTTCCAATTTTGGGTAAAATTTGTAGAAGCTGGTCTTTGTCTTCCATTAACAGCATCTGAGAAGATTCTGGACAAGAGATTAAGAAGGGTAGTTGAGATAGACAACGTGCAGTTTGCATTCATGGAAGGGAAAGGCACAGTTGACGCAATCTTTGCTCTGAGGCAGCTGCAAGAGAAGGCTCCAGATGGCAACAGGAGTCTCTACATGGGTTTTGTGGACCCAGAAAAAGCTTATGATAGAGTCCCTTGGAAATTGGTCTATTGGTACCTCCAAAACAGAGGAGTCAGTGAAAAGCTCGTGAGAGTAGTCAGAAGCCTTTACACATGCTGTGAAATTTTCGTAAGAAAGGGTCCAGGAGAGAGACATCCTCTTTTGAAGTCAGGGTAGGATTGGACCAAGAATCAGCCTTGAGCCCGCTGCTGTTTATCATCATCATGGACACAATCTTGGAGGAAATAAGCAGAGGTACTCAACAGGAACTCTTTTTTGCTGACGATTTAGTCAATACAACCAACGATGAAAGGGAGCTGCAGGAGAGAATTGGAGAGTGGCAAGAAGCTCTAGAAAAGAGGGGCCTAAAAGTGAATGCAAAGAAGACGGAAGTAATGTTATCAAGTAGGCAAGTCGTCGAAGCCCTTAAGATAGTGGATATCGATGGAGAGGAGATAAAGACAGTGGATAAGTTCAAGTACTTAGGTTCCATCATTGAAAAGAAAGGAGGTTGCGAGGAACAAGTCAAGACAAGAATTGGGAGTGCCTGGAGGAAATGGTCTGAGAGTAGTGCAGTTGTCTGCGACAAAAAGATGCCACTCCATCTCAAGAGCTACTTCTATAAGACAGGAATCAGACCTATTATGCTTTATGGAACTGAAACCTGGCCATTGAAGAAAGCACAATAAAGGAAGCTGGAAACCACAGAGATGAGGATGGTGCGATTCATGACTGGAGTATCTCTATGAGAGAACAGAACAAGTGCAGATTTGAGAAGGCGTGGCAAAGTAGTCGAAGTGGGGAGAAAGCCTAAAGAGGCCAGACTCCGCTGGTTTGGACACATAATGAGAAGAGAGGAGGAAACTATTGTGAAGCAAGTGAACCTTCAGCAGGTAGTTGGAAAAAGAGGTAGAAGGCGCCAGAAGTTGAGATGGAGAGACAGTGTGCAGATGATATGAAAACAGTTGGCACTGAGGGGGACGACGCAAGCAATAGGAGCGTGTGAAAGAAGAAATGCCGAGCGGCCGACCCAACTTGACGTTGAAAGAAGACCGAAGGAAAAAAAGAAAAAGAGCATCTAAACACGAACGATTTAAAACACATCGTCCAGGGAAGATTTAGCCCAGAAACGTATTAAGCTGTTAACCAGTGGTTGCCAAAGGTCAGTTTTGTATATTCATCACTGCAGCCTCACCATAGATATCCGTTCTTTATATCTCGATATTTCCGATATATCAAATCCTATGGCATAGTCGGACATCAGTGCTCCATACGGACTATATCGATGTGTTGTGTCTGGTAAACTACCAACTCGAATGCAAAGATCTCACCGATAAAAACAATGTATTGTTTAGAATGGTAAAAGATCAACAAGTGGTTATATTTTGATCTGTGTTTCCCAAGGCTTTACCCCAAGCCCTCTTTTCCTTTTAATTTATATCAGTAAGTTGACGGATGGTTTAAAGTGCAACGTGAAACTATTCGTCAAGAAAATCAATTTTCAAAGTTGTTCAAAATCCGCATACAACTGATCTTGCTATGAACCATATCTAAATCCTATAAAGTGGTGGGCACACAATTAAAGAAATGTCCTTTAATCTGAAAAGAGAATCGGAACAAACTACTCTTGCATCTTTTTTAATGGCTTTCC
Organism: Morbakka virulenta; assembly: GCA_003991215.1. Classification (NCBI taxonomy): domain Eukaryota; kingdom Metazoa; phylum Cnidaria; class Cubozoa; order Carybdeida; family Carukiidae; genus Morbakka; species Morbakka virulenta. The sequence continues at coordinate 3,435,123 of RDPX01000026.1, forward strand.
AGTAATGAGGGTCCAAGAAAACAAACAATATGGTAGTGTACTCCATTCCAAATTATCCTTCGGTAGCTACATTTAATCAACCAAATTTATACAAGGAAATGGAATGTGGAGATTACTTTCAAAATAACTGCCGTGACATACGTGACATTGAATAGATAAAATCTATGTCCGATCCCAACTGGACTATGATGACATAACATAGATTTCACAAAATATTTGTGAATTAAGTTGAACTGTCATTTTAAATAATATAATGGAAAATCTCCATCGGTTTGATAATCTGCCGCATTGATAGCAACTGGCAGTTGGAAGCAAACACTTAAAATGAACTTAGTTGGAAATAAATCAACCTTTGACTATGGATTATACACCTTTTTTGATAAGAAGATTAAAAATTTGACTCCAGTTTTCAAAAGAAATCCTATATTTCAATATCAGAAATCTGACTACGGTTTTCACAGAAGAGCTGCAATGGGCCTGAATACAGTCTTCGCAGAAGAGCTGTATATACATGCGAATATAGAACAACTCAATTTAAGTTTTTATTCTGTTTGTCCGAAGGGGAAAAACTCTCAGTGAACAGTATCGTTTAATCTTGCGATTAAAGGATACTGTTCACTAAAAGTCTTTAGGAAACAACTAATTACAGTAATTCGTCGACCTCCAAAACTGATTAAAAACCGCTCATGGGCCAAAGGTTTATGAAGTTATCAAAAATTCATGTTCGATTTAGCAGTTTGGATTTTCAAAAATTTATACGTAGTTCCAGCGATGCTTTAAGTCCTCTGTACCTGATAAATGAAAGGAAATGAGGGAAAAAACATCTTGTATTTGCAGTTTTAAGATACCCTCTGCCATGCTACGATGCGGATAGAAGTGATTTTTCCTCTTTTTTCTACAGTGTGAATGCGAATTTGTAACCCCGTAGCTTAATGAACCCCTCAAATGAATATTTACCACAAATTATTTATTATAGAAAGAAACAAAAAGTTATCTTTAAATGGAAATACAAATGTTCTTCAGGCAATAATAAATGTTATAAGGTCACAGAATGATAAGTTGTCGACAAAAATATCATCATCTCATTATCTGTAATTGCTTTTTGTTCTGTTGTAATTTGTAATTTTTATTTGTAAACATGATATTTGTAAAATATCATGTTTACAAGGTATTATAAACATGATATTATAAGGTATTGTTAATTTTGAATCTGTATGTTAAGCGTTATTGTCGCAAGAGTGTTGTATATTTCCATGCTCTCTGTAGAATCGACTCGTAATCGGGTTTTTTTTGTTGGTGGTAAAAATATTACATTTTTGCTGGTCTCGACTCAACATTTTAGGCCACTCTCTTAATTAATCCAATGTGGATCTACCGATACTTTTAAAAGTTGTGGTGCTCATCAATATAACAGCTACAGCGGAAGAGGTTGTAAAATGTAAATTTTGTAGCAATTCCTGCATACTGTTTCATTATCTTGATGACTTTATTCAAAAACTCTCTTCATAAACATTATCAAAGGCCTTTTTAAGATTCTGCCATGGACAGGTATTGCTTATTCATGGACTGCGCCTAACTGAGGATATTCTTATTCTAGAAACAGAATTGACGCGATCTTTTAGTAGAATCGACTTCTACTGTCCACGCAATTCCACATAATTATCTCACCAACTATTAAGATTAGAATACCTGCTCCCACTCCTAAATGTCAATTTTGGTTACAAACTGATCAGCTTATTTGGCATCGTTAAATGAAGTTAACAAGGTAACATCATTCTTGTATGTATTGTTCTCTTTTGGTCATTAAACTAACAACCTCGCGTTTTTAAGGATACTTTGCACACTTTAACGGTTTTAATGATGATGATAACGACACCCGATAAAATTGGCTGATATCTTCAAAGGCTGGTAACAAATTTTGAAACTAACAATACCCAACTTTATATGATGGATGTTAATAGTATAATGGATATCTTCTGCTAAAGTCCTGTCGATTTTATGGATTAATTTACTTTCTTTGAGGTATTTGTTGATACTTTTGTCAGCAAATTGCTTCCACGATGCTTATATTTATTCAATTTTTTTGGGAAAAGAATTCTTGTTGTCAGAGCTTATATATCCTACCAATCAGTCAACTATCCATTCATTGTATTTTTAGTGAGCATTAGATTTGTTGCATTTCCTTTGGCATAAGTAGACAGAGTCATTAATAAAGATAACAAATGAAAAACTTATCCTTTAATTCAATAGATGTTCGTAAAATCAGAAGATCCAACTTCGAACAGGTAGACTGTATTTTTCAACCTCTACCTCAAACTTTCTAACAAATCGACAAATTGACAAAAATGTAATTTGATATTTATACAAATCAAAAGGTCAAATTTTAATTGGCGTCGTTTTTAAAATTTTCACAATTTCCATACACACCGGAAAGTACAAACTTATTTTTACCCTAAAATAAAACATTTCTTTAATTGTTATTGGTATAACAGTAAAATATTCATTTATTCTACACAGTAATGCAAAATAAAAGAAACTGTGAGAAAACAGAAGGCATATCCATTAATGATTTACAAAGGAAACATAAATTTCGATTAGCGATTCCCTGACTACATTCCATCAATATGTACAAATTTAAGTTTTACACAAGTGGACCCAATAAAAGTTGGAATCCATTGGGGGAACACAATTACGTTGATAAGTGACGCTTACATGCTTGTCCAGTTTATCATATGACACTTCAACAACTATTCACTAAGCTTGAACTTCTGTAATAGCCACTTGTCAACTGCTCATCTTCAATCCTTCCTTTTCCTAGCGGTATGGAATGTTGCAGCCTGTTTTGTTAATTCAAAGTAAAGTTACCACCATTTTTTACACATGCTGGACCTTCTCTTCAGCTGTCACTGTTGCAAGAATGTGAATGCCTATGGTAGTTACAAATGCTCAACTCAGGGTTGGAGACTTGATAATATTTTTAACCTTCTCCATTTGTATCACTTCGCAGTAAAGTAGCAGTATTCCATTATTACTTTTTGATTGATAATTGATTGCTTATTTGGATGTTGCGACAACCTGTAATGAAGAAGAGATTATTAATACACAGATATAGGCGTATATATGTTTAAGAGGAACAATGTGAACAAGGACAACTGAAAAAATCCCTATCAAAGAGCGATACTACCTCTTTATACAACTATATAAAGTATAATATATTTATCATATTTGAAAAAGAGGAAACTATTCTATGCTAAAATGTTCTCTATCAACAGAAGACCGTTTACTTAAATAATTTACAGTTACAATCATTAGTACCCTTGAGAATTAAAAATAAGACAAGGTCCACAATCCCTTGAAAAACACCGTTGCAATATAAATACTCTAGGGCAATGTTTCTTAACCTTTTTTTTAATTTAAATGCTTCACTCAAACTGAAAAGCCAGGTCATGTCCACTACCCCTATCCAATTACAGAGTACTGCAAATAAGCAAAAATGTTTCATAACGAACACTGAAGAATTATTGATAGGTTAAAGGACAAAATTATTCATACAAAGCAGTTCAGTTAACATTTTTAGGGTCAGTAAAAACTTTTGTAACTAGTGCCCTTAGGGCAAAAACTCTGTCTTAATGTTTAGAGGATTTCATTTCTTGCTTATGTCTGATATAGCACAAAAAACACATTCAACTAGATACGGTGTTGCCAATGGCAACAAATTTCTCTTAGTAAATGCACTTGATATGACAGTTTTCTCCCCAACTTCACTCGGACACTACTTGAAATTTCTCTCCTACAGTTGTATAACTTTGCCGGAAGAGACATTCGGTAATTTAGAAATTCATTTCAAAATAAAAAGATTCTATGTTTTTCCCATACACAATAATGGCTGAATAAACCAGGCCTGAAAATCCATGTGACCAAGGCCTTCAGATATGTCTTTGAAGCTTCATCTGAGCTCTTCTAAGTAGTGAGTTTCAAAAAGAAGTACTTCACCGTAGATCTCACATTATTGGACCCAAGGAAAGAACCAGCACTCAGGACAGCATGTCTCTTTTCAGCAGCTTGAAGTGGATGATAAAACCCAATATTTTGATTTTGGTATTTAGTAGAATCTTTTCATATCCCCAAGGTAACAATTCAACATGTTCGACTTTTGTGGATCATTTTTTATTTAGGATTATTTTTTACATTGCTGCCATCTTCCCCAGAGGTCTTTTACTGTATCGAACAGTGCTATGAAAAGCGTAAGACAGTTAATTTTGGACAACCACGTAGACTTAGTTTAAAGTACTGAGTTGGCAATTTTCATCAGCTTCCTTCCGGAGTAATTTGAAAATCGGTCCTGTCTTCCTTTTTGCATTTATACGATTAACAAGTTTGATAACAGCTAATATCACCGTATTTATTTTTGAAAACAGTACGTTTGTAGAGAGATTTTCACAAGGTAAAACATGGTTAATGTGGCCAGAGTAGGGCAGTCAAATTTCATAAATTCCAAGAAACCATTCTCTTCATCAATCTTTGCCAGCGGTCCATCGGCTGCACACAATATTATTCCTCCTGTTTGTAATAAAAAAATTATTTTTGTCAAGATAACCCCCAAAGGTGTGGAAGCTATACACTGTCATTGTGATTGAATTTATTGTCTACACACGTTCCTCATTAAATTGTTGCTAGTTGATGTAGTAAAAGTAGGCAAGGGTTAATACTTTGCTTCCATTCACCGTCGTTTCCTCAACCTGTACGATGAACATCTTGGTTTGAAGTTGGATAATTAATTCTTTCTAATTTATTCTCCTATAACTCAGATATTTTTGTGAATAATAACTCGTATTGACAAAATCTATTCGTTTTTATTAGCAAGCAACAAACGCACAGGTAAAAGGTTGCGCGTGGAAGCACATCCTCAAATAAGACCAGGTAGAAGCAAAACTAGCGATGTAAAGAGCGCCTTCTATTTGATTGCCTTGTCCCAATTCCTCTTGTGATCTTATCTGTCTCCACAATTTCGCCGTTCCCCAAGGACTGGATACACTCCCCCGGGTTAAGAACCACTACTTCAGACCATCTGTTTCAACTCATTTTTGAGAAAAATCAACAATGTAATTGTAATTCTAAAGGCCTAAATTGGAAGGGTAGGGACAATATTAAAAAGCGTCACTAAATAATGGAGGATTGAAAGTCAGCACAAATATCTATCAGGCATTTCTTTCATGTTGTAATTTTAATAAACAGCTTGAAATTTTCCTTTTGACAATAGCCTTCCGCTGCTAAGGCGTCTATTTAAAGGCAGTATAATATAATCCACAAAAATAAAAGCTTATTTTAAATCAAGAAAGCAACCAGAAAAATGAAATTTTGATTTGATCCAGATAATATTGGTTGGGCGACTGTCTTATGCTCTCCTAGAACCAGATGTTGGTTGTGAAGGGCCGTTGAGGTTATTAAGTTAGATTAAAATGTTACTGGATTGTGGTGGTTCTTTTTTAAGTATTTGCTTCTTACAAAGTTACAAGACCATTGTAAGGTAAGAGCTACTTGAGAGTATTAACAAGACGTTGGATGGAAGACAGCTTTCGATGATCATTACACATATAGGATTGCAGATCGTACTGAAGAGGAAGTCAAAGTTTTAGAAGTGGAAAAACAAGATTCATTGAGCAGTGTCAATGCAATATGTAAAAAGGTATGTTTAATAGCACTATAACTTCGAAGCTGGATGCTGCCGAATGGACTATAGTAATTAGCTGGACACATGTCCAGATGTGACAACATTAGAAGATGCAGGGGCAATACGTAGACAAATAGAGGTGCACTGTCTCTCTCTGTCTCTCTCTGTCTGTCTGTCTTTCTCTCTCTCTCTCTCTCTTTCTCTCTCTCTCAAGGTTCCGTATCCTGACGGACGTTGGCTGTCATTACGCGCCATCTTTTTTTATCTCTTGCCCCGTGTATGAGCTCACATGGTGATGTTCCTGTCCATCTACTCATATCCTTTAGGAAAGTTAGTCTTTGTCTTCNATCGAAGCTGGGTGCTGTCGAATGGACTATAGTAATTAGCTGGACACATGTCCAGATGTGACAACATTAGAAGATGCAGGGGCAATAAGTAGACAAATAGAGGTGCACTGTCTCTCTCTGTCTCTCTCTGTCTGTCTGTCTTTCTCTCTCTCTCAAGGTTCCGTATCCTGACGGACGTTGGCTGTCATTACGCGCCATCTTTTTTTATCTCTTGCCCCGTGTATGAGCTCACATGGTGATGTTCCTGTCCATCTACTCATATCCTTTAGGAAAGTTAGTCTTTGTCTTCCTTTGTCTCGTTTTCCATAAATTTTTCCACTGATTGATAGGCTCTCCATTCCATCTTTTGTTTAACTGATTTGCGCTGTCATGATATATACTAGGGATAAATAATGTGGTGGTTTCCCCTTGCCCTCAACATCCAGTTGTTCGAGCTGGAACTCTAGCCTTTGGTTTGTCTGAAACCTTTCGTACAAGGCAGTGGGTGCAGTTAGGTAGTAACCTTTCCTCGGTTTGACACAAGTACTTGCCTACTACCATATGATGGGTGTTACCGTTGGCCTTTGGTTGTCGTTGACGTTGGTTGTCCTGTAGCGGTTCTATTTTAATCACTGAAATATTACACTAACAAATCCCCCATAGCATGACTGACTGATCATCAACACCAGTACAGTCGTCACGACGACTTCCACGACCATCATCACTTAAATCGACAAAGTAACTGCTAGTAACTGTCTTTTAGGCAGTTACAGCTTGCCGGTCTTAACTATATTTCATTTTGCGGGCAGTTCTCATCTCCTGTAAATCATTGTAGTTCGTGGGGGAAAAAAGGACAAACTTCAAGTGACTGCAGGATTTTTAGGACAAATAGAATATTCTCACTCTAAAAAATTACTCTGAAAACGATTCTGGTTTCCTGAGGGCTGAAAGCATTAATTGTTATACATCGTTGTGTTGATACCAGTAAACCCCCTTTGAATTTGCAAGTCGATCCAAGAGCCTTAAATGTTACCATACATCATTTCATATGTAATGTTTTTTGCATACACCAGTCAGTAAATTGACAGCTGAATGAAAGTCACACCTCTTCATCATTAAAATTATCAAGTTCATTGAGACCGAAAGCAATATCCTTGAAGTACAAGGTCAGCCAAAATATGGGCCAATGTCGATCATTTTACACTTAACAAGAAGAATATTTCATTTTTGATCCTATCATAAATACACGAATACAGCTAGTTAGCTACATTCTGTTTATTGCGTTAAGATTTCTAATCAGTAGTTGCTTTTTCTGTCTCCTAAGAACAGGTGGTATTCGTGTTCTGTTTTAGACCCAGAGTGAATGTTTAATTTCTTTGTTAAAACTGAAAATTGCAGTCAAAATATTGGAAAGAAATAACAAACAGTTACAACAAGAACCAAAATGGTCATATTTATCTTAATGATCATGGTGTTTCGTATTAAGCAAAACAGCAGGTGGCGTTTAGTTTGTTGTCAAGCTCATGTTAACTCAGGTTACAATAGTTTCATAATTTTTTTAAAAATCAATCATTTGTGTTTACTTTCTTAATCGACAATCTGCCTTCGATGTACTAAAAGCAATTAAAAATACTATTTCTTTTAAAGTAAAACGCAGCGACTTATTCCTTTTAGAATCAAAATGCATGTAAAGAAAAATGAGATATAAATTAATAGCAATAAGAATTTTTACAATAAACATAAATATACAAATTAAAAAGCTAAGTAATCAAAATGGTTTTTCTGTTAAAACACTGGTGTTGAGTAGTCTACCTAAACTTTTCAAAATGAAATCATAGAAAAAACTAAGCAATTTTCTTTAGTTGCTTGTTTAATCTTATATTTTACCTTGGAATAACTATAACAAGAATAATTTTGTGGAGTTGGGGTTGGGGTTGGGGTTATGGGTGGGGTTATGGGTGAGGTTAGGGGTGGGGTTAGGGGTGGGGTTAGGGGGGTTAGGTGTTCAGGTTTACAATCTTTCTGTAGAGTAATAACTTTAACAGGCTAGAAAAAGTAAAACCACCACAACCTAGAATCAAATCCTGTTCTTCAGGATTGATTTTTAAAAAATGTTTGTAAGCACAAAACATGTGGTTTCGTTTCTTTGTATTATTCATGGTATGAATGGGTGGTTGAAATACCCAAAGTTTCTTTATATCTGACAAATGACTAACGTATCCGTCATTTCACTTAAAAGATTTGTTGGGTTTTTTTAGACTAAACCTTTATAAGATTTCCTTTTTACTTCTGTTTAAAATCAAGCCAAGCAACAATTCTCTGAAAAGCGCCTGAAAAAGCCATTTCTCTGGAATTTCATCAGGCGTTGAATGGAATTTAAAAGGGGCTTGAACTCGGGGACAGAAATTTGGCTAAAGTATTCATAAAATTGAAATTTTTTTGCATGTATTGGATGAAAGTGTTAGTTGCGAAAAGTAAATCAAATACCAGGAAACCAGATTTAAAATTCAAAGGTTGTTAAAGTATGCTTGTGGCTAGTAAAATAAAAGAAAATTTGAAAATAACTGTTGTAGACACCTTCACTAATAATGGGAAAAGTTCTTCTCAAATTTTACTGTAATAAAAAAGTATTGAAAGAGAAACAATAACAATGATGATAAGAGCGTGAAAGATATCCATTCATTAGTAACACAGTTAAACTATGGAAGAGATACTCATTTTATAAGCCGATTATAAGCCCCCCCCCCCCCTACTATAAATTTCTCACTTTTTTTAATCGAGAACCCCTATTATTTACACTATAATGTTACACCTCAGAAGCATAGAAACCATCTTTTCTTTATCAGTGGCGAATTTTCTAAACTCTCATTTGACCATTTTTATCGTGAAACTCCTTTGCTCTCTTCCTTCTCTCTTAATTAACTCACTGAGTCCAGAAAGGATCATCACAGGGTGCTTTAACACATTATTTTCAAAGAAATTTTACTTTAGTGATTAATAAGAAAGAGGAGATGATTAGGAAGTGGGAAATCATAGCAAGCAGTGGAAATAATGAACTCAAGTTTACATTTGGGGGGGGGGGGAGTTACAAAACTGAATACTGATTAACAACTTAGGGTGGTTGAGGAAGTAAGAAAAGCTAGAATTACTTATCATCAACAAGTTGAACATCGGAAAAATAAACCATAAGATGTTTAAGGGGGAAAGCAAGCTCATTCCATGCCAAAGGAGATCTGTCCAACAAAACAAGCAAAACTTATGCTGAACTTTAGAAAGTTAGGAATGACGATACAAGTTTTCCAAATACTGTTAATAACGCCAAGCTGTTACGATCAACCCAAAGCTTGAAGATTAAATGAAGTTTAAAAAGGGAAGAATTTTTTGATAAAAAGGCAGAGAGAAAAAGACCAAACAGTATGTTTGGTCCTGTGGATATGCGTAGTTAATAACACTTGTCATCAAAATCACAATTCACGAGATGGCTTTTATAAAGAAGACTATAGAAATGTACAGCAAAGGGGTGAACTGTAGCCATCAAGAGGAGCCTCAGATTTTTAAAGAACTGTAGTCTCCCATATATAGTGCTGAACAAATCCCAGTATATCGCAAGGTGATATTCTTACAGCAGAGATTATCAGTTAATCAAAGGAACCTTAGATGTTTGTTAGGGAGCATGGGTCTCCGGGGGTCATGTGACACTATGTTGTTAACATGACAACTATCAGAAGTATTCAAGGAGTAGTCAAAAATATCCGTCTTTGTCCTATTCCTGATGAAAATAACAAGTAATGTTCTTTTTAATGGGTATGTGTTGGTGTTTTGTTTAATTTTCAATCATTTCATGGTTTTAGAAATGATCTTAAATTTAACAGCATTTGAAAAAAATACTCTTGAACTCTTAGAGGAGGCATTAAAGCCCAACCTATAAATTTCCTCAAGAGGCATATTACTTACCCATGCTTTAACTGCATTGGTAAATAATAAGTCTTAGTAGGAAATTTGCATTTGTTAAAATTTTCGATTTATGACAATGATTGTTCAATCGTCTAACAAAACGTGCGGAAAAAGTTTTACCTACTAATGTGAAAATTCTTGACAAAGTCCCTAGTCAGGTTCTGATTTCCTGCTTTGAAACAAAAACTGAAGATCGTTTACCCATCTTAAAGCAAAACCACTTAAATGATTATAATCTTATTGGATTCAAAGATTTCTACAATTACAACACAACACACCTTCAGACGTCCCTTTTCACAGGTAACCAAGGAACATGTCGTGCCCAACTTTACTGCAGTGGGCATGTAGAGGTATTGCAATATACCTCCTTGGCTAGGATCTTTTTATCTCCTTATGCTCGTCTAAACAAAGCAGAAATAAAGTAAACCTCCACTTCCTCTCAGCTAAACAAAGAAACACTTGTTTTTTCAAAGTGGCTAACAGTAGCTCTATTCCAAATTGTCGTTTCCCATTTTTTAGCACCCCCCTCCTGCGTTCCCTTAACCATTCTCAAGTTAATATAGAAATAGGAGCTTTATCATGTCATGAGTTCAAAGCTTTTTCTGAGCTACGTTTCAAGAGATACTTTTTCATCGTTGGGCAACATGAACAAGTGCAGTGAATCTAATCTAGTCAATACGATAAAAAGAAATAAAAGTATTAACATGTCTTGAACATTCTTGACTTTATGGGTCCAGGGGAAACCATAGAAATAGTAGCTTTATCATTGGGCGTCTATGAAGGCAACCTCTACGTGGTGATGCCTGGATGCTGATTAGCCAGGTTTTTCTGACTAGTTAGTAACGAATAGCTTTCGATTCAAGCTGTTCTTCCGTACCATTGAAGAAATCGATCTCGTCGTTCATGTGATTTTGAATCTGGTTCGTCGTCGATTTGGAGAAGTTTAAAAAAAAATCCAACCCGGCAATGTGCGTCTTCGACGCCCCTGTAGTAAGGAGAGATATTANTCTTCCGTACCATTGAAGAAATCGATCTCGTCGTTCATGTGATTTTGAATCTGGTTCGTCGTCGATTTGGAGAAGTTTAAAAAAAAATCCAACCAGGAAATGTGCGTCTTCGACGCCCCTGTAGTTGGTAGAGATATTCTCGGTGTAGCTTACTCACTCGCACACACACACACACACACACACACACACACACACACACACACAGCTTTATCATGTAATAAGTCGTAAGCCAATCGGCAGGCTACTAGAGTGATTACGTATAACTCGTTTGTACGTCGACAGTACGGACTTACATAGTGACAGGGATAAAGTTGTTTGAGTAGTGGCAACATGTAGGTCTTGTGTTGTTATGTTCTTTCTTTACTGCTGGGAGTCATATTTCTGAAAGCGTGTAAGATATTTTATTGGTGTGATTGCTGAGGTATAGGGAATGAATTGTTTCTTTAATTTTTTGTTCCTGTTGTGCTGGTTTCCTTGTTTATAATCACTTTAGTTTTTCAGTCAAAGCTGTAATCTTGCGTCCAGGAGTTTTCCCTATTTTATTAGTCTAAGTTTCACCATTTTGAACATTTAGCATATCTTTTGAAAAACAATGTTGGCTAATTTTGAAGGTTCTTTTCTGTCCGACCGGATCATCTCCCTCGGAAGTGTGAAAATGCAGGAGTTAGAAAAAAAATTTTCAACGGCATTGGCTTTTAAAAATTCTTAAAGATTCGACAAAGCTAATCAATCTTCCGAAAATAATTTGCAGCGAAAATAACGAGGGAGTGAAGCTCTTAAATGAACGCTAAAAAGTTGATAAGGATGACTTTACGATTTTAAAAGGTCACAAGGTCTGTTCTGTTCTTCTTTAATGCTGAATATACAAAGAATTCTGCCATTCATTTTCTTTTAGTATATCTTGGTAGCCACAATACCGTCTCGAAACCCCTGCTTTTAGAACACTGCAGATGTCCAGCTTTTATACAATTTCTACCCTTTCTACTATTTGGAACCAAGAGTAATTTTGAAATGATTTTTTCTTTTACATGCACACGCAAGATACCTTAGTTGATAGTAACCATCTACTACTGCTTTATCAATCGTTCATTTGTTTTCGTGTCACTAAAACCTTTGCATTGTACTTTTACTGATGTTTAGCCCTTTTCTTTTCTTTCAGTGAGCTCCAGTTTTCAAAAAAGATCCTTTACAATATTTCTAAGCTATGAAACAAAAGGCAATCGGATTATACAATATATAGTATGTGAAAATGGTTTAGCATCAGACTGTTTTAATAGAAAGAGGAAACCAAATGTTGTCAACAACACCTGTAAATTGTCAAAAATAGCATCTCTTTCATAACCGAAGTCAAAGGTGTCTGAAAACCTGCAATTCACATCCAAAGGTGCTGAGAATTGTAAATTGTGTTATTAATCTGGAGTTTAGATCAATAAGTAAATGCGACATCTGCTTCGTGAAACCCTTCATCTCACATGCTTTTTGAAAAGTGAAACAATACTGATGACCAGAAAAAACCAAGGCTTACTGGGAAATAGCTGTTAAACAAGATATATCATCAATTGCCTCTTTTAGAATTTAAAAAAACGGATAGAACAATGGTCCTTAATGTTATTATTGGTTTGTGACACCATTTGCAGCAAATACAGTTCTGCCAATGGCAGCAGCTAAAAAGCTGTCAACCATAGGAAAACGATATCAAAATATTTTGGTGCGGTTTAAAGTAAGAAAAATACCAGGGTGGGGTTATTTATCAGCATCAAAACTGAAAGAAAGAACTTGGAATACTTGAAACAAAAGAAAATATGCCTGAATGAACTAGTCTGGTGCAAAGAATGTTGCAATATCGAAAACAGTCGTTATGTTACCAAAAAGATATATCAGCATTTAACAACAGTAAATTAAATTCAGAATGAAAATTTCTGTTTTGCTAAATAAAAATGTCATTTTATTTGCCATTACTATTGTTTTTCATTCCAGTAATTAAATAGACTTTAGAAAGATACGTCTATAACTACTAGTTATGCCATTAAACACAAATATTATTAATTTTCTTACTAGCGAAGTAAATAACGTCTGAACAAAAATATCCAAGAAGAATTCACTCATCACTTTGAGTGAGAAACTTTTTTAGCTCTGGAGGTAGAGAAAACTTAGTGCTGTACCAAAAAAGTAAAGATTATTCAACATTTTTGGCAACAATCTGCAAAATTCACAGCTAAGGTAATCGCTAAGAGAAAATAGGACTCCAAGAGCTTTTTACCAGTAATAATATGCAGGTATTCAATAATTCTCAAGCTGCAATAAATGTTTATATACACAAGTCACCACAAGCATCCATAGTTTTTAAGAGACCTTTTAAAAACTGGTCTTAAAAGGAAAAGTTCTGCATGGTTAAGTTGCACCAAGTCTGTATGTCTAGTCATGTTGCCACAATTGGTAGACATGAGTAACTAACAGACAGTTGTTAAGGAACCATTTTGTATTTGCATACCACTCTCGACAGTTGTGTAAAGGATATCCTGGTGGATACATTTTGCAAGCTAAATCTGTCCAAAAATACATGGTCAACTTATAGTCGTAGTTCAAGCATGTACACTGCAATGTTTAGCCTAGGTCTTAATGGAAAGCACTATCAATCTGTGTATCAACGAAATTAATAATGAAAGTTCACTTCCTACTGTTTGGTCTTTATGCACTAAGACCAAGTATCGAAAGAAAAATCTATAGCTATCGCTATTCTACAGCAATAGTTATGATGGAACTTAAAATACAAGAGATAGTGCAGAAAGTACTAAAGTAGTATGCAATTAAACTAGTAGTTTTATGGGGACTATCATTGTGAACTTACCATTGTCTTATCTTAGGCTTTGTAGTAAAGTATGATACCACTATCATTAAGAATCGTGAAGTATTTTTAAGGAAGCTTTTACTAAAATCATTTTTGTTGATGGAAAAAAAGTACACGTTACAGACAGAGGAAGGGAACATAATGTTTATTCTCTGTTACAAAATTTAGAAGGGGCCTTAAATAGATTTCGAGAAAGGAATTTTCTTAACATTCTCTGGAGTACATTTTAAACGAAAATTACCATCTGAAATGGTATTGAATTTTAAAGTAAAATACTATTAAAACACATTCCCGTCATTTTTACTCTAAAATTTTCTAATGAGAGCATTGGGGGAAAAGATGAAAGTTAAACCCAAATACTCATTCAAAATAAATACCGAATATATTTCCTGGATTTAATTGTACAAAATTCCTTGTGTAAGCGTTTACCGTATGTATGACATTTTTTGCTTCTGAACCAGTTAATTATTTATGTAAGTAATAGTTTCTGGGTCATGCAATGAGATGTGAAGGAATGGAAAACTTGGTGTTAACAGGGAAGATTGAAGGAAAAAAAAGTAGAGGAAGACAGAGACTGAAATTCATTACCAGCTTGAACAAGGATCTCCAGTTCAAGAGGAGTGACTGTGAAATTTTAGCACTGACAAAAGAGAGAAATAGATGGAAGACCATGATCTCCAACGTCCTGAAAGGATAAGGAACTCAGAAGAAGAAGAAGAAGAAGAATTTATTGATTCCTTCCCTCTCACCTTACTATCTACGAAAACATGTATAAACTCAGTAGAATGCTACTGATGACGGAAAAACAAGTCGGGCAAAGTAATCCCGGGGACGTGACCGGGATTNGTTAAATATGATGGATACCTTTTGGTTCCAAGGAAAATGTAAGAAAGCAAGCCCGCGAATTACACAATTTTGGTATGAATTGATAATGGACTACTATGTTACAATTTTCCCTTTTAAATATAGCCCAAGACTTATCCATAAGGATTCAACCACGCCCATAGCTTTGTGTGTTACGTTTGAGAGAGGTTTTGCCAGTCAAATGGATTTCTAGGTTTTGTATTTTTCTCTTTGTTTTCGGTGAACTTCTTTTTTGGATAAATTAGGTTTAGAGCAAATTGTACAAGCTTAAAGTAGAGAAAGGTATATTAGTTTATTCATTATGTCAGGGATACATAAAACTACCAAAGAAATTTAGAAATCAACCCCATTCATGGTATAGGACTAGCATGTAAAGTATGGAAGGTTAACGTTTGCAAGAAAATATAGATCTCCTCCGAAACAGAAACACAAGCGTATTTGCGTTGTCACACAATAATTGGTTGTTGCACCGCGTTTTAATTAGAAGTTGATCATCTAAAGGTACACATAGTTCTTATATTAAATCTGTAACTGAATGGTTTCAGAGTTGACAAGAAAACTTCCTCACGATGTATAAGAAATTATTGGAGGATTTCGGAACCTTTTCCGTATAATTCATGAGGTTTTGAAGGAGAATGATTTACAAGAATTGGCATTAAATACAACATATGTCGCAAGTGCTTTACAAATGTTTCCTACCGTAAAAGATGGGACAAACATCAATAAAACAGTTATAATAAACAAACGAAAGCTGATTCTCTATTATTTCACTTTGTTTTCATTATTTCATCGTATTTCCAGAATTCGATTAACTTTGAATCTTCCCTTTTATCCTCTGTCAAACCTTACATAATAAAATTTGTATATTTACAAATGTTTGTTATATGCACCATCCAATGGTAAAACTTTTGCACGTGATGTATATTAATAATATATATATATATTTACATTTATATATATATAAATATAAATATATATATATATATATATATATATATATATATAAGCAATGGTAGTGTACCCAGGGGACTTTAGTTTTATCTGCTATGTATGTAAGAAATCCCTAGAAATTGGGTTCTGGATCAAAAAGTCATCTTTGGTTACACAAATGGAAGGTGGACTAGAAAGACAATGCCTGCAACATCCTCCCAGATATAGGTGTAAATAAAGAACGAGACAGCTGGCATATAAAAATATGAAACAATCATTACATATGTGAGCATATTCACACATATATCTAGACATATATATTATAAACTCTACAATTCTTCACAACAAATTTTTTCCTGTTTATTATTAGCATTATTAAAATTATATATATATGCATATATATAGGTTTTCTCATTTCAACAAAATATATGTTGTAATCAAGAGAAGCCTTGATCTTAAAATATAGGAACAAAATCATTAAACTAAAATATTATGTGGCAAATCACGTCCCTGGAAATACTGTACCCAAATTATTTTCTCTTTTATAAGTGGCCTAGAGCGAGTGTGTGTGTGTGTGTGTGTGTACAAGGTTTAATCGGGAGATGAAAAAAAACAATAGAGAAACAAGTTTAAAAAGTTCAAAGAAAAACGTATAAGATTAGTAACTCTCTACACTTAAGTGGCTTTCAGCCTTTGGAGTAAACCCCTCTCAGAAAATCCCCAACTAACACAGGAGGTGTCAAAGCAAAGAATTAATAATAGAGGCAGTTTCAGTCGCAATGCCAGGATAGGAACAAATTAGGCACATGGTGAATTATACGACCATAAAATAGGAACCAGTAGAACTGAAATGTATATGGAAAAAGATAAAATATCTACAATATTTGATTTTCAAGTTCTGAAAAAGAAAAGGTAATATTATCAACGGCAATGATGAATAAGAGAGAATTTATGCAATTGCTTAATCATATTTTCCAAAATGTATCAGAGGAAAAAGCGCCTCAAGAGGATTTTTATTATCGATAGGAAACATCATTAATGAATGGATAAATGAATAATTCCCCCTCCCTTTTTTGTTAAGACCATCACAATGTGTTTTTAACCGCGAGCAAGTATTGTCGCGCTTCTACATCTTTGTATTTTCCCTGTTCTTGTTCTTGTACGATTTTTCTTTTCGTAAAAGACAATTTACATAATAATAAACTAGTCTTTACTGCGTCCCCTGTACTCGTGCTCCATTGTGTAATAGAACAATAAGTTGGTTAATTCTGAAACTGAGTTGGATGTAGGCCTAATCCATATACAATATTATGTGAAGTTCAAAGGTTTTTTAACAGACCCTTCTTTACTCAGTAATGTTCGGTTATTTTTATAGACACTTCATTGCTCAGTAATGTTCGGTTATTTTTATAGACACTTCTTTGCTCAGTAATGTTCAGTTATTTTTATAGACACTTATTTCCTCAATAATGTTCAGTTACTTTTATAGACACTTCTTTGCTCAGTAATGTTCAGTTACTTTTATAGACACTTCTTTGCTCAGCAATGTTCAGTTATTTTTACAGACATTTCTTTGCTCAGTAAAATCAGGTTATCTTTACAGACATGTCTTTGCTCAGTAATAAGATAAAATAAAATTAATAAAGTACTAGGCTAGCGCTTATAGACTGAAGGTTTTTCAGTCTTGTTTCATGTAAATTTCGGGAAGGAGGCTGTGTTTTTAATAAGTCGATCTTCAGCAGACTTATTACGGGAGCCATTTAATTTAAGAAAAGAGGCTTCGTGATTTTCAACAAATTTACAAGGTGTTTCAGGTATCGTTTGAAATGCCAGTCCATTTCAGACGTTTATGACAAACAATTTGGTAAGAAATGTGAATCTTCTCATAGCACCAGACACAGGTCATCATTCCATGTATTGGAGCTAAAATAATGACCCTCTTTAAATCGTCGATTTTTCTGTACTCCTACTCTCCCTTCAAAATATTAAACGTAAAAGTTTCTTGACAAAAAAGAATCAAACTGATAATGCGACACTGGTTCCTTTCAGGCCAGCCTTGCTGTCTACCATTTCTTTCATAACTTTATAGTATCAATGGAAAACCTTTGAATATATAAAAAACAAACATTGTCTAATTTGCCGTCTAAAATAAGCTTTATAAAGTTAGTCTTCATTAAACCTTAGTTATTATCATTCATCTGTATAAACATAAGAGAGCAGATGCTTCACAATGTATTTTTTATGAAACACAACGTGAGAACTATCTGCTTAAGTGATTCCTGTAAGCTATAACACCTATCAATTACCTCGGAAAAACAACTTCCAGCTTAATAAATCATTTTAAAATAAAATAAAGATTGTATAAAAGAATTGTATAAAGTTGTGACACAGGGGCCCTTTGGTTAGCCTTTAATTTTTTAAGATCCAGTAGGGTTTTATCAAGAATGGCGAAAGCATCCTCAGTATCCTTTGTATGGGTCGATATCGTTGTCAGAGCAAACAAAAAGTTATACCAAATCACCTGGCGACATTTAAATATCCAACATCGCTTTTTAGCAGGGTATCGATAATAACAATAAACTGTCTCTCATGAATAATGGTTATTTAAAGTAAACGTAACAGTAAACCTGGATCTAACAAAGTAAATGTTTGATATGACACTACGTGTCTGAAATTAAAGGAACTTTTCTTCGTCTTATTGTACAAATAAAACATACTACTACTATTTATATGAAATAACATAAATGGGAGGAGTTTATCATTAGAACCAAGTAAAGCTCAATTGTTACCGTAGTTGTTTGCTCCTATCAAGACTTTCTCCAACCATATTATCGTCTTTATCGAATGTTTCGTCATCGCCATTTTTCATGTTCTAAAAGCATTATGGGTATATGTTGTGACCCACCGAGTCATCTTTCATCATACCAATACCTCCACCCATCAAGTTAGGTACCACGTGAAAAAGAAATCAAGCCATTTTGAGTCATAAATTTTTTTATATTATTAGAAGCAAAAGATGTATTGAAGTATTTTTTTCATTGTCAATCTATTTCAGACAGTCAATCACATAAGATGTCACCTTCATAAGGCTGTTGATTTGTTTTTGATCCATAAGTGGTTAAGACACAGAATTTTATAGATCAAAAAGGAAAAAGGGATAGTATATAACCAGTTTTAATCGAAATCAAGGTAAAATGAAATGAAATGAAATCATATTTACATTTAATATTATTTCAAGTGTTCTCATTAAAATATACACTTAAAATAAAGATTAACCTCTCCTCTTTTCTTTGTTGTTTTTACAAACAGGAAACGTATTAATAATAATAATAATAACAATAATAATAATAATAATTTATCAAACTTGTTTTAATGACAGCCTGTACGGGACTTTAGAAATCAATTCGTCAGGCGATTCCACTTTGATATCAAGCGCTGCCCCGCTGGAAAGAAAATCAGGGGATCACGATGTGATGATTTTTCTCAGAGTATTAGTGATTTCAATAATCACATGATTCTAAAAACCACTCAATTCGTCGGGATATAAAGTTCTTTCAGCGATTTTACGAATCTTCTTGTTACGGCACTCAAACACCCAACAGTCAATGGCGTCACAGTGGTACTAACTCTGTGGAACCTTCAAACCTGATCCACCAACGGGAAATACTTATTCATTTTCTCCATTTCCTCGTCATGTACGTTCATATCAGAAGCTTATGCGAAGTCAATGATGTACCACCGTTCTCTGGCATGATCAATGATAACAACGTCCGGCTGATAGAAGTTCATCGGTTGTATGGTCTCAGCCGATATGCCCCACCATAACTCAATGCTATCCTGATTTTTTTTCAATTTTTTTCCCGGTACCTCCTCATAGCGTTTTCCCAAACATCTAACTTCATACTTTCTACATAATTCTCAGAATACTATCAATCGCATTTTATCTTGTAAACAAAATAATAATAATAATAACAATAATAATAATTAGAAAGTATTTGGCAGATATTTAATTAAAAATAAAAACTAAACAAATTTATGATACTAATGAAAACATTTTTTTAGTTTTGATCCCAATACATACAATTACAAACCCCACTAATCAAGGCAGTTTGTATTGCTTGCCTATTTAACAAAATTAAATATTTTACTAACAACATTATTGAAAAGACTTCAGTTCAGGGTTTGTTCATGGCTGGTTTCTAAGACAGAATATGCAATATGTAGTGGGAATGATTATATTGCAAAGTTTGATGAAAAGAAAGCGCTCGTGTTTGTTGTCATGTTCAAAGCATTGAATATTTCACTGAGGGTAATACAAGATTGACCGAATATACCTAGAGAGCTAATGGAAAGATCTACAAAGCTCATTTTTAAAAAGCTGGAATGTAAATCACGAACCAAAGAACGATAGTTTTTATATTTGTGAGACGCATTTTTATCCAGGTTTGCTTTATACCCCACCGTCAATTCAAGTATGTATAACTGAGTTCGTGGAGTAACTAAGAGCAAATCAGGTTGCAAGGCATCTCCATAATACATGGCGATAAGAATCCAGAGATACCAGCATATATTGTACAGCCTTCAAGAGATTTGAGAGCTCCTACTTAAAACTGTAATGCTGAGTTTTGTCGCCGAGTATAACGACCTTCCCGAAGGTACGTTTTGCAGCCGGCGATAACATGGTTTCTAGTTCAAACCAGGACGAGCAAAAAGAAGATAGACCAAGGCTCCATTTGGATAGATTTTTACGAGTTGCAAGGGTGTTATTCAAACAACGAATGGTAAAGCTGAAGATATTTTTGGGTAGCTTACTTTGAACTTCAGACCAAAACTTGTTACATTTTGAAGTCGCGTTGTCAGACAGAAATGAGAGAATGATATATTGAGTAGTAAAATGGCTTTGTAAACCCTCTTTGTGTTTTGTCTGCACAGCTTTCAAAACTTCTGTGTTTTTATAAATATCATGTTGTATATTTGTACTATTGCTTGTGTTTTTCCACAATGTTCGGATATTATGACTTGGTGACGACTTCAGAGCGTTACGGGTGACAGTTTGCCACTGTAGACGTTTTGTGGTAGGTAGCTGGAAGTTGAGTCCATATTGATTTTTTGGAAAGAGTTATGGAGCTTTTAGACAGGTCAAGCTACTGGCTTATCTATTTAGAGAGTTAAAGTATTTGGTTGTCGTCCGGTTAAGTAATTTAGAAACATTTGAAACACTGAGGTGCCAGGAAACTTTTTTTGAGGGCAAATTCATCATAGAGGCGGAATTTGTTGAAGAAGATATGGCAAAACAGACAGAAGCTTGGATTTGTGAGATTGATTGGTCATTTCAAAGTCATGGTAACATCCGAGATACTGGAAGGAACCTCTTTTTGTTATCAACAATGAGCTTGGGTTGAAATTGAAGAGATCTTGTTGTGAATTTTTTGATACCGAATGTGACACATTTTTCAACCGTTGTTGATCATGTTGGCCCATTGACACCATCGAGTAAAACAGTTTAAAAGTAGCTGATTCTCTCTTTCCCCACTTGTAATGATCGCAGCATCATCTGCAAACTGAAACCAGTGTACACGATTGAATATGCGGTCGTTCTTATCGTGAGGTGAAAAACCAAGTTGGTTGTATTATTTAGCCCTAATATATTGAATGAATGTGTTAAAACACATATTAAAGAGTAGTGGACTAAGACAATCACCTTGCAAAAGCTCACGACGAACTATTATAGCTTCAGTTCTCAAATAATCAGAAATAAATGTTTTTGTAAATTCAGTGTAAAGACTAGTGAATGAAGCCTTAACTTTGTCAGGAATATGATGGTGATCTAGAAGAGACGTTATTAAGTTATGGTGAACTTCACCAAAAGCATTTTTAAAGTGCAAAAGGTAATGACTAGGGAGCGTTGATTAGTGCGAGCCTTGTTTATCACCTGTGCTATCATTACATTGTGTTTTAAAGCACACTTTTAGGAGTGAAGCCTTTTTGAGTCTGATGTTTCACGAAGTTTTTATCCTTCAGGTATTCAAATACAGAGTCACGCAAACAGGATGTAAAAACTTTTAATGGAACCGTTTGTAGAGTAATCGGTCGAAAGTTAGAAGGGTCATCGGTGTTACCCTTCTTGTGTATTAAAATCGTAGAGGCCTTTTTCCATTCAGGAGGAACTTTGCCAGAAATCCATATGATTTTAATTATTTTTGTTAGGAAAGACCGTAGATAGGGACATCGTTTAAAGCAAATTATGGATATTTTATCTAGTGGGCATGGTGAGGCAGATGACTTCATACGACGAATAACTGATGTGATTTTTTTATATGATGGAGGATCNTTTTGTAAATTCAGTGTAAAGACTAGTGAATGAAGCCTTAACTTTGTCAGGAATATGATGGTGATCTAGAAGAGACGTTATTAAGTTATGGTGAACTTCACCAAAAGCATTTTTAAAGTGCAAAAGGTAATGACTAGGGAGCGTTGATTAGTGCGAGCCTTGTTTATCACCTGTGCTATCATTACATTGTGTTTTAAAGCACACTTTTAGGAGTGAAGCCTTTTTGAGTCTGATGTTTCACGAAGTTTTTATCCTTCAAGGTATTCAAATACAGAGTCACCCAAATAGGATGTAAAAACTTTTAATGAAACGGTTTGAAGAGTAATTGGCCGAAAGTTAGACGGGTCATCGCTGTTATTCCTCTTATGTATTAAAATCGTACAGGCCTTTTTTCATTCAGGAGGAGTTTTGCTAGAAGTCAATATGATTTTAATTATTTCTGTAAGCAAAGAGCGTAGATAGGGACATCGTTTGAAGCAAATTTTAGATATTTTATCTAGTGGGCATAGTGAAAAAGATGAGTTCATACGATGAATAACTGCTGTGATTTTTTTATATAATCGAGTATCAGTCTTGAAAAGATGTGCAGGTTTGTTAAAAGACGGAATCCATGACGGAATTGTAAAGTGTTTGTTAGGAATTGTCGATGTATTTGGACCACACGCTTTACGTAGCCCCAAACGTTTTTGGAGATCATGGTTAGATAGAGTGTGATTGTTATGGGAAGAAATCAGTTTTTGGCGAAGCAAATGGGGAACGTATTTGATTCCATGACTAATGCGTTGCTTTTTTAATAAAGCGATTTTCAATCTTTTTTTAATTTGTTAACTTTGCGGTCTTGATATTTTCTTGGAACTCTTCGTCAAAGTTCTTATTTGCAGTTCCGCATGTTTCTTTAAAATGCTCATAAACTGAATTGTTCATGAATCTAATCACGGAATCAATCGTCGAAGGTTTCAACTGAACAGATGCAAAAATATATTGAAAATAGCTGTTAGCAGTTTGCCATTGTTCACTTGACCTTGGGAAACGTATCTCCTTTTGGATTAAAACCTGTTCTCCACTTGACAATACTGTTGTTGGTTCATTATTGTTTAATATCTTTTCAGATATTTGCTCGTTTATGTCTTTCTCAAAGCCTCTAATTACTCTGCAGTTCCGCTGATGAATTCTTAAGTTTTTCAATCCTTTACACACTTGGCCGAATGAACATTAAACACCAGTTGTCACATTAGCGGTATAACTGTCTTTATTGTTTTTCCAAATCAATGGCAAGCTAATTTCTCGTTGAGGTTATAAATGTTTTCCTGTAACCGCCTTTTATATCTACAGATATGGTGTCCAAGAGATTAAAAGTCCTTTCTACAGAAACTTAAACCACAGATAATACCAAAAAACTCAACGCAAACATTTTCCTTTGCAACGAGTCAATTGATATAAAATTGTACTTTGAATGTTTAAAAACTGAGCAAAAATTTAGTGATTAAACGAGAACTGTGTACAGAGATGTCTGCACACCATGAATCAACAACTAATAATTACTAATAATAGTTATAATTATAATAATAATAATAATGATAATTTAATATTATTATTATTATTATTATTATTATTTTCTTTTGCTTTCATTTGTAATAAAGTAGATATCAAATATTTATCATGTTATTCAAGGGTTTTTAATCCAATGAGAAGATTTGAACTATTTAAATGGCCGTTTTTACAATAACTTCAACGATTGAAAAATGAAACGTCATTTAAGTTTGCAAGGTATGTTTTTTTTGCTGTGTCGCCATCATTTATAGCATTCATTTCTAGCCAAGTGAGAAAAGAAAACTCATTCGCAGGAAATCAGAAGAATTGTAAACCTCAAGGCAAAGGTCCATATGTAACAATATACAGATGATAAAGTGCTGATCACTTTATTAGAAGATTATCTGTACGAAATGATGAATGAGATAAAAACTGAAAGTAAGTAGAAAGGGTTACTCATAAATTGCAAGAAGACAGGAAATATGTAGTAACTAAATAGGTATTTATTAGGCTGTGATGTACGTATTGCTGGGGTATTAATCACGTGCGTAGAGTAGTTAAACTTCTTGAGGAGTACTAAAAATGAAAGCGGAACAATGCGATGCAGTGATAAGAAGAAGAGTAACAAAGACCAAAAGGCGCCTTTTAAAGATAAGTGAATTGAAAAAAAAATCAATTTTGTTCAGGAAAACAAAGAAAACCGTATCAAAAAGATTAAGCGTTGTCAGGTCAAATATATGGCAATAAATGCTGGTCGATATCTCAAGAAATGGAAAAGTCAGAAACGTCGTTTCACGGATACATGTTCCAAATATCGTAGACTGACCTTACCGACGTTTCAAACAATAGTGAACGCTAAAACGAGCCTTGTGAAAAATATTAGAATGACACATTTTGAGGTCTTGAAATATTAAATGGAACACAAAGGATTGGAAAACTTCATCCTGACAGATCAAATAGAGGGGGAAAAGGACAAAAGAAAAGCAGAAACTACAATATTTGGAAAATATCAGCAAGTGGATGGAAAAGGAAGCATGTAAAAGCTGAAAAATAGTGTTTCCAAAGGACGATTGTTCAGAAAATGAGCGGAACGGAAATTGTAGCAAACATTGAGTGATAACTTTCCGATATAGACAGACAGATTGAGAGACCATCTTTAACCTTAAATACTTCAACTGTTTCTGATGTTAAACCATGGTTTGCTGAAAAGGAGCAACACGACATTAAAATAGCGAGAGGTGGGCTTTCCTCCTGGGTTTTTCATGGAAAAGTTGCTGTTTGCAGCAATCACAGGGCCTTCCTATGAATTTTCATGGAACTGAAGTGTACTGTTTATATTGTTAGATGCTCAAAATTCTTTAAGTGGCTTATAATAGTATGTAAACTATATGTTTTATGTGTCACGGTCACACACGTGACCCCCTGCTGGTGCCAATTTTGCACAATGTTTTGGTGACAGAAAGAAAAAGGACTTTTATACTAAGATGTAAGGCATACAAATAAAGGTAAGACTACTGGAATCAAATAAAAGAGTAACTTTACCGAAAAAAAATAAATGGAAGTATGCTTTCTGGAGGAAGCTATTAACTTCCTAGCAACTATTAGAAAATGTCGGTAATTTATGCCAGTCGTTGAAAGAAGAGACAGTAGAGACAAAGCTGAAGGTGGAGCCGTCGGGAAGAAGGAGAAGAGGATGACAGAAGAGATGATTTATAGGTGGATTGAGAAAGGGTACAAACATAGTTGGAGAAAAGTTAATGGAAATGCAGGGCAAAAGAAAATTTAAAAAATTATCAAGATAAGGCAAAAAAAAAACATTGAAAGAAGAGATAGTCCTAAAATTTGAAGATACTGAATAAGGCAATTAATGTCAACAATGGAAATAGTTTTATGTAAATAGAAAGGAAAGGAATGTTTTTTTAATGTAAAAAGCATGTTCTAAATTCCAAGGTATACTCTTTTCTCTTGGCTAAATCTTTGTTTTCTTCTGTTTTTTTTACAGTTCCATGCACTTAGTGGTTTTATGTCTTGTATCGTTCTTTAAAAAGTTATGTAGCACTCCTTTTCTTTATGAACATGCAGAAATATTTTTCTACAACTCTTTATTCGTACATTTTCTGATTAAATATTTTATTTTATTTTATTGTTCTTGTCTCCTGATCCTTCTAGGCTATCTTACTCATTCCTATGGGATTGAAAAGATAAGTAATTTAGTTATGTAAGTAAGTATGTAATCCTTTAGTTTTATCCCAAGATAAACATATTAAATTGTTGAAGCATGCCAATGATCAGTTACATTTCAGCTAACTTGTTTATCTTCTCTTCCTGATCATTCTAGGATATCTCAAGGTGAAGTTGTTTTTAACTCAATTTTGAATTGATGCCAGGATTAATGATCTTAAGGAGTTCTTCCTTTTTGACTGGTCCTGATTTTTAAAGCAAAATTGTTAACAAACTGTTCTTTTATAAAAAATAGGGCTCATTGTATTTACAAAGTGTGGTCTTGCTGAAAAAAAAGAGTTTACTTTTTGTTCGGAGCATGACTTTAATAAAAATAGTTTTAATATAAATGGGAATTTTAATTTAATTAGTTCTGATACATTGCATGTGAGTCATGTGATCAAGATCATCCTCAGGGCCATCATGACCGGAACAAAGAACAAAATCCAAGAAAAGATAAACAACGTACAATATGGTTTTGTAAAAGACACTGGGACGAGGAATGCAATTTTTATCCTGAGAATACTATGCGAACGAAGCCTTGAAATGAAGCATAAAGTGTATCTATACTTTATTGATTACACCAAAGCTTTTGACATGGTCAAACACCAGAGTCTTATAGAAGTCCTGGAATCGCTTGATATCGACGGCAAAGATCTACCCCTTATAAAGAATCCATACTGGAAACAGACAGCTGCCGTAACAGTAGCCAATGATGTTTGTGGTTGCGTTCCCATCAAGCGAGGAGTGAGACAGGGATGTCTGTTATTAAATGATCTCTTTAATATATACAGTGAGATGATTATGAGGGAGTTGAATGGTGTAAGGGGTAGCGTCACTGGAGGCTATAACATCAACAACTTGAGGTTTACTTACGACGCAGTGTTCATCAGTAACTCTGAGGTGGAGCTGCAAAGGCTACTGGATATAGTGGGTGAGGCCAGTGGCCGATAAGGGCTTTCGCTAAACAGCAAGAAGACAGAGTGCATGGTTGTTAGCAAGCAAAGAGGAAAGATCCAATGTCAACTAAGCATTGGAAACAGGAAGATTAAGGAAGTAAAGACTTTTAAATACCTGGGCAGCATTATCACAATAGACAGCCAGTGTGAAACTGAGATCAAACCACGGATTGCCTTGGCAAAAGAAGCCTTCCAAAAGCTCACATCGATCTCAGTTAGCGGAAGCCTTTCACTATCAACTAAAAGAAGGATACTTGAGTGCCATGTCTACTCAATGTTGCTTCACGAAAGTGAATCTGGACATAATATCCTAGCAGATGGAGAAGAAGCTAAACACAGCCGAATTGTGGTTTTATCGCCGCATCCTGAAAGTCAGCTGGACAGCCCCTGCGACCAACGAAGAAGATGTTCTTACAAGGGTGACAACATCCAAGAAAGTAATGAAAACAATTAGGGAACGACAGATGAGATTCTTTGGTAATGTGAAAAGAAAAGATGGAGTAGAAATCTTACCAATCATAACGAAAGAAAAAGCTGGGGAAGGCAGAGGAAAACATATGTGAACTGCATGAACGAGTGGACGGGGGCAGCACCATGTGAAGACATACTTGCAATAAGGGAAAGAGAGAGATGGCGCATCATGGCAGCCAACATTCGCGAGGATACGGCACCTTGACGACAACTTTGCTTATCAAGATTTCAAAGCGGTTTATTGTGTTCAGCTTGTGATCAGTAGCTATTTTCCATTTGATGCAAGTAGCGTCTTTTGTCATTTTCATTTTTCCAGATTAAATCATCCAGGGTTTTTCACTTTTATTTCGTTTTCTTTACTGCAAATTGCTAATGCTTTTAGCTATTAAAAGGAAATTATTTAACTTTAAAAAGCTGTGACACTATTGGTTTGTTAACTGCAGATCCTGACCACAAAAATCAAAACAAAAGACCGTATGCTAACAAACCTTGCAGCGAAAAACCTTCTGACACAAAATACTATTTATCAAAATAACTTACAAAACCAATAAACAATAAAAATAATGCATTAGTAAGACGAGAAAAATAAAAAGTACCAACAAACATAAATAATGAGTAACCTTATTATATTTTTAGCAAATGAACGTATATTGCGTTTAGACTCACCAATTGCTCCTATTGTAAATTGAAGTTACGTTGTCGAAATGTATTTTGTGGTACAACCAAACAAAATATTAACATTTTTGCGTTTTGTTTGTTATAATATATAGTAGGAAAGATACATTTGTTGATTTGACATTTCAGTATGACATTTAAATATTCCTAGATATTGTTGATGAGGTTAAGCCTATGGTGATGCTTCATTAAAATTTTATATTAGAATCAGATAAGGGATCTAGTCGAAGATAGACAACAAAATGGAATTCATGGTTTTGATATTCTTGTATGCGGCTTTTAAATGTTTAAATGTTGGGTGTTAAAATAGCATTATGAAGTATTTATCACAAGAGCTTCCTTACAAAATACTTTGGAGATATATGTCAATTGTTCCCATATGCGAAGGAGTTTTAATTAAATCTCAGGTTATTCACATTCATTCATCAAAGATCAAAATAATTAAGCTTGACATAAAGCCTTTTAAAGCAATTCTATTTATAGTTCAAAAGAAGTATCAAGTTGCAAGAACTGTTTTCCCATATTGACATGCTTACAGTGCAATAGTGAAATTTGATTGGTTGGTGTAATTCAAAAACAGTAACTATATAATACAAGTGCAGGCGAGTAGAAGTTTGTTACACTAGAAATGATAGCAACACGAGAATAAAATATTCTTTACCATACTCTCGACTTATGAATTAAAATATAATAGCTATGAATGGTTTGACCTTTATTACTAAGCTCTTTTCATAAAAACACTTTTTTTAAATGAAAGAAATGTGTAAGTGGAAAATATAATACGATTTACATTGCTGGTTTTATGGTAACTAATTTTCGGAAAGAGTTGATCTTATCACTTGTCAGTGGGAGGAATTCGAGACCAAACTCTTTCAAAAAGGTTCGGAGCTTTCGTGTTGACATCAGACACTGAAAATAATTGGAGCAAGATATAATTTTTTGAAAAGTATATGTTTGGACTTAATCCTGAAAAGAAGAGAAACTTTTGTATGGTTGTGAAGAATTGTCTTGTGCACTCACATATTGAACATTTTAAGCGATTGAATGATTACCCAGAACTACGCCAGGGACTCAAATGGGAGACATAAGAATAATTAGTCTTTTAACGGTGATCACTTTTGAAAAGACATCAAAGTGTTGCAAAGAATAAATCCAGAGGGAAAGGGAGAAAGGGAGACAGACGGACGGGGAAGAAGGAAATCTGAAGCAGCTAACAAGATGTCAAGGAGCCCTATTTTGGAATACCCTCCTTGTCTCAATCACAGGAAGGTCCTCTAAAACCCAGGCTCTCTGAAACACCTCCTAAATCTACTGAAATTAAACTTCTTGCTTGCTGGAATGTATGGACTTTAACTTTTGGATTTGAAAACGACTTGGGTTTAAGAAAACGTCTTACTAAGTCAGGAATTGGATTCACTTTAAGTTGGTAATATTTCATTTTTAAAACCCACTTACCAGAAACCGGCCCATTATAGGAGATCTCTTGCACCATAATTTGGTATGGAAAGCTGCAAGGAAAGAAAAAGCAAAGAGGAAGTTGGTTTTGACATTCGAAATTGTATTATACACTATTGTGAAACGCCTGTGTCTATAGTCACCAGACTTATAATCTTAAGGATTCACACTGCCACAGACTCTCTCAGAATTGTTAGTATTTATGTACCTTCCCTAGACTGACGACGAGGAAAATACTTAGTCCTACCAGCAGCTTGAAAAAGAGAGAGGAAATGTTCCACGAACAGATAAAATTGTAATGTTTGGGGATTTCAGTGCAAGAGCTGGAGAGTCAGTTGAAAGCTAAACAAGAATACTAAGGAAATATGAGTTCGGAAATATGGATGTGAATGGACATATTAGAAAGCTATTGGAACTATGTCCAAGCAAAATCTATGTATCACTTACACCTTCTTTGTGAGAAAAATTAAAAAAAATATTGGAAGCATCCAAGATCTGTGCATTGGCACCAGTTAGACTCAGTTTTGACAAGACGTTCACAGGTAAAGAAAATCCTGTACAAGAAATATATCCGAGAGCTAAATATGACGCTGACCATTCTTTTTGTCAACTAAGAGGTGGAAGTTTGTGAGAAACAGACACACCGAAACAAAACTCAAAAGCATCTTTAAATAACCGCGAGTAAAATGAAGGAATATCAATCAGACAAGACATTTGAGTATCAATGTAAGTCAAGAGTTGATGCCAAGCAACGAGACATAGTATAAACTACGGGATGGAATTTTCAAGACTGCGGGTGTGATCTTTGGCCAGAGTGTAAATAAAAATGTCTATTGGTTTAAGGGAAACTTTCCAACAGATTGGCGGGGAGAAATATTAGCATAGATTGCCTAAAAGCTCTTTAGGTATTAGAAATCTGGAAATTAGCAAATGGGACGTTGCACGATGCCAACAGAGGCAAGGAGATGTGCCCAGAGTTATTTATTCAACATTTGCAATGCCATTCGAAGAGCTATAAATTTTTGGTTATCATAGAACGAGAATTGGAAAAAAAACCCCTCTCTACCTAGTTCAATTTTCACATATACGAGACTTAAGTGTTTTCGTCATTTCTGTATTGCTCAGAGATGTAGACTCCGTATACTAAGAATATGGAAAGGCTGAATAGCTTTTGCATGAGCTGTTTACGAAAAATTCTGAAAAAAATGGTAGGTCAAGATATCTGATACAGAGATACTGAAGCGGTCGGGATTAACACACCTGGGAACTGTGATTATGCAGGATCCATCAAGATGGCTTGGACATGTCAAAAGAATGAATTATAGCCACAGTCGTCGCACAGTTCGATTTTGTAAAGCTGGCGAGGACTTTAGGGAAAAAGGATGTCTCTTGTTGAGTTATCATGATAATTGCAAATGTCACATGAAATAATATTATATAGATATGGGTAGCCAGAAGGTGTGAGCAAAACAACGTTCATCTTGGAAGAAAAATTTGATCATGGAATAAATTTCCTTTTCTTTTTTGAATTGTAGTTTGGCTGACGAGGTACTTTAACTTTTGAAACATTTCCATTTCTTCCTTATTTGCGTCATTTCCAGTGATATGACATAATTTAGTGAAACCCGCCCTCAAAGCAATTTGACAATACTGTGTAATTAACCTTTACCAAAGAGCTTTGAGAAAAACGTGTAAAGAGCAAAAGTTGCTTATCTAATACCTTAAACATAATGTTTGGTGCAAGTGCTGAACAAATTTATCTATCATGACTGAGGCTATGAATAGTTGTACATTGCCCAAATCTTCTATAGTTAAAGACTAGTTTTTGTAATTCAGGAGGTAAAAAAGCGAGGTCGTCAAGTAAAATAGTGGGAAAATGATAATTTGCATGTCGTCCTTCTTTTCTGATAGCTTTAAGTCTGTTATTTGTGCATGGTGAACACAGCTACCAGATGGCAAAAATTATAAATAAAGTCGAAGGTGTGCTGGAGTGCCGGTAATTTTGATATTTAAGAACTTTTGTGTTTTTGTTTTTGTTTATATTGTATTTATTGTATATTATTCTAGGTTATTAAGGTTTAATAAAAAATCAAATACATTTGAAGTACTTTGCCTGTCAGGAAAAAGATGCTTGATACAATTTTTAATTGGATTTTCTCTTTTTGTAAACGCTACTTTCTAAAAATGGCACATTCACAAGGAGGCTTTAGAAAATTCAACCTGGAAAGGTGTAATTATTGAAAGAAAAGCTTTAAAGGCTTCTAAATCTTTTGGTGAGACATATCTAATGCATTTCTTTAAACTACTTTAATTTTTTTGCTTGGAAAAAATTAATTTATAAGTCTGAATAAATAAGTACATTTCTGTTTCTGGTTCTCTAATTCTTTATGGTGTGCTTTTCTTCCCTAATTAATTTAATATCAAGAAGAACAACATTTTGATTTTTTCTTGAAGAAAAAGAACCCTACTGATTCGTTTCCAAGGCCATTACTTGCTGATTCCATCCATTTAGGGTTTGACATAGGCCCGAATTTCAGACTGTAAAAATGTTGTTCTGTTAACAACAAAATTAATTTAAAAAAATTTTCTTATGAAAATATAATAATTATAATGCTCAGTTTCACTCAAATAAATATTTGTTGCTAGATGTATGTGTAAATTAGTCTTCAAGTTGCGGTGGTCAAAATTAACCCTGAGATCTGAGACCTTAGGGGGTAACTTTGACCACTTATAGGAAGCCATTTCAAAGAAAGTTGTGAATGAAGGTGTGAACAGAGACCTTTAGTGAGTAACATGGGTTTATTTTTTGTGGGAAATATTGCTAATTTTTTTTTCGGGTTAAATAGATTTTTAATTTCCTGGATTGTGTTAGTAACATTTTAACTTGGTCATTGTTTCAATTACTTTTTTTACAGTTAGTTCCCACTAATATTCCCTATTTAAGAATGATCAAAGGTACTCCACAACTTTTGGCAACGGGATAACTTTGACAACCTCTGTATAAAGTGCTCAGATCAAGTAATGACTACGTTTGAATTGGTTATTTCTTGCTCCTTGGGTTCAGTATGATTCTATTGATTTGAGCTTTGATTGGAGATAACTTATCGTCACACTCGACTCATAGGGTTATTGGGGCTTTTGAAGGGCATAACATTCCTTTATCCGGATACTACTGAACGTTAGCCATCTCTGCAGCCTCTAGATTTTGTTTCTTTGCACCATTAAAGAAGTATTTTAGACAAAATCTAAGAGAATGGAAATTGAATGGACGAGACCAGATTTTCAGTACTTTACGAAAGGGAGACTTTGTTAAAGTGCCTGTCTCTTTAATTTTTTCACTGAAGGATGCATGCGTTGAAAACTTGAAAGTGGATTGCAGTTTGCAAGAAATTTGCCATGGAAAATCCTCTTGGTCCCCGAGAAAAACGCTTGATGGGAGCCTTGTTGCATTAATAGTCTTTCAAATATGTGTGTCAGGGAAAATGACAAGGACAGTACTCGGGCATCTTGCAATAAGATAATTCATTTTATTGTGGAGTCTGCTTGCGCAACAGCTTTCTCTTGAGACGGCTACTCTGAATTCAAAACGGATTCTGAGACCAAAATCGAAGGGGTTTACACATGAAAATCCAACATTGACTCTGATGGATCTCTATCATATGTAGAAAACTGCCCTTAATCAGGAAAAGAAACTTACCAACAGGTATAATCAGTGACACTGTGGTTGGCTAATATGCACTTGTAACGTACAAATATACCAGCTTTGAAAAGCGCTTTATTGATGAGGGTAAAAGGAAGGCGATTCAACAGAAGAAGTCTATTTCATGTGTCTGCAACAATTAAAGAATTATGCCTTCAAATTCAGCAAAAATGTTGTAGAAGATGATTGTATCAAACATATATGTCGTTAATATTTTCGAATCACCTGCAAGATTCTGACGAAATGTAACATTTGTTTCTAAGTCATCAACTAGCGTACTTAACTATGTAAAAAGCAGCTTATTGTACTGATTTTATGTCTGGAATTGCATTCTTTATTAAACATGGTGTTTGAAGAGACTCTCTACAAGCTGATACTGACTTGTTAATTACAAATGGTCCAACAAGAGTTCTACAGCTGCGGTTCAGATTCACTTTATCCTCTCTTCTTGCAAATTTTGTCTATATTTATCTTCCTGTCTATTTACTTTTTATCTCGACTACTGACAATATTTCATTTCTGGCTTTATCCGTCCCTTCCGCAGTTTTAAGATCCACAGACAGGAATGATGCCAATTTGTGCTTCAAGAAATACCTTGCCCTTAGAAACTCCACCATGTACTGGGTAGCTTTGACCGCCAAGCAATTATTCTAATAAATCAAATCGTGAGAAGCACTATGAACAAGTTTATTCACGAGTGCCCTGAGCAATGCTGTGCAGCATCATCATCATCAAATACGCCTTCCGTCGTTTGTCGACACGGCGCCAAAAACCCAATATTTATTGGATTTTTATTTAGACATTCCTCCGAAGAGTTTTGGCGCGTCACCAACCAAATCCATTCATGCTCACCTGACAAGGAATGAAAGTGTTCCTGCGGCCATCTTCAACCGAGGGCAAAATTTTTTTTATTTCAACACAGCTTTTAAAATTTGTAGAACTGGTCCACGCGTATAAGAAATAAAGCACCTCACTTTATGTTGAAAATGGTACAAAGTTAACAAACTTATGGTACTCGAAAACCAAGATTTGATTTTTATTGTAATTATTTGCTTCATACCGCAAGGTTTAAGAAAGGTCTTATCATTACGAAATGGTTCACTATCACATTTTCTTCCATTTTTTGTGTTGCACACGCCTCCTTAAAAATCCCAAAATCAGAATGCCACGGCGTTTGTCAGTAGTTTTAATTTCCAAATCTTGTCACCAAACACCCTGTAATTTGTTCTCTTGGTAGTTGAGATTATCCTTTGTTTACTCTATTAAACACGGAAATATATCAAATCTGGAAATTTGTAACAACTGCCAATTTTCTCTTTGTGAAGGCCAATAAAAGAAGCAAGAATTAACAAGTGAAATGTGTATTTGGAAGAGGAGTATTTGTTGTTTCACTGGGGGTCAGGGGGTTTGAGCATGCGCTGTAGATAAAAACAACCTATGGTGAGTGGCTGCCCTTGTTGAGGATGCAAACCCGAAGTCGAAGGAAAGCAATGTCAACGATGAATCATTGAACAACCAGACAATGGACAACAAAATGGTTGATAATGTATTCGACGAAGTGAGTATGACTTTACCAATTTTTTTTAGGCCTGTTAAAACACTGAGGCCTGGATGGAAAGTGTACGCTGTCAGTTGCATGCGCCTTTGTGCTTGTTTTTGAACGCCAACCCTTATAATTTATGAATTTAGTTTTCCCGACCGTTAAATATTAAGGACCACCTGTGATACTAACTTTAATGTCAAGTTAATACTTGATGAGCCACTTCACCAACAAATGTTTGATGAAAGCGTGTTTTATTGTTTGGGAAATTTCCGATACCACGATGCTAGTCGCTCGTTGACAATGATGGTATCACTGAAATTCGTTGCATTCATCAAGGAATCTGACATCAATGCAAATGAGCCTTAGTACTTAGAATTAATTTTTTAAAGCCCGCAACCACAGTGGTTACTATATTCAAGGGATCCTTCAAAAGAAGTAACATTTAAAATTTTAGAGCTGTTCTAAAAAAGTGCGTTTTCAGCAGCCATTTGAATAGATAATACATTGTAGTTACCTGAGAGCCAAATTTCCATTCTAAATTCTTTTCAATCATCATTTTGAGAATTTACTTCTCACAATGTAAATTGGATCAAACATTAGCATAAATTGAACCTCCTACAAACTGGAAAATGGGAAAGTCATGAGTAACGGGTCATGTTCGTTTGTGTTGTCAACCAAGAAAAAGAGTGTCATTTACATTTTCTCCTACTTCTGAAGTACCCCTGTAAAGTTACCTTGAGCAAACCCTTACCTTTTTATCTAGTCTGTTACTAAAGTGATGTCAGCATAGAGGGGGATTGATTGTCTTCCAGTTATTGCTGTATTGTCTATTCGACTTTTTAGAACTATATGACACAAGCCAGACCTTGGGAATGCTCCACTGTAATTGGAACTTTTAGGATATTATCAGAAGGCGGTACCAAGGAAGACTAGGGTGTTGCTTTAATTTCAGATAATTTATGTAAATTCCCTCATCAGTTTGGTGCAGAATCCGATTACTTTTCATGGCCAAACATACAATGACAACCACGACAGGAACCAATATTTCCCTGCTGAGACAAGTCGCTACCTAACTGCAACACACCGTGAATTTTTTAATATTTACTTCCACAGCTTGAAACAAATTTCCTTCCTGAAGGAACAAATTTATTATTTCAAGAATACTAGGTTGTAGATTTGAACTTCATTTTCTTTCTACTCACAAACACCAAGTATTTTTCTGCCAAATGAGTAGTATTGAATTCAAAATTTAGTAACTAATTTGCCTTTGATTTTTGTGTAACCAAAAGTTTGTTTTCTTACGTGGTTTTAGTTCAAGACGTTAAAACAGACCGAAATTACATTATTTCTTTAAGTCACCACCGTTTGCTTTTTTATTTTCAAAAATACACAAAAAAAATAAAGTTTGTAGAGCGATCAATGACATACCTGGAAATAAAAACTCGTTTTGTTGCCAGGAAGATATAAAACTACTTGTGAATTATGCGCCAACAATACCTGCCCATCTTTTCAGGATTAATTTCTTTTGTTGTTTTTTCTCAACAGATGAAATTTGATAAGTCAGAAAAACCATTTTTGAGAAACCCTACATCCCACTTTTTATACTTCTGAAATACTATCCACCAGATAAGGTCTTTGGTGCCTGAAGGAATTGTTAATAACTTCAGGAATAGACACCCATTTTACTGTTTCAATCTTGAGCTCAGGTGAAAATGATGAGCTTTGGATGGCATGATGAATCTGGTCCTGTGAAAGGACCTGTTTCTTGCCATACACCTGTCAGATGACCTTTAAAGTTAAAAGGCAATTAGTTGAATATACAATGATGGTAGATGACATTTAAGAAGATAAACCAGTACCACTTGGTGCATTCACCAGCATGTTGAGTTGGAGATATCTAGCCATCCTTTCCATATTTTTTTCTGTTACTCCAATTCCATGGACACAATAACCACTTGTTACATATATGTCAACTTTGAACCAAGAAGCAATGATTAGGCTATTAGAATATCAGAAACATGCCATAGATATTCCTTCCAGTTGAGTATCCCTGTCAGGAATTATCTAAATACATTTTATTAGGACCATTTGCATCTGCTAAGGGGCATTGGAAGGTTAATTATACTGAAGTATGACTGCTTTGTAATTCACTTGACTTAAGCAAATAGAGAGTTTCCAGTCATTGGAATCATAGTAAGTTATAAAACCAGAAACCTGGCAATTCTTTTATTGCTTTTTAAAATGGATTCTAATGCAGTACCTAAACAACATACACATAATGCAAATATGGTAAATTTGATTTGCTATGTCCAGTGTTTGTGTTGCTTTAAGGGTATCCAAAGTGACTCCATTTTTCATATTAGTGATTCCTTCTTGAGAAATATTTTTTCTTTTCAAGTCATTTATACGATTTGTACTGCATTTCTGTGGTCCTCTTTGCCCTCCCTTTGTATCTCTTATATACTGGCAATGGTTTACTTGTTTGAGCATGAGTTGGAGTGTTACCCAAGCACATACAAACAGAAATGAATATGACCTAACACTTGCTTAAGTTTTGGAGGTATAGGCTGTCTTTAGAGATTAAGTGCTTTTTTGTTCATAGCTTTCTTGGAATATTAACACATTGTAATATGTTACCACCTGTAATTTTTATTTTTGGTGAGCAACCTACTTTATTTGTTTATAAAAGCTTGTACAGTATTTGTAGCATTGTTGCCTCATCATCATCATCATCATATTCAGTTTAACGTCCGTTTTACATGCTAGCATGTGTTGGACGATTTCTTGAAATTGACTTCCATTTGCCTGATGATCGAAATATCATGAAACTATTAGTTGCAATCACAGTTCTTATTTTTCGTGTTTTACCTTAATGTATATTGCTCTGCTATATACATTGAGCACTTTTTGATACAAATACACAAAATCACACACACACACACACACACACATATATATATATATATATATATATATATATTAACAGACTTTGAAATAAACATAATAAAGAACTGCCATAATGATCTTTGTTGTGAGTATGACTTAAGTCTGTAACCAGTTGTGAGGTTTTCATACAGGAAATAGGCTACCATTTGCCACAGTGATCTCCAGGTCACTACAGAACAAGGTGTTGTTTCTGTTAACTACCCCCAAGGTCATGAAACACTGCTTTGGCATACAAAGAGTCTGTTCCATCATTAGGTTGGGATGGCTAGCCTTGATTGTTCAACCTCAGAAAGAAAATTAATAATAATAACTGTGTAATAGTATTGTTGGTTGCAACATACTTTAACACGAACCTTGCATAAGTAAGAGTTCAAACTAAAGCATAAAGGAGATTGAAATTTAAAAATGGTCACAGACTATCACTCAGCTTGTGCCCACTGGAATTCAGTGTGCTTCAAGTCATCTACAAGCTAATACAGAAAGTGATCATAATGTGGATTTGAATGAGGGTGTTTTATAAATTATTTTGTGAGTTAACTGATAGAAGTTTTGAATGATTTTGTTATTGACAAGCAATGAAGAGGTTAAGAAATTAATTATGAAATGTTACTGTATGAGCAGAACATTGAAAAGAAGTTACAGAAGAGTGATGTTCAGAATTTTGTAACAGAGTGGTTTATTTGAAGTAACTGAACAACTGTTTAGCAATCAGGCAAGGCTGGTTGGTTGTAATGAGTCATTGTCAAAGGTAGAAGTAGAGGATATTCAAAAGAGGATTTACAAGGGAAATATAGCAAGTAGTATTTCTTCAAAGTCAAACCAGGCAAAGGTTTGATATGCAGAAAAATCTCAAATAGTCAATGAAGTCAATGAAGAAGACAAACATATTCTCCAGATTGTTTTTCAAATGATGCAAATTCAAAAGTAGTAAACAGGAGAAGAGAGTAGAGAAAAAAAGAGTACAATTATTGAATGCTTGTAGTTGATAAAATAAAGACAAAACATTATGGAAACTAATTTGATTGTCCAAGGTATAGCTAATGTAGTAGAAGGATTGATGAATTTCTTTAATGGAAAGGCCAGACTCTGGAAAAAAAGAGATTTGAAAGCATATTCCTTAAGTCAAGAAATAAATGGATGGGAGAATTGAAAAAGAAATAAATAAAGATGACATAGAGAAAATATTTTTATCAATACAATAAAGGGGTGCTAAGGAGCTCAAGCAGAATTGGACCGAGGGCTGTCAAAATTCACTAATATGAGGACAGAAGCAACTGATATGTCAGAAAATGTCTGTTGAAAACTGACTAGAAATTATTGACTGACCAACTTAAAGATAAAAGCAGACCATTTTAAAAACTGGATACTTTTGAAAACAGGCCATTTTGAAGTGAAATAAGAGAAATATAGCTCGTAACTATGAATTAAGTGGGTTTAAAGAGGTGGGTCACTTGGTCAACAATGTTAATAGAAAAAGGAAATATATAGGTTAATGCAGTAAGATTGAAATTCAGTTAGGTAAATTATTGGAGACCAAGCTATGTGCCCCTGGTAGAGGTTATGAGTTTGAATTAAACCTTTCACAAAATTGATAAAAGAAAATTTAATTGCAATTTGAAATTTGGCAAAACTCTAGTGTGACAAGTGGCAGGACATATCAGCCTGATATTGAAGGACAAAGAAAGACAGAGAGGTTATAAATTTCTGACTTATTTGTTAAAGATGCAGACAAGAATGAGTACAGGTCATGCTTTTGAATATTTGGAGCTTGAGAATTTATTGCCAAGAGAGCAGTTGAGTTGTAGAAAAAAGTTGGGAAGTAAAGAATTGGCTTATAATTTGATAGGATGGTTTATATTAACCAACTCAAATGTTACAGTAATAAGTTATAAAATTGTTTATGATATGTGTATCACAGTTGCTCATTGGAATATAAAAGGAGTAAGGGACAGTAGATCAGTCATAAAATAACCTACTAGATAACAATGACATAAGACACAGACAAGAAGCAGAATTTATAGCTCCCTCAAAATTACTTATAAAAAAGCAAAAGTTTCAGAGGTAACACAGAAATGTTCCAGCACACAAACTCTTACACAAATGGTACACTAAATTAGCAAAAGGAAACTGCAGAGTGCTATGTCATTTACATTGTTTATGAGTGTCTCCAGCAGATGATGACACAGTGATTCTAGCTGTAGAAGAGCTCTTCAGTGTTGTCTGACAGAGATCTTGGTTGAGATGTGATGGTTTGCAGCAGGATAAAAAACAACTGCACTCTTTCACAGTGTAAAACAAATTTAATTGAGTGCCAAAGAAGAAGAAGAAGAAAGAGGAAGAAGGAGAAGGTATACTTTTTAAAGCCTGAGTGCTCCAAATATATACAATTTAATGAACAGACAGATTCTGTGACCACAGTTATGTAGCAGTTGTAGAAAATTCAAATAACTGTAAGTGGGGAAGGATTACCCTTGAAGGAAAAAAAATTATTTCTGTGACATGACATATTTACTAATCCATGTGCTGAAGTATTGGTTGCAAAGTAGATCATTCAGCATTGTAAATATACCATAACTTTTATCATATGATGACTATATTCAAAGCACATAATCACAGAAGAAAGCAACTGAGTATTTTGTATTTACAGTGAAATCAGATTTGATTGTTGCTGCAAGATATCAATGACATAAGTCACAGATACACACTGTTGCTGCAATAACAAAGGCCTATGCATATCTGGAATTCTGTCAAGGAAGTGTTGTTGACAAGAATCTCAGTGATTATGCACAACAGTATTAAACCCATGCTAGTTATAATCATTAATTAATGATATACTTATGTTTTTTATGAAACATTGATGTGTTTTCATAGGCACACTCATCATAGTTGATTGCTGATCACTCATTATCTTTCAGTGTGAGACTTTAGCTTCAGATCTGTGATATCTATCTTTATAGAGGATGATACAATTCAGTTGTTTACAATGAAAATATAATAAACACTGCTGTCAACATGTGTCCTCTTATGAGAGAGAAATATATATAAAATTAAAAACTAAGAATCAGATTACTTAATCAGTGTTTTGTAACTCAAATGTGTTAAATTGCCCAGGCTCATGTCTACATCTATGGCCACAGTGCACAGAGTGTAAAGAAGATAAGTTTCACCATTAGTTAGGGGAGAAACAGGAAATGGCACAGATATACTCAAGGGAACTTTTCATAGCATTTGTGAAGAAAACAAATTTTATTGCTTGTGAATTGGTTGTTTGCTTTCAAATTATAAGGTCTATCATTGTTACCACTGACTATTTATATTTTGTTATATTTTATTGATTTATGCTTAGATTTCCAGGTTTGTTATAGTTAGGGATTGCAGATTTTTACTTTATTGCAAGGTGGTCATACTCAGACTTTTAAGTTGTCTTTGTTGTATGGAGACAATGAGCCTTGTACAGGGTCAGGTAGGAATAGCTGCTTTAATTCAGAGTTCCACAAAAGGAGTTGAGATATTTTACCACAATATGTAATTGCTCAAGAGTTACGTAAGTGTGGAATTGTTAACATTGAGTTTGTCACTGTATCTTCTGTTGTCATTTATATTTAAAAATAAACCCAGAAAATTAGGATAGGTTGAGAAATAGAAGCATAAATTTCTTAACATCCACCTTGCATGTAATTAGCTTTATTTTTCAACCAATTCATCAAAGCACCTAACAAAGAACATTAACAGTATTTGGGTGAAATAATAGAAGTCTAATTTTTTACTTAAAGATGATTTTAAGTTATGTAAATATGAATTATTGATTCATTGGAAACACAATGGATTTCTTTTTAGGTTATGTATGTATGTATTTATTCGCCACTAACAAAAAAATACAAATGTTCAAAGGTAAATGTTGAAAACCTAATACATGATGTTATCCAAAATATTTAAAAAATAAGAGTAAACAGAAACAAAAAAGAATGAANACATCCACCTTGCATGTAATTAGCTTTATTTTTCAACCAATTCATCAAAGCACCTAACAAAGAACATTAACAGTATTTGGGTGAAATAATAGAAGTCTAATTTTTTACTTAAAGATGATTTTAAGTTATGTAAATATGAATTATTGATTCATTGGAAACACAATGGATTTCTTTTTAGGTTATGTATGTATGTATTTATTCGCCACTAACAAAAAAATACAAATGTTCAAAGGTAAATGTTGAAAACCTAATACATGATGTTATCCAAAATATTTAAAAAATAAGAGTAAACAGAAACAAAAAAGAATGAAACAAACAGGTGGGATGGTAATCTAGAGAAACAGTGGCAGGGGTAGCATAATACAGATCATGAAGACCTTATTTTCATTATTGCCCCTGGTTATTAATGTGAGCAGAATAGGTGTGGCAGTCTGATCAAGAGCTGAGTTTTACTAATAGTGCAACTCAAAAGAAATGAATAAAGATCAGCAATAGCATAATTGGTACCCTGTATTTAATCTAGAGATATAAATGTAGTTTGGAATAAGATATAAGCCATTGTTTTATATGATTTTTTTGATGAGCCTGCTGCTAATTTAGGAAATATTGCTA
Organism: Morbakka virulenta; assembly: GCA_003991215.1. Taxonomy (NCBI): domain Eukaryota; kingdom Metazoa; phylum Cnidaria; class Cubozoa; order Carybdeida; family Carukiidae; genus Morbakka; species Morbakka virulenta. Next base: position 3,477,136 of record RDPX01000026.1, read on the forward strand.
CAGAAAAATTTGAAAACTTATGACTGAGACATGCTCTTTTACAAGGATTGAAAGTCGCTCCATATTCAGTATTATATTGCAGAATTTTGTACAAAAAGATGATTGTGGTGAAAATTTCAACAAAGCGAGAAAATGCACTGTAATATGAAGACCTGCAGAATATTACAGTTGCCTGGCAAAACTGTAATCTTTTTTTGCACAGGATACAAAGAGCTTAAGCAAATTGAGTAGAACTGATGAACAAGACAGGTGATAAAATCATACCTTCATATAGTTCTGGGTTGTTTTTTTCTGGTCTTGGTTTTATAAGAAATGCTGCTGGTATACATCCAGTGACAAGAAACTAGAGCAGTAATTCACAAATGCACCTGTGGTTTATTACTCCATGATTCTACCTGTTGTATTATATTTTAAAGCTACATAATCTGAAAGTGACTGCTTTTTCAATAAAAAATGTTGGCAACTGTTTTTATGGGCATGTTTGAAAGTTATTTGATAGAAGCAAAAAGAATACAACATTCTGTCACCTGAAAAGGAATTGTGAAATGTTCACAAATCTTCCTGTATGTTATTCCAAACAATAATATACACTGATGCATTGCATGATTGCTTCACAAAAGATGATTACTGGAAGACCACAAAAGACACTTAATACTGTCACTTTACAGCAATCGAAAGTGTGCATGCATGAAAGAGGTCCTATTTTGGAAGGAAAAATTTGTACAATGATTTGCCAGGAGGCTTTACATAGAATTTCAAAAAAAATTGGGTTTGTTTTTAAAAGAATGAGGTAAGACATACTGAGTTATAAATTAGATTGTTTTTAGTGCTATATGGTATGACAGTATGTAAATTTTAATTTTTTGAAATAAGTTTTCTGAGATTTTTTATTTAATTTTTTTGTAATTAGGGCAAGTATTGAAAACAGGAAGTTTCTATTGAAGCTAAATTCCTGTTAATGTTCATATTTTGTAATTTACTGAAGCAATAGTATGAATTGCTACTTAAAATTATATACAAAAATGAAATGTTACAAACAGGAGGAAAATCACCTGGTAGTTTAAATGTTTTCACCCAGATTAAGGAGTGGATAGATGGAGGACTAGTCATCAATTGGTTCTTTATGATTTGGTCAAAATTTGAAGGTTTAAAGGATTGAATGTTTTTATCTCTTGTTTGAGGCCCCTTTAGTGGATATTTATTTGAAAATGTCTTCAAAAAAGCTTCAAAAATTGGAAGATGCAAAAGTTGTTCATCTGCTGGATGATCAATGAAGAACACATTTTAACAAATATTGTTCTCACAACAGAAGTTAGCAAATAAGTATCTAAATGGATTTAAAAGTGCATTGAGTAGGATTCTGCATGAGATTCGTACAAAATGCTTAAAAAGTGTTGCATTATACACAGTTTTTATAATTTTTAAGGAGAAATTTCTTGTGGATGACTAGTTGGATTAACCACTTTATTACAGAACCCCCCATCCATGCCTAAATTTTGCAGGTTTTGGCATGGAAAGCAAAATAATAAAAATGTAGTTTGAGTTACTTGTATACACAATTGTATATTTAGGTAGGTTAACAGTCTAAAATGGGACACAGGGCAGTACAGCACTTTGGATTTGTAGGATAAATCTTGATTGGTAACAATATTTGATTGAAAATCACCATGGCAACAACTAGAATAAAGGCAAAGGTATTGGTTTTAGTATTTAGGTGTTTCAACCTTAAGCTTCTTATTTCATTTGTTTAACCCTTTTTCATTATTTATGAGCTTTGTAAAAACTGTTTTAATTACAAACACACACTTCCATCATTTTCTTTCATAATATATATGATAAAATAGTTTCCTGGTAAACAAACTGTTTACCTCATTATAAGGCCATTGGCCAACTTTTAATAATACTGGTAAGCATTGCATGGGAATTGTAGTTCTACTGAGATGAGTTTTTGAAGTATGTCACGTGCCGTGGAACATAGATAAAAGGTATTGGAAGGGTTAGATCCAGAAGTACTCTAACTGAAAGTCCCTGAAACATCTTGGAGACAGAGATACTAGCAAGGTTAAAATTGAAGAAAATTATTCTTGTACATTGTTATATCTGGTTGTATTACAGGTGTTTGTTTTATATCTGAGTAAGTTTTATAAATTTCCACACTATACACTGCAGTGTGACATTAAATATACATTTCAATCAATTAAAGGAATGAAAATAAAATGAAATAAAATATGATAGTTGTACCAGATCATACTTACACTTTTACTGCACTGGTTAATCATCTACTTGCAGAGACTTTCTATCTAGGTAATCCAGTCTTTGGCTCCCCATTCTTCTCTTTACTTCCAAAAAAAATTTATAATTGGGTTTTCAAAACCTTGTCAGTGATAGCCAGAAACTGAGAAGGCTTTTGCGTAAGCATTTCAGAAGACTCCTAATTAGACTAAGCTATTATGTAAAGGGGAAAAGAAAGCTTGGAGAGTATGTTAATGTATGTTTGTGCTACCTGATACCTTCCATAACCAGATATTAAGTGCATAATAGATTCAAAGGAAATGACCAGTGAGCAGGGTTTTGAAATAAATGGAAGAAAATTGTAGAATTGAGCAATACAAAAGTTCCCTGCGTAACATTTATGGCTGTCAAAATATTGGTATTCCATTTGTGATATTAAGCAAAAAACCTGTTTATCCAGAAATAGCATGCACTTCGTTTTTGAAGTAGTTGTTAAATACAGGTAAATATGGGGTCAGTAATTTCCTGTGCAATTAACAACATTTTTAAATATGATAGGACTAGCTCTAAATTATACAAAGTTGTTTGAAACAGTTGACTTTGGTACAAGATAATAATACCAGTATCTTACCAAGTGGGCTGGTTCCGTTTTGACCTCCGATACTAATTTTGTACATAGTCACTGTAAACTGTGATAGAATTTCAACATACAGTTAGCTTCTGAAGTTTGAGCAAGTAATAGAACAATGAGAGTATATTTATTTCGCTATTTGTTAAAATCCAAAGAGTAAAGTGGTTCTTGTGTAAAGCAGAAAACGCACAGATTGGTTTAATATTCATAATCTGTGGTTTGGTTTATTTATATCAGATGTGGCTTACGTTGACTTATACACTTTAAGTTGATAAGAGCTCACAGGAAGGGATGACCAGACAGGTCAAAAACAACAGATCATGTTTTATGATTTTTCTTATAATATTGTAAGTAGGTAGAGTAATATTTCAACATTATGTTTTTATTAACGTAATAAAATTGTTTTTGTCACTTTACATCTTGGAAACTTAGGTCTCCCAAATTGTTGATAACACTTACAATCTTTTCTTTAACACTCGGCTTTTACCATTACTTTAGGGTCGCCATGGACAATATTGCTTGTTATTTGAATTAGAGCAGGTTCTGTTGAATTTGAGGCGTTTTGGCGATCTTTAAATAGCATATTTGGAAATGGTGGTTGGGTGGTTTGTACTTTTAGAGCCTCTTACTATATTTGCTTCTTGTAACCTTAAACCACACCTTGTGTACCAATATCTAGCCAGAACACAATGGGCTAGGGTAGAGCCCAGGCTGGACGTGAACATGCCGATTTCAATGGGAGAAAATGGGAGGGCCAGGTAAGTAAGATGTGTAACGAAAACCTGATTTATTTGTTGAAACAGCATGGACAGTGTACAGTGAGAATAAGCAGATCAGCGTGAATGTAATACAGTGGGTGGTTTAACCACATTGATGTTAATTGCTGTATGCAACTTTTTTCGCAGAAGATGACGTCTGACAAAAGTGAGATATTGGTTTCAGAAAAAGATTTCCGTGGATTCAATTTTGCAATCATTTCGCATTAATGTGCATAAAATTTTGTCACGAAAACCTAGAGTTTTGCAAAATTATTGATCAAGAAAATCCATATTTAAAGTGACCTATTATTTAGCTCTTGATCCCAAATTAATTTTGCCCAGTTTTGAACATTTTTACCATATGGCAGATAACTTTAGTTTGAATTGAAGAATTAATCGTTGTTTCATTAGAAATAGGAACTGAAATTAATTTTCAATGAAGGCTTTAACAAACAACGATATTACTAAAGATGTCAGCTATCACCAGTTATAGGTTTTTTGAGTGATGGAGTTTATAACACGCCACAAACTTCAAGTAACAAGTAGAATGTTTCAGAGGTTAGGGATTGTTTTGTTAAAGTAACGCAGCGCTGATAGCTCGGTAGAGCATCCGACCACGATAGCCATGGATACTGGAGCAAACGCAATTTGGTGTACATATATTTTTCACTTTTCTACGGTTTTTATGCAATCCACTACCTTGGTCTCGCCCATTGGAGAATAGCTTTTAAGTATTTATTGGCTTCATACTCTTTTGTAGTCTGCAAAGTAATATCATATCTAACTATGTATTAAATCGCACCGATAGCATTGGAGTTTTATTGTATTCATTGGACTGACTCATCGTTTTAAATGTATGAGGATATAACAGTTCAGTTAACGATGGAAGATTAACTGTTCATCTGTTGCTGTTTTTGGGTGTGACGCCAGGCCTGTAAATAATGCCCATAGAGTTGTGCGATCAGGACAGTTTTTAAACTTGTCAATTAAAACAGTACCCGTATAGCGTTTTGTATTCTTACCCATAGGGAAGGGTGGTGTGTAAATTGGATCAATAATACACTTATTTTGGTTCAGTTAAGTCGTCCGTTTATTTTGATGTCTAAATGATAAATGTAATGTATAGATATTTTAGTCATTTTATTAGGTACTCTGATGGAGATTTTTCTAATTAACTCGCTGGTACCAGCTTAGTTTCATATCGTTGGACTTGTTTCCCTCAACGTTTCCATCTATATCCACTTTGGGCTTCTTGTTGTTATAAATCATTCTATGAATGTAGTTTTTTACTTCAAACAGCTCCATTGTGAAGCTGTAGCTTTTGATTGCTCACCTCCATCACATCGTTTGATTGTTTTTAAGCCTACTTTCAACTCATCTCTTGGCCTAACGTTTTTTTGTGACTCTTCTTCATATAGAACCCCAGAATGTCGTTTAAAGTTTTGCAACTGGATTATTTTGGAAGTTTGTTTAACTGGCTCATTATCATTATTAGCTTTGGATTTAGGTTTAAAAGGAGGTAGAGGATATGACATAAGTTAGATTTTTCTGGTAATGATGATTAGGAAAATCAGGAGAATGTGGGCATTTTTTTGCAGCTTGATGCCTTTTATTTGTTTTTGAGAGGGCTTAATTTGATTCATACTTGAATTTTCTACCCTCCAATATTTAGCCCAAAAGCTTTCCTAACAGTTGTTTAATGATTGTTGAATTATTGTGCTTCTTTGGCCAATTTTCCGGTGAATGTAGCATCATCTTCATGCTATAGGTCAAGAATTATACAAGCCATTTTAGTGCGTTTGATCCAAAAATTTTGCCTGTTTATAAGGCCCCCAAATTAAGGTTCTTACCGTATTTGAAGCCATTGTAAGGTTGTTGCTGGAGAATCAGAGAACAGGTTGTTATGTAAAAAGAGCTGATAATTAAACATAAATAACAATTGTTTTTTATTTCATCATTGAGTGGGATGACTTTTGAGGTCATGAACCTTTCAGGTGGTATTGAGTAATTCAGTATTTTTGTGTTCCTGATTGTCCCCTCAATATTTGCATTTCTTGTTGAATTATTTGCTGACTGGGCCCACATTTTTTCACGGCTTCACTATGTATGTACAAGTCTGGAGCCATTTGCACCCGGACAGCCTTTTCTTTGTGTATGTCTAATGATTTTTTATGAATGCGTCACTTTGACGTCTGGTAGTCAGAACACCAAGAAAATTTAATTAGTTATTTTGTTGCCATACAATTTTACCTTGTGCACCAGTTTGATCGTGTCTTGGCGAACTTGGTCACCTTGGTCAACTTATTTTTGTTTTACAAGTTACAATTTTCTAGTGTTCTGGTCAGTGGTCAAGTTAAAATTATAAAGTGATAATCTTGCTGTTTTACTGTTATTAGAATAAGTCTGCCTCATAGTCTTATTTTTGAGATCAGTCAGAAATTCATTTTGTTTTTATTGTACTTATAAATATATTATTTAAATTGATATTTTTTTATATACTACTTACTTAAGCCCGTCACTCCACCTTGAGAATAGGCCACTGATAACAGCCCACAAGAGCTTTATGACTTGGGTGGTCTATACAGCTGTTCTCAGTTTCATCCAACCTTATTGATATCAGCCGGGAGTTCACATCATCAGGTGTTTCTGTGCCGTCCATTTTTCTTTTCCCCTAAAGGGCTCCACTTGGATGCATGCCGAGTGATGTTACTTGCTGGCTTCTTCTTGGTATACCCGATCCACCCCCATCTTCTGCGCCGGATCACATCTTCAGAAGTAAGCTGGTTGGTACGCTGCCACAGGTCTCTGTTGCTGGAAATATTGGGGTAATTGGTCTGTAATATTCTTCTTAGGCAGGTGTTGATGAACTCCTGCACTTTCCTAATGTTGGTCGCTGTTGCCCTCCATGTCTCCACTCCACACAGGAGGACTGACTTAACGTTAGATTTGAACAGCTTCAACTGCGTGCAAGTCAAAACCAGCTTGGGGCTCCAGATGTTCTTCAGCTGCAATTATGCTGGTCTTGCCGTGCCAATTCTACCATAACAAAGGCACGCATCTGTGCCACCCTGTTTGTCGATGATACTGCCCAGGTACGCAAAGGCTACCACCATATTCTTTAAAAGCTGGGGAAAACATTTGTCTTTTACTCGCAGCTGGTAAAGTCAGTTACTAAGTTTAGGCAAATACTCGAACCAAAATACTTAAAGTGCATTGGTGAAAGTGCTATCTAGCAAGGGAGCAAGGCGGAATATTAAATATTAAACTAGAGAATTATGTTTGGCGGAATATTCAAAAGTAATTTGATGAGAGATAAACCAAATGCACAAACCATTTATTTACATGGAGTGACTGTAGCACAATTAACTATTTGGTTATCTTTCGTTGAAATACTAAAATACGTAATGGCAAGCAGTTGTTAAACCTCATGTGCATAGCTTTTGCTGAGTTTTGGTGTACTGGACCTTTTTAAGTGTAACAATATAGTCAGACTTTGTTAAGATGTTAATAGTTGGTGCTGTATTGTATAGATTGAGTAAAGTTTATGAAAAGGCGATTGATTACGTGTCCTGATCTGTTGGTTCTTATGAATAGAAAATTGTAGACTGGTCGGGTAACTTTTCCAATTTTCGAACGGCGTATGTGTTTGCTATTTGTTACTTAAGCCCATTTACGAGCCATGCTTGAAGTGCTACTCTTTGCCGTCTGTATAACCTAGTGACTTGATGCATTGTAAACCATTGCTATTGACTTGATGGCAAAACCTTTTAACATGTTTTAACCATGTTAGTTATAGCCCTACAAAGAAGTCACTTTAATTGTGCTATATTGAACCATTTTAGGGTAAAGGAATGTGAGTTCAACATGTTAAACCAACAATTTGGTACTTGTTACGTTCCTGTTTTTTTCCCTAAAACTGCCTTATCCAGTGGTGAAATGGTTTTCCCTTGTAAATAGTGAATGTGTTTAAAAAAACAATGTATTTGACTTTGCTTTATTAAAGAGTTTAATTCACTTTCTAATACTTTAGGCTGTCCAGGGGAAGTTTGACCTGGAGACACGCTATACGATGAAAGATGAGTTGTCATCAAAGATGATCTTAGAACTGCTGGATAAAGTATCCATACCTCTTAAGGTTCGTGCTGATTTTTAATAGATTTAGTAAGAACCCAGAGGTTTTTTACCCCTGTATTTTTTCAAAATATTTAGATGTGTTAACACTTGTGCCTTGGGTCTTTCTCGCAGATTTTATCACTTCAAGTAAGCCATTCAATAATATTTGCTATTTGGCTGAGTTCATTTGCCAGGTTCAGTACAAAGAGCTAAATGTGCAAGACCCAATATGAAATACCTGGTTTGTTAATTGCAGGCTTGATTTAAATAGTCTGACTGACCGACTGATACCATTTTTGACTTTTAGGAGATCAATATTCGTTGATTCAACCAGCACATAAGTACCAAATTACTTATCTATTAACACGTTTGTTCCTTGAAGATTTATCCAGTATGAGACTGTTTAGTTCCGTCTTCGTCATATTGTAACTTGTGTTTCCCCGCATTTTAAACATTGTAATTTTGTTTAAACACTTAACTCGAGTTCGTTAATTGTCCCTGAATCCTCCATACTTATCTCCCTTACTTTATGTGTCTCTCTGGCTTTACATGTGTTTCTCTCTCTCTCTGTCTCTCTGTGTCTCTCTGTGTGTCTCTCTCTCTCTGTGTGTGTGTGTGTGTCTCTCTCTCTCTCTCTCTCTCTCTCTCTCTCTCTCTCTCTCTCTCTCTCTCTTCCTCTCCCTTTCACTCCCTCTTTCTTCCTCTTTCTCCCCTCTTCGCTGTATCCTTCTCTTCATCTATTTCATCTTTTTTCTGTGAGTTGTAGATTATTCCGATGCTCCAGTGGTGCATAACATTTACTACTTAGTGACGATTGAGAGGTTTTGATGAATGTATTTATTGGATGGTTTGAAATGGAAGACAAATGGACTTAGGAAAGACAAAATTTAGTCCGTTTTATTTTGAAATACATTATTTAAAAAAAAGAAACCTTGTTATAAGATTACTTAGAACCCCTTAGCCATCAACCTTTTTGTACAGAATTTGACAAACATTAACGTATTTTTCAACTCTTATATTTTCTTATCTTTACAAGAGGGTGTTGATTAATTTTAGATATATATTTTCTTAGAAAGACCGTAATTATTTATAACTGAACGCCTGTTTTTGTTTTAATGAGTCGATTTACATATGTTTGTAGCTGGAAGTCCTTGGCCTGTTTCAAGCAATGCTAAAAAAGAGTGTAGACAACCTGAGAATTTGCAGTGAAGCTAGGCTTATATCAGAATTACAGAAAAGGGTTGCAAATGCTGAGGATGATACTGTAGCAGGTATGTTTTTTACTTTTTCTGTGAGATTAACTTCAGCAATGTACCTGTCTTACCTTGCCAATGTGCCGTCGCCGATTCGCAGGTTGACGACCCAGGACCTCCATCCCTACCGGTCCTGCGTCTCGCGTCTCAGCTCAACTTGTGTTAACTGTGCTGTGTCAGCTATTCTATCCGTCCATTTCTGCCTTTGTCTTCCTCGAGCCCTCTTCCCTGGAAGCTTCCCGTCAAGGATGTCTCGTTGTATTCCCGTATGTCGTGCTTCGTGATTAGAGTATGAAAATTGTCGCTTCATAATATTTTCCCATAGGCACCTCCCTGTTCCCATTATGTCTAATATCTCTTGCTCACCTTGAGAGGCCGCTATCCCAATAAAAAGGTAGGCCCATTCCTTTTCTTCCAATCAACTCTGTTCATCGCGTCTTCCAACCGCAGATTTCTCTCCCGCATGTCATTGTCGACCACGCTTTGCCACGTCTTCTTTGGTCTCCCTCTATTACATCTACCAGGAAGTCGTAAAGCAAGAATTTTCCGGGTCACATGTGCCTCAGGTCTTCTAAGGACGTGACCATACCATCTGAGCCTGCGGCTTTGGATAATGGTTCCTATAGGTTTAACATTCATTCGAGCCCTGATGACATTATTTCTAATTCTGCCTCTCCGAGTAATGCCTTGAACGCTTCTTAACATTCTCATATCTGTCGTCCTCAAAAGGTCTAAGTCTTTCTTCTTGAAAGCCCAACATTCAGCACCATAAATCATAACCGGTCTAACCACAATCTCATACATCTTTGCTTTACGTTTCATTGCCAATCGTTTATCGTAAATTACACCTGACAGTTGTCGCCAATTTCTCCAGCCAACTTGAACTCTGTTCTTCACATCATCTTCACACGTTACAGCTTTATTGATCATAGTGCCCAGGTACTTAAACTTATCTGCCTGGGGGAGAACAGCACCATCTGAACTAACTTTAGTATTTCCTCGAGCTGTCGTCGAAAAAGACTCAGTTTTAGTACTACTGACTCTAAGATCCTTACTCTCGAGCGTCTGCCTCCACTCTTCTAGCCTCAATTGTGCCTCCACTGCAGATTCAGCACAACTGACAAGATCATCAGCAAAAAGCATTTCCTTTGGGGCATTGTTAAGGTGTCTACTGATTACGTCAAGGATAACCGTGAAAAGAAAAAGGCTAAGAACCGATCCTTGATGCAGACCCACAGAACGGCTGAGTACTCCCATGTTTAGTTTTAACCTTGGTCTTGCTATTTCTATATATGCTCATAATACATTTAACATACAACTCTGGGACCAGCTTCTTCCGAAGACATTGCTTTATCTGTGGACCGTGTCATAAGCCTTTTCAAGGTCAACGAATATCGCGTGAATCGGTTTGTTAACTTCGCGATATTTTTCCATCATGATTCTAAGCGCAAAGATCGCATCAGCCGTACTGTTCCCATACTTAAAACCGAATTGATTATCTGTTGTTGAACAGATATTTCTGAGTCTATGGTCTATCATTCTCTCAAACAATTTAAAACTATGGCTTAGGAGTTTAATGCCTCTGTAATTATTGCGCACAAGATGATCTCCTTTGTTTTTAAAAATGGGTAACAGAGTACTGATACTCCATTCTTCAGGCATCTTCCTCTGCGGAAAAAGAATTTCATTAAAAACTCTTGTGAAGTTCACACCAGCTTCTCCCAACGCTTTGATAGCTTCAATTAAGATATCGTCTGGACTACAGCTTCTATCATTTCTCATCCTGGACAGAACTCTATTCACCTCTTCTTTCTGGATTTCACTAACCGTTCCTTGGACTGGCATTTGGCTGTTCAGCTCTTCATTAGGCCTTTGTTCGTTTAGCAGTTTATTAAAGTAATCATACCAAACCACTGATGTTACCCTCGGCCGTAGTTTCGGTTTCACCATCTTTGTTCTTCATAAAGTAGCCCTCAATATTATTTTTACACTTTTGGTCTCTAAATTTAGCAATTCTGAAAATAGATTTCTCACCTTCTCTGGTACCAAGCTTGTCATAGATGTCTTGTGTGGCTTTACCCTTAGCTTCAGCCACCACTCTCTTGGCTTCCTTTATAGCTTGTCGGTACAAGTCTTTATCTGTTTCATTGTTGGTCTCTTTCTATCTCTTGAAACATCTCTTTTTTCCTTTAAAACCTTTCTGATGTCTTCCTCCCACCACCAAGTATCAATGTTTATATATTTACCACCCCTAGAGCAGCCACATTTCTTCACCATATTTCTTAACGGCAACAGAAAAATCTTCCCACGTCATATCTTCAAAAGCACACTGCTGCATCTTTCTCTTAAACGTCAGTCTGATAGCTTCCTCCTTTAGTTTCCACCACCTTATCTTTTTTTCAGCGATTTTGGGTTCAGGTTTAGCCAGCCTTTTAAACTAAAGGTCCATTACTAGCAATTTGTGTTGTTGGACTGCACTTTCATCAGGTAGTACTTTGCAATCAATAACATTGACGAACTGATCCTCTTGCACCAGGAAGAAATCAATTTGCGATTTGTTGCCTCCACTAGCATACGTGACGAGCTGGTTAATTGGTTTAACGAACCAGACGTTTACAAATGTTTTGGCTGTTAGAGTTAACGAGCTGGATCAATCTTTCACCTTCCTCATTTCTGGTACCAAACCCATGCCCACCATGGGCAACACACCCTTCACTTCTGGTATCCACATGGCTGTTCATATCCGCCCCAATAATTACTTTGCTATGCAGTTTCAGTTTGACAGTGACCTCAGAGAGCTTCTCAAGGAGCTCTTCTTTCGCCTCATCACTGCACCCTACCTGAGGAGCACAGGCAGAGACAATGCTGTACTTAACACCCACATAATTCTGTCACTGACGCGACCAATATCTATGATGCTGTTTAACTGATCTTTAGAAACTGCTATACCAATCCCATTCCTATTTTCGTCACCACCACTGTAGTATAACTTGAAGCCACAACCTATCTCCTTGGCTCTATTGCCTTTCCACCTCGTCTCTTGGATACACGCGAGATCAATTCTACGCCTAGACATTGCTTCCTCCACTTCCACCCCTCTACCAGTCATAGAACCAACGTTCTAAGTTCCAATTCACCATTTCGTTACCTTCAACCTCGAAGCTTGCTTCTCTAGCCGCAGACACTGCTTTTTCAGCAGTAGCCGTTGCTGACTTCTCACATCACTCCGNTGCACCCTACCTGAGGAGCACAGGCAGAGACAATGCTGTACTTAACAGCGTTTTCTGGTTTAACCACAGTCACCCACATAATTCTGTCACTGACGCGACCAATATCTATGATGCTGTTTAACTGATCTTTAGAAACTGCTATACCAATCCCATTCCTATTTTCGTCACCACCACTGTAGTATAACTTGAAGCCACAACCTATCTCCTTGGCTCTATTGCCTTTCCACCTCGTCTCTTGGATACACGCGAGATCAATTCTACGCCTAGACATTGCTTCCTCCACTTCCATCCCTCTACCAGTCATAGAACCAACGTTCCAAGTTCCAATTCACCATTTCGTTACCTTCAACCTAGCAGCTTGCTTCTCTAGCCGCAGACACTGCTTCTTCAGCAGTAGCCGAAGAAGACACTCCGGCGAAAGTTATGCGCATCGCCTACGGGGGGCACCCTAGCATAAGGTTGATCTTCAAATTCCGATATTTCGTAAATTCTTTGGCTGGGTGTTTTATGCCCGGATGTCCTTCCTTACGCCAACCCTCCTCCTTTATCCAGGCTTGGGGCTGGCACAGAGTTAAAGGACAGTGGGCTACTCCATACCCTAACTGGTATAGTGTATATCCCCAGTAGGGCCAATAGGTTGGCTACTAACCAGGCAAACCCCTCCATCAATAACTCCGAGGCGGAGTTATGTCTAATATCTCTTCATTTCTTTTAATTCCTGTCCAGCTCATTCACGATAACACCATTCGAAGGCTTGTAACCTCTTCTCAATTGCAGATGTTATTGTCCAAACATCACAGCAATCGAGTAAAGTGGACAAAACATATGCTTTTGTTAGTCTTAAACGTAGAGGTAGATCGATTTTGCTACACGTTAGGGTTTTACGGAAGCAATTGAATACTGATTTTGACATGGCTATACGAATGTTTATTTCTTCATCGCAGGGACCACCCCAAGCCCTAAAAGCTTGAACCTGCCTATTTGCTCTAATTCTCTTCCGTTTAAGATGACGTTAGTGGCGATTAGTGTTGGTAGTTTGTGCACCGTCGTAACGTTTGTCTTCTCCGAGTTTATTTCCAGTCCAATACTTCTGCTTTCTATATCTATACCGAGCAAGATGCCCCGCAGCTTTGGATCCTATTTCGTAAGGAGAATGGTGTCATCTCCATCTTTCCCTTGTAGATCTTGAATGAGCTGGTTGTGTCGAACCATATCAAATGGTTTTCTATAATCTATGAAACACATGTGCACTGTATTTTGGATCTCGATTGCGAGCTCTAGTAAATTTCTTACACACCATTCCCTTGTTCCTTTGTCTTTGAGAAAGCCAAATTGATCTTCTGCAAGCGCAAATTTCACTTTTACCCGGATGCGCTCCAGTGGGATTGTAACCCGACTCATGATACTGATTATTCCGAAATTTGTACACTTTGTGGCCCCGGGCTTTTTCACCAGTGTGTTAAAAATAGACTAAGCCAGGTCCATTTGAATATATCCTGAATCGTAACTTTCCTGACAGAGGAATGTCAATTCTTTAAGCCCTGCTTTTCCCATGTACCTCAAAGGTTCAGCGCATATGTTGTCCTTTGTCGATGCCTTGTTTAAACGTAGCGTTTTCAACGCTGCAGCAACCTCGGCTTCGAGGATGCCCTTCGCTCTGTCATTGCTAGAGTAAAGCTCCTTAATTTATTCCTCCCAACGGCATGTTGCATCTTCAGCAGTGAATAATATTTTTCCATCCTTGCCTTGGACGCAAAAACCTCCCTTAATGTTCCTTTTGTCTGACAAGTCCTGGGAAGCTTATGTACCTTCTTGCTGTTGTGCTGACGATCCGGCTCCTCTATCTCAATGCACCTGTTCTCAATCCATTTTACCTTAGCTTTTATGGGCTAAGTCTTCACAGGCTGATTTAGAACTTTGTATTCGCTTTTGCCTTTTACTTTTCGCTTCTGTTCCTCGAGTTTCACGATGTCTTCTTTTCTTTCCATACGCTTCTTTTCTGGCAGCACCTTTTCCGCACCTGAGGTAATTACACTTATGAAGCGATTCCAGTCCTATGTCCGCTTATGTCCTATGTCCAATTCTATGCCCGCTTCTACTTCCCCGGCCCTCCACTT
>RDPX01000026.1:3498618-3510298 GCA_003991215.1 Morbakka virulenta
TTCTTTCTTTCCTTCATTCCTTCTTTCTTTCTCTTTTCCTTTCCTTCTTTCTTTCTCTTCTCCTTTCCTTCTTTCTTTCCTTCCTTCCTTCTTTCCTTCTTTCTTTCTTTCTTTCTTTCCCCCTTTCCTTCTTTCTTTCCTACTTTCTTTTCTACTTTCTTTCCTACTTTATTTCATTCTTGCATTAAAAAATTTTTTTCATGCTTTTTTGCTTGTCGTGACACCTGCAATCTAACCTGGATTTTGCGTAGTTTTTTCCTTCCATTTTTCCTTCTTTCTTTTTTTTTTCATGTTTTTTGCTTGCGTTCATTATCGCTTAGGCCACTGCCCACCAGACCAGAACCCACTCGACACATATTATAGAATATGGCTTAAGCCCCAAGAGCATGCAAAGGGTGTTCCATACCCCTCTTTCAAATTGCAGATTTTACATGTTTTCCTGGTTGTTGACCTTCACTTCTCAGAAATTTATAAACCAGAAAAATGTCCTTATTGAAATAGAAAGTAATGTTTGGAGATAATAAATTTATTACATAGGGTGTGTAATTTCTTTCTTTCTCATTTCTCTTTCGTTGACCAGTGGCACCATATTGTTGTCGTGCATTGCTACAATCGCTTTAAGTCAAGTGAAATTCATTGTTATGTAAATGGACAGTTGGTTACATCTGGCGAAATTACTTTTCCTTCATCACGTGATGTAAGTACTATAAAGTTTTGTATATTTCATTTTCACCATGCCCTGATTAGTTATGGATATTGATGGGGGATTATAGGCCCTAAGTATACATTGTATTTTTTCCATGTTATGAACAGTCGCTATTATTTTAAAAACAGACGTAGTCCAACCGGCCTGTATCGATTCACACTTTTGCCTAAAAATGACCAAAACCTGTTCTTCACCACTCGACCATTAGATATGGAAGAGCTTGTGAGTGCACTTAAGGACCCAACGAAGGGCAAAGCAGCAGGACAAGATGATGTTCTCACTGAGATGGTAGTCAGCCTAGGTATTATAGGCTTATCATGGCTTTTGGGAACGACGAACAACTGTCTCAGAACGCTGAAGATCCCAAAGAAGTGGAGAAAGGCCAAAGTGATTGCCATCCCTAAACCAGGGAAAGATCCATCATCCCCCAAGAGCTGCAGACCAATGTCATTGCTCTGTATATCATACAAGCTGTTTGAACGGCTTATTTTCAAGATGGTCAATGGCATCATTGAGGAAAACCTAACCAAGCAGGTTTCCGTATATATATGAAATTTGAGTGCAACACGTGACCTTGACTCAGTTTTAGCTAATTTTAGGACGCAAAGCGACTTATCTTGTTTTGTTTAATGACATTAAAACTATCATCGCCATATTCATCATTAACACTACTGTAACCATCAGGACCAATGGGACCTTTTACTTATTTACCATAGCTTTTGCTTGGGTGCCACCTATTGAAAACCAACGGTGGTTTGTTTAAAAAACTGTAGTTTATTACACATCTTTTTTTTTACCTGACTTTAGAGGAAGGAACATGTTATATTATTTCGTTATTGACCAATGGATGTCTACTGTTTTTGATGTATTGAAGATGACTATTTTGAAAGAACGTGTTAGGTATCAGTGATACATGCTACATATTTAAGAAGTATACCATAAATAGCGTTTACTTTACTTTTGACCATTTGCAGGAAAAAAGTAAACCTTATCTTTGAATTTATTGTATTTCTGCCCAAATAATTTCACAAGTAAGTTCAGCATTAAGGCGTGGTTTATTAAAAAGTTTTGCTATTCTTAGGTCTTATGAATTGTAGGGATAGCTTTTTAGGTTTGTTGGTACCCTTTTTGTAGTGACTAACAAGTACATGATTTTAACACTTTAGCCAATGGACAAGTGCTTTGTCGGGGGATCACACGTAAGCGATGAGAAGCACGTCTTCAAGGGTCAAATGGCTGCAATATATTTGATGAGTGAACCGTTACAACATAATACCATTGCTGCAATATATCGTCTTGGTCCAGATTACAAGGTATTTTTTATGTATTTAGACCACAATTATTTCCGCTTCCGAATAAGCGAAAGGTGGAACTTGTATCACAATTGTCAGTCGTCACAGTTAACCAAATATAATTTTGCTGCCTTTCATAGCAGACTTGTTTGTAAAGGGGTTTTTTTCAGATAATACGGGCTTCTACTATTGCGAAATCGGTTATTTTAAAAGCAGTGAGGCAATTGTTTATTGTTGATAGGTCGCAAAGTCCTTGCTGGAGGACAGTATTAATGATAAATGAAAAATTTACGATCTACTTCGACACTGTCAACCAGGCTAACCTCCTACCTACACCAGGGGTCCCTTGTAGTTGTTGATCGGTTTTGAGATCTACACAGTTGCATTATGTATCGGTCCAGGCCTAACTAAGAACGAGCATTTGGTAGAAAAAACCCCCTAGAGACAAGTATTGGACTGAACTTTGCATTACCTTCTGTTTTGAACTAGCATTTGTTTTAAGATACTAATAACTC
This sequence comes from Morbakka virulenta, assembly GCA_003991215.1. Classification (NCBI taxonomy): domain Eukaryota; kingdom Metazoa; phylum Cnidaria; class Cubozoa; order Carybdeida; family Carukiidae; genus Morbakka; species Morbakka virulenta. The sequence goes on from RDPX01000026.1 coordinate 3,501,132, forward strand.
AGAAATATGGTATCTTATTTTCTTTATTTAGGGCAAATTTAAATTTGAATCAGAATTTGATATACCTATGTTCGACGTGGACAGAAAGGTAAGAAGCAAAATATAGCACTAAATTGTAACTCCTCTTTTAGACTTCGTTTTAATATTTTTACTGATACAAAATGAAGAGGTCGCGTTTTGAAACAATTGTTGCTGGAAGCTATGACTTTATTTTCTAATTAAAATCACCCAAGGATTTGTGACTGAAAGAGGACACCAAGTTGTAATCTGGCGGCATGGTTGTTCCAAAACAAGAAAGGCCGATAGGAGAAAGGATGATTTTAGAAGTACGTGACCAAACAACATTTCTTATATTATAAGTTGAAGAAGAGCCTCCAGCATATCACCCTGTAATACTCTTTACCTCAAAGTGTTGTAAATTGAAAACCCTGCCAGTGGTTCGATGCTTAATGTAGATACCAATTTCAAAATCGCAAAATGTAATAAGTAAAACAGCCGAAAAATACGTTAAAAAGATAAGTGTAGGAATGTCAATTTTTTCGACACCATTGTCAACATTTTCTGATTCACATAAACCTCTATTTACATTAATTCAGGCATTCATTCGATTGTGAAACTATCTAGCTTTATCAAAATCGTCTTGGCATCCTAGCTTCCCCAAAATAACCCAGTGCTTCATGATTAGCCGTATTGAAAGTCGTATCCAGAGCTTTTAACATAAAAACTACGATCATTGCCTGAAAACTCAATCGATATTTCTGCGTAAATGTCCTCATAGAAAAAGTTGAATTGTACAAAATATACAAATCTAGCTCATCGGTATAATGTGTCAAGCAATGCAGTAGGATATTTTGATAGTTGACTTTAATTTTTTTGTCAATTAAGGTGATTTTTATAGTTAATCTATTTTTATGGGGTTCCGAGGTAAATTATGACGACTGAGGGATTTCGTTGCACACGCAAAAAAAATATTTATTTTTTATTGTTACTTCCTTGTATTCTGGTGGTAAGTAATGAAAATCCTGATGTTTATGATTAATAAATTGCTGGTTAAAAATTCCTAATTTCTAACAGTGGACTTGCACTACTTTTGGAGTGGCAGTAACACAAGACTTTTATTTTTAGGATTTTTTACCCGATAAATTACACCAAATTTTCAGTAAATTCACTTTTACTTATATATACTTATATACCATACAAAAATAGCCAACATAGTCAATGAGATCAGGGTTGGAAAGAATAAGCTGCAGGCCTGCAAGAATAATATTATTCAAATTAACAAAGAAGCAGAGAAAAGAAGAAAAAGGGAAAGAAAGAGGAAATGACAAGGAACATATTTGTTTACTCTGTTTTTTATTAGTATTAGTAACGGTATGGTTATTGCCATCCTTTTTTTATGATGGTACTTTTTTGCTATTGATTTATTAACTCGCCGAAGTTTGTAAGTAATTTAGATAAATAATAAAGTAAAATTATATTTTCCGTCATTTTAATTTGTGCATTTTTTGAAATTTTTTTTTTCCATTTCCATTGCTTTCGCGAGACCTATTGTTTTGTTTGCTATTCTTAATATCAGGTTTTATACGATGGAAAACTGTCCTCCTCAGTGGTTTTTACATACAACCCCAAAGCTGTGGATAATCAACTTTGCATTGAGTCCTCCCCGGTTGAGAATCAGCACTATTTCATTAGCTCTCCGCATGCTATTATGCTCGAGGTATGTTTTTTTGTAATTGCTTGTTGCTATTTGCTACGGGGGAAAAAAAAATTACATTCGTAGGTAAACATTAGCTACTTTAATGTAAACTCTTTTCGAAAACCAAGGTGTTCATTGGGAGTTAATAAGCGTTGGTGGAGTGCGGAAAAAGGACAACTTTTGTTCCTTTTACCGCCGAATCTTATGGCATTTGACAGAAAGCAGAAACAGCGGTCATTGTACAGCTATAGCCTTTCGCGTACGATTTGCAGGCACCAAGAGGTTTAATTGAAAAAAATGTCAGGCGAGGATGAGATTGAGTTATGCATTGCATCTCGTTGCGGCATAGCCCAATGGCGGAGGTAATGATACCAAGAACAAGTAAGTGGTAGCATAGATATAGCATAGATGTAGCATACACATTGGATATTAAAATTTAGGTTTAAATGACAGTCATGAAAAATAATTTTCTACAGGGTAAACTTATCTCAAAGTTAGTCGGGATATTTTGGAGGAGGGTTTACGTGTACGAAGAAAATTGAGAATAGTGGCGTATTCGGTTAATACAAGTTTGGTGTTTTGGCTCTCTCTATAATGATGTAATGTCAAGCCAGTGATATGACCACTCGTGGACCTCGTAATCTCGAACTTTAACATAGGACATACTGTTGCTTTCAGTATTTTTATTCCGATACCTAATTTTTGAAATTGTATTTCTTTTTTCATGAGTATAGGGTGTACAAGCAGTCGTGACACATTCACTTCAAGCTGCACTGCATTCATTTGGGGGTATTCAAGTAAGTGGCCTGTTTAAAACCAGTGTGTTAGGAATCCTTTGCCACTGTAATTGATTTTTTATTAGCTTTTAGCTGAGATTTGTTTGCATTTTGACATTTTTATTTTGTTTCAACCCCTCTTATATTATAAGTTGGACATGTTAGAGTCGAGTAGTATAAAAACTCAAATGTCACCTGCTATGAATGTGCTATGGGATTCAATCAGAGGAGAGAAAATCTAATGCTTGCTCATGCTACATCTATTTGGGGTTTATATTATGTCATTTTGAAACCTCTTTTGGATTTAAGCAATTTAAGACGGTTTTTTTTTGTTTATTTTGGCTTTTTCTGTGGCGCACCATTACTTTGTCAGTAGGGTGTTCTCTACTGGAGGAAGAGAAAAAGCAGTCTGAAAATTCGTGTCAAACTAGCCCGAGAGCATACATTGCTGTAATTAAACAATAACCAAAGTACCATATGTAATATTCGTGTAGTGTATAATAAATGTGTATCTTTATATTTATATGCATATGTATGATATATAATATTTATTTTGACGTAATAAATACTACTAATAGACATAAATTGATCTAATAAGCCCCCTCGTTTCATTCACGCAGACAAAACCTAAATGTCAGGTCAAGTTCTTTGCGCAGCCAGCATTTGACCTGATGATATATGAGTTGAAGAAAAATTCTACAGCGACGTTGTGTACAACCCAGTTTGATGTAAAATAACTGGTTCCTGAAACAATGTATTCATAAAAAATGCAGCCCTAGTTATAACGGGGATTCCATATGACTTCTTTAAAAGAGACATAAAATGCAGTTTTCAGTTTTGTATTGGAGAGTTATAAAACAATCACCCAGTCAAACGAAAATTAATATTTGCCACATGATGTGGAAAGAAAGGAAAATGCAATAACTAGTGTTTTACGTTGCTACTAATTTGGTATTAGAAACATGTCTTTGAGTTGATCATTGTCTTCTGCTATGAAAAATTGCATCTTGCAGAACTTTTAGATATACTTAGGTCCAGACAAACTGACCTTACCTACTCAAACGTTTCTGCATGAATAGCTCTGCAGAATGGTTTTATATATGCGTTTGTTATTAAGTGTTTCACTTTAAACTGAGGCAGTATGTTTCCACACATCTTCACGTAGATAATTTTCTTCATATTAGATGCTCTTTCCGCTATTTGCACAACTTGATTTTCCGCTCCACGGAGAAGAAACTCCAAATCCTCAAGTATGGTAAGCAGTTTCTTTTCTTTCTTGTATGAGCATTGCTTTGCTTCATATAAAGCATTACTTTGTTCGCAGTTTATATTTTTTGCCCTTTTTGTTTTGATTTAATGTACATGATAGTTCCTACCGTGCTATTTTATTGGGGTCCATTTATTAACAAAGGGCAGATTTTTATTATTGTTTGATCTTGGAAATAGGTTTGGCTAGTCAGCAAACATTTATTTATTTATTTAAATAATATTTAAACAGCATTACAACTAACCTGCAGTTCCCGGGTTTCCCGTCTCCGATTCCCCGGGGAATTTAGTAAATAACTGCTCCCGTTCCTCAAGATTTTTCTGAAATTTCCCCCAGGAAATTAAGTATTATATAAAAATTGGCTTTTTTCCAAAAGTGAATAAATTGTAATGTAAATAATCTGGAAAAGCTGTTTGTACATGACGAAAATCATAAACAAAACCATAGCTTGACAAATAACGTCGATAACATTGCGAAATTAATTCAAAAACAAAAAGTTTAAACAGTTAACACTCATTTTAAAATGGCGGACTTAAAAGATATCAGTGCCCAAAAGAAAATTGGATGTGTGGAAAGATTTCTCTATAACCGAGAGCAAGGAAAATCCCAGTGTAAAAATTGCCCTAAGCAAATCAAAGTTGGTGGCTCGAGCACCAAAGGGATGATCGGACATCTGAAATTAAAACACAAAATTAAAGTCAAATCTTGTGTTGAAGAAAGTTCTAAATTAAAAACAATAACTGCCTAAACTGACTCTTTCTTTGAGCCCAAACAAAAGGATTTCCTGGGCGAAGTCATTGCCAAACTTGTGGCTGTGGATGGATTGACGTTTAATCAAATTGCATCCAATGATACGATGAGAAGTGCATTCAAATCAGATGGCTGTTCTATGCCGAAATGTCGAAAGCATGTCCGCACATTCTTCATGAAGGAATTTGACGTTGTGAAGAACAAGGTATAGGATGTATTTAAGCAAAACAAAGAGGCTGATGTTCGATTTTCAATCAATTTTAATGAGTTAACTTTAAACTGAAACAGTAGGTTAATGAGCTTGAACCTTCATCTTCCAAAGGGCTTTCAATCTTTGAGTATGGTTCGTGTTAAAGGAGGAATGAACACGACCAAGCATTCAATCTCGTTCTGGATCGACTCAAGTCATTTGGACTGATATTGTAGCTACAATGAGCTTGATGATGAAATATGGTCGCGAGACTGCACCTATTCATTTTGCATGTCTGGCCCTTGCTATACACTTGTGTGTTTGTGACGTATTGTACAAGAAACCAAAACCAATTAAAGCATTTGCTAATATTCCCGAGGCCAAAGAGAATGATCAAGGTTAAGATGATACAAGTGATTTTGAAGACTCAGATGATAACAATGATATTACCGAGGGTCCTCACCTGGTTCTTGCTTTGAACAAAATTGTTGTGGCAGTTTCTGGGTCCCCGTTTCCCGGATAGCAAAAAATCTCCCCGTATACCGCACCCTAATTACAACACAGTTAGAGATAAACTGCCGTCTTAATGGTCCTGTAAACAAGTATAACTTGAACATTCTAGAACTTTTTTTATAGATTTAAGAAGTCAATTATTACTAAAAACCGAAATAACCGTTCACCTTAGTCTTGAAATCGCCAAAATTACTAATAAATCGAATGTATAAAGGAAGATAATAACGAATTTTGATAGTACTAAAAAGAAATTAAAAGCATTTTTGTAGCTTCTAACCTAATTTTTGTAACCATTAGAAGTAACTTTTGTTACGGGTGTTACGATGTGTTACGATGTGTTGTATGGTTTTTAAGCAGTTATTGAAGTTCTTACATATGCATTTATCCAGACATTGCTTGACTAGCAGACACATTCTTTTGCAGATAAAACTGGGTTAGCTGTTGGTTTAATATTGTTCGGTTTGATTGTCAAAACTATAATGCAATGATTCAAGTTTTCCAATTAGGTCTTTCTTAGTACTTTTTAAAAATTTTTTTAAAAAAGTATTATTTCCATCCTTCAAGTGCTATAAAACACACTAGATCTTATAGCAGTTTTTCGACTTAATTGAAAATGTGAATGTCTTCCTTTTTGAAACTTGATGCTTAGTGGAGAAACTTAGATTTTCAGACAATACTGTTGAACTTCTTCCTGAGGTTAAAATGTTGCATGACGTTGTTTTCAGAGCTTTGGAGAAATGTTGAACTACTTCCATGAGTCCCACAGCGGAATTTTTCCTAATGCTTACAGTGCTGAAGCTTCTTTTAGCTGCAAAATTTGGATATTTTAACAAGATAGAAATTGACTGTGGCAATACAGTCGTTAAGATAGTTTTTGATGACGTCATGCATTTTTGAAATCAAATATAGGTTCATAGTTGTTCAACGCCCTATATATCATTCTTAAGCGTCCTATGCAGGATAGATTTGGCGTATAGGCGTGGCCATAGCTTCGGACATATTATTTGTTGCCAGTTGTTAATGCAAACAATAAAGGCGTTTAATCATCGCAACTTCTCAGTTGATGATACGCACAATATCTGTTATTCGTAACTGTTTGACATAATGTGAGAGAGGCAATATCATTAAGCTATGAGCTTGCACACACAGAAGAATTCTTACCCTACATTTGAAATGAAGATCGAACTTTGAATAACTATCTTAACAGGTGCTTTAAAGCCTGCCACACTTTTCTTTTCTATCCACATAATGAAGGTTGTAGGCAGATTGTGTGGTAGGTAAATAATTTGATTTTTACTGAATCGCACTGCCAAGAGTGGGAATTTAGCCTGCAATGGATTTTCAGTTAAATTTACTTGTTTCGTCAGAAAAAAGTTAAGCCATTCAGAAGTTTAAATGTTTAATTTCGCAGTTCTCAATAATTTCTGCCCCATCATGACAGAGCTTTAGTGCATCTCAAGATTTTTTTTCTCAAGATCATTTGTTTCCAGAAAACGGAAGTGGTTAAAATAATAGACTTCCTGTGCGACTCTTTTTGCCAGATTATTGACTCTTTTAAGTTGAAGTCTCGATGCTCTTGTGTTTGAGAAAACGGTGCTGGTATTGGGTTTGGCTGCTTATAGCAGAATTTTCTTCCTTTTCCTTTAATCATATTGCTTTCTTCTACCACAAACTGTTCGTCAGTTGTAGTTAGAAAAAGGGTGGCGTACTGCCTCTCTTCTGCATATGTTTGTGTTTTATCGTTTACTTTTAATGCGACCTGTGAAAATAAGGTTTTAGCCGTTTTTTAAATTTGTTTTGTTGTTGAATGTTATGCCCTGCCACTATTCTTCGTTTTCTCCACCATCACATTTCGAAATTGTAGATCATTATTTTCTCGTATTTCTTTAATCTAATTTTGTTGTAGCCGTACAGTAATACAGTGAAAACTAAACAGCTTAGTGTTTTCTCGAATCATTTGTCAGGTGCTCCAACATAACGTGTAACCAAGAAGCATTAAGTGCACAATGAAGAAGCGTACTATTTGTTTTTCTTATCATAAGGAAATCACTTAGTGAGCCAGCTTTTTTCCATTCTGACAAGAGGAGGTTTTTGGCCCAGGAGTCGAAAAATGACCCAGAAGTTATTTGTAATATTTATCTTCTTCCGGATAATATTTAACTGTAGACTTAAATCGAGGCCATATGGATGGTTTAATGTCGAAGGATCAGTAATTGTTTAAATTCAGAACCATTTGCGTGTTAGTTATCATAAATGTTTTTCATTGCTTTTTAGTGCTCTTTTGCTCGGACTCGTTTACGATTTACTGAGAGGATCAGCAAAATGCCAACAACAATTTGTGCAGAATCAAGGGTTTATGGTTATTGGTTACTTACTAGAGAGGGTATGTAAAGTATTTTCAGTAAAACCGAAACCTTTTCTAACTAGATTTCTACTTTTTAGAAGTAGGTTTCCATTCATAGGAGAGTGTCAAAGACTATGTGTTTTTAGTGTGTTGCTGAGACCAGATTTCAGACTGCAAGTAGTTTTATAGTTTTGTTGACTCAACACACAAGGCAATGAAAGTGATTACGTTTTTTGTTCCTTTCCTTTGCACTCAACCACGTGCACGTTCATTCCATTTAAACAGTTCTTTTGATTTGCCAGTCCGAAAACATGTGTGCAAATATGAAATTAAATTTTCTTTCAAAGCTGTGTAATAAAGACAAAAAACTCATACATTTTACATTCCAACTATGGGCTTGGTGATCGAAGACGATCATATTTCTCGTTGATTTTACTAGGCCTTGATTATTGGGCATAAAAACTCCTTTTCGGTAGAAAAGTATGCTATATGAGCATGCCAAAATACGATTTTTTAACATAAAGCTCATGCGCTTTTTTTGTGCAAGTGTTTGTTGAAATTGTAAAACCTAGTTATGTTTTTTTTATTAAATGCTGTTACCCTTTTTTCTGTCTTTGGCATTTAGTCGTCACCAATACACCTGACCGAAGAAACGATGGATCTTCTTCTCGGATTGGCAAGGTTTGTACTCATTTAATCAGTGGTGCCTAATGTGGGTATCTCGAAATAAGGTCAGGGGTTCAGTAATGTAGGTACGCAGATATTTGCATTCGAGAGGACTCATTTTTTCTGTCGAATTTTTTGTGCCTCGTTTTACAAAATATTTGGCAGTTGCCCTCCTAAAAATAGACTTCAGGGCCTTTCCTCAATAACTTTCAGGTGGGTTGTATTCAAATTTTGCCAGCAGACAACTATACAACAACTTGGTTTCTAATTTTTCAAAGCTGTCGAACCTTTAAAATTTAACAGTGAAAGGAAGAACACGTTTTATTTCAACTGTAAATATCGTTTCCTTTCGGGCTTTGCGGATCTACTTAAGGTATGTGTGATTGTTAAGCAGTGTTTTAAATGTTTAAGTGCATGTTCAAGTACTGAGCTACTGTAGTTCAGTACTTGAATTTCTGCAAGAATTTGAAGAGGAATTAGATAGAAACCCTCGATGACATTAAAGATAGCAGAAAAGCTAACAGGGTTTTTTGGACCGGTTATGAATACTTAATAGAAATTATTTTTTAGGCTAAATAAATTTATAAATAAATAAATTTGAAGAAGTGCCAGGGTGTATGGGGCGTCCAGATGGAGTACAATCCAGTGGCAACCATCAGCTGGCCTTCGGGCGATGGACCTACTGGTCTCTTGATGGCACCCAACTCTCATGTCTGGCTCCAAGTAACTGCTTGTGCGCGGCAGTGGCCACACCCTGGTAAACCGCTTCAGCTGGCGGGCTAAACGACATGAGGGTACCCAGTAACTTGTTACTGGGGAAAGTGCATGTCTCGCACTGTAGCGCATGAAGTCTGGAAGCGGCGGAGTTGGCGGAAGAATCTACATTGAGATCAACGGCAACGAAGGCGTAATCTGCACACGCATCGCGGTATGCTGAGGGCACGAATGAGACAATAGTATGAGTG
>RDPX01000026.1:3536488-3575025 GCA_003991215.1 Morbakka virulenta
GTAGTAGTGGTAGTAGTAGTGGTGGTAGTAGTGGTAGTGGTAGTAGTAGTAGTGGTAGTGGTAGTAGTAGTAGTGGTAGTAGTGGTAGTGGTAGTAGTAGTGGTAGTAGTGGTAGTAGTAGTAGTAGTAGTAGTAGTAGTAGTAGTAGTAGTAGTAGTGGCAGTGGTAGTAGTGATAATAGTAATATATTATTGTTGAAACGTTGCAGTTAAATTGGTGGGCATTATGTAATGGGATGTTGGACATGTTGTAAGTAGAGATAAAATGGAGGGGGTTGTTTTTGAACTAAGTGGATTAATCCATAGACAATCAACTCCACGTAGCTGTCAAAGAGATAAGGTGAAAAAGCAGCTGCTTAAGTCTGTTGCTTGTCATTTCTGCAGTAGCTCAGATTTCATACAGGAATGCGGATGCTTGAACTACATGAGTCGTTGAAAAGGATTTTACATGGTCCATGCAAAAGCTTCGCAGGTTTCGTTTGATCATGTATACCTATCTATTCCTTACCCTACCTTACCCTATTTTAGTGATTTTTTCTGTTTACCAAGGCACAACTTTTGAAAGGGTGACGTATATAATTTTCATGATGTCTCATTTTCTTAATGTCTTACTGCAGAATACCTCGACCCCATTTGCTGAAATTGCCGAAGATAGAAATTAGAGAAAAAAATTTCTTGTTTTGCAGGGGGAGGGTGGTGGTGTTCTTACCAATTACTATAAGACTGTGTGAGGTTAAAATGACATAAGTCCTGTAAATTCACTTTATAATATTGAGCCAGAATTAATATTAAACTGCCGTGCATAATGATTTTTTATATTTTTAATTCCAGATTTTGACGGCACAAGTTTCGAAACATATTTTAACAACAAGACACCCAGAGCCAGATTCGTCATATGCAATCTATCACCCAAGTAAGTAGTTTTAATTGGCCCAGCCATTTGCACCAATACATAGGTTGCGTACACTGCAGACATACAATTCATATCTTTGCACGGAAAACATGATTCTTTTCTATCCATTTTAGGTTTCTAAGATGTAAGAGCATATAAATAACATTTTTGTAGGTAATCTAGGTTATAGTGAAAAATACGTTGTTAAGATGTCTTGCATGTCATGCTTTTGCCTGATTACCATCTCGACAACACATTTCTAATTGTTGATCTTGAAAAGGTGAGTACAATAGCCGGGTTTATTAAAGCACTAGTGTAAACACAGTCTTGAAAATTCTTAACTTTTTGGACTCAGAGGAAGCCATAGATGTAAGTAAGATCCTATCATGTCTTGAGTCGCAAGCTTTTTTGAGCTACGTTTCAAGAGATACTTTTCCCATCGTCAGTTAAACACAAATTAACTTAAAAGGCATGAACAGCAAAAGAAATGCCTATAATTTTATTTAGGAACTCAGAACGACAAATGTTCATCGACATGAAGGCTGATGTGCTTTTCATCGAGGATAGGATAATCACTTCACATTTGACAAGCACATGGCTCAAAACAGCTTACACTTTGTGTTTTATAAAAGCTACATCTCACGCGAATCGAATGTATCGTAACCCATCCCCCTCCCTGATTACTGTTTTGTTTGAAGTGCAAAGAACCAGAGATTATTTATTTAGTTTTATTAGTTAGGAAAACACCGTGAATGCATATGCATTAAGTCTGCAACACGACGGATTCAGGTTATATTGTCAACCTATTAATCCATTAAAATGGTATTTAGGAGACTGTAAAATGATTCATGGAACAAGGATAATACAGCATCAATAAAATATAATTTCCCTTTTTAGCAATTTTGCCGGTAATTGTTAGCCTTATTAACATAAACAAGCTGAAAGAACCTTGTAGACCACGCTCCTCTACCCCTGAAGATAGTCCTACAAAAGGAACATCTAGTACACCTTCAACACCAAGCAGTCTTGATGATGTTAGCTCGAACATAGTCGATACGGCTACAATCTGTCGGATATTTCTTTCGGACCTGGTACTTTTATTGAATCACAGTAAAGAAAATAGACGGTAAGCTTTCAATTTTCTATGCATTTAGTATCAGTTTCTTTTTGTAAACATCTAAGTTAAGTCATAAAAATTAGGTAATTGTCTACTTATTTAAACTGGGCGAGATGCTTGAAATCAATTTCCATTGCTTTTCAAAATAGCTTTTTACATTACATGTGCCATTTGTTTCGTTTGCCGTGCTGCGGAGAAAAAGGAGATACCCTAGTTAAAGCATGCATACATAAAATTCGAAAAAAGTGTACTAAGAATAGAAATGTTTAATTTAGGGTCATGCACAAACACTAACTAACTCAATTTCTTCTCATAAAAAGATAAAAACACCGTTACTTTAAAATTGTCGTCTGCATTTTGAATGCCTTGTTTGTGGAAAATGCTGTGCTGGTAAAACTGAAAGAACACTTTACCATCGTATGGTTGAGCATGGTTTGAATGACAAAAATAATACTGTAAGGAATCAGGTTGACAAGTGTGAAGGACGGTGTTATTTCAATTACATTTTGTAAATATGTTTACTGCACTACCTCTTACAAAAAGCCATGTATGTTCTTCACACATTTCCACTGCCCAGGATAATGTCAAAACAACTGATTCTGCTGATGACTGGATTCTTTTATTGATAAAAGAAGCTTTATTTATAAAGAAAATGAATTCTGAATTAAATTACAATTTAATGGTCTCTAGAGAATTTCATCTTTTCTAATTTTCGTATTCTCGTAGCAAAAATAGTATGTAGAACAACCAGTCATATAGATTTTACTGATGATGACTCAGCAAAGAAGTCGAAATATTAGTTTAATAACATCAAACTCTTGTTTTTTTCTAATATTCTATTACACAGTCCTAAATAAAATGAAGTTTTTCGGATTGACGTTTATCTTAAACTTGTTTAATTTGTCATATGATACATAGCCTTGTAACCGTTAGACAAGTTTTCTATGAACATAATTAATACGACTGCAACTGACCTTTGCGAGTTCAAGTGCGACAAAAAGACTTTAAAACGTGCCCAGTTTGCCATGAAGGTTACTCTAGTATATCAATTTTAATAGTGCGGCTATTCATTAAAGCAATAAAGAAAAAATATATCGATGTGTATGTATATTCTTTAACGATATAAAATGAGGCATGACTACGCAGGGAAGTTAATGTTGAAACTCATTTAGGTGGTAAGAGCTATGAGACTGTCAAGAGCATTGTTTTACCAAATTATCACACAGTCCTGGCTAAATATGATGGTTACGTCATGGTCACAGGAAAACCTCTGGTCTGAAAACTGATAAGTGACTGTTGTTCTAACGTATTGCACAAAAAATTTCAGATCTAGTTCACCTGCGAAGCCATCATTGTCAAAGTCTCAGACTAAGAACACTGAGCGAAAATTGTTCGATTTGGGGGATCAGTTCTAATCCAAAGAATAGTAAAACTGATATAATAAAGCTTCCTTTAGGCAATGACAATTTTGACAACAAACACAAAGTAAAATCTATCAATATCTTGACCAAATGTCGCTTGACAAATGTCGCTTGACAAATGTGGCTTGACAAATGTCGCTTGACAAATGTCGCTTGACAAATGTCGCTTGACAAATGTCGCTTGACAAATTCCACCGAAAAGCCCACCATTAGCATAAAACAACACCAGTTTCTTCANTATGAGACTGTCAAGAGCATTGTTTTACCAAATTATCACACAGTCCTGGCTAAATATGATGGTTACGTCATGGTCACAGGAAAACCTCTGGTCTGAAAACTGATAAGTGACTGTTGTTCTAACGTATTGCACAAAAAATTTCAGATCTAGTTCACCTGCGAAGCCATCATTGTCAAAGTCTCAGACTAAGAACACTGAGCGAAAATTGTTCGATTTGGGGGATCAGTTCTAATCCAAAGAATAGTAAAACTGATATAATAAAGCTTCCTTTAGGCAATGACAATTTTGACAACAAACACAAAGTAAAATCTATCAATATCTTGACCAAATGTCGCTTGACAAATGTCGCTTGACAAATGTGGCTTGACAAATGTCGCTTGACAAATGTCGCTTGACAAATGTCGCTTGACAAATGTCGCTTGACAAATGCGACCGAAAAGCCCACAATTCGCATAAGCAAGAACCAGTTTTTTCTAAGCCAGTTGAACCATCGCCAGTTAGTCTTGCTTTTTTTTGTTACTTTTCTGATTAGTTTCCATTTTTGTTATCTTTTAAATATGATACTATTTTGCTTAATATTTATTTCCTTTTGATCAAGTTTGGTTAGAGAAAAGACAAAAAGGCAACAAACAAAAAAAAAGAAAGTGCAATAAAATTTTTAACTCCGTAAACAGATTTTCCCTAAGATCATACTTTTTCAAATTCAAAAATTAATCCAAAAATCATCAAAAAGAAGTACAATCAATAAAACTGTATCAATAAAATCAGACAAATCTCTGCATTACCATTTTTACCATTTTTTAAATAATTAAAACTGCAATGTATAAAATCTTAGCCAAGGTATTCAAAACAGTTTTAGTCATTTAAATTGAAAATTACGAAAGGTTGTTAACAATGGTCAAAATTGCGGTTATCTTACAAAACTGTTTCAAAGTAAATGAATCTAAAACTTGTCAGAACCGTATACAGTAGTATATAATCATATATTGCATCAAAAGAAAGGTAAATTTTTCTGCTACAAGCTATGTAAAGCCTAAAGTTATAAACCCATAATAAGTACGTAAACTATGGCTAGTAATAATAACAAGAAAATAATTAAAATAGTAATAATAATAATCATCATCATCTAAAATGTGGAATCTTAAAACAACTGCAGTTCCAGTAATAATAGGAGCCTTAGGAATGATTAAAAAGGGAACAGATAAACATCTTGCGAAAATTCCGGGCAACCATAACCTACAGGAGATACAAAAGATTGTCCTTACCAGCACCGCAAATATACTTCGAAAATCTTTGTCTGCATAAAGAACCAATTTTTACAAGAATTTTTGTACTTTTTGATATAATTTTTATTCCTTTCTATTAAATTTTTGTACAAATTTTTGTGTATTTTTTGTATTATTCTTTCCTTTATACTCCACATTTATTAAACAATTACGTTGCTCGTAGAAACCTTTGCTTGCCTCTGGTCACTGGGTGTGACCCGGTAAGTAATTGTAAATAAACAGCATTAATAAGAAAAGCGTACATCATAATAATAATAATAATAATAATAATAATATATAATAATAATAATAATAATAATAATAATAATAACGATGGTTGAGATGGTTTTGGAAGCAAATAAGAGCACCAGTGAAGCATGGAAAATGTAGAGTATGTTTCCAAAATAGTGAAACAGTGGAACACCAAGTAGCAGGATGTCAGAAGCTAGCTAATAGTGAATACGTATCCAGAAACAACCGAGCGTTGATTATTCTGCCGGTAGCATGGGGAAAGGAGTACAATGTAATTGGCCTAGTGTGGCTACTTTAAGGTCCACCAGCGCAAGGCGACGTCCTCGAGTCAGCCGGATATGATCCTCGCAATAGAAGAGATAGAGATGTTGATGTACGATATGGCGTGTCCGCAGCAACATATACTGATGAAAAGGATGAAGAATTTGACCAAATAAAGACAATTGCTGTTAAAAATGAGAGGCGACCTGGTAACTATTTTACCTTGATCCCCGTGTTAATCGGTGCACTAGGAGGTGGAATGAAAGGATTTGGGATTGTTCTTAAAAGGATATTCGAAAATCATGAAGTTATAGACAAAGTGGCAAGCGAAATGCAAAGGATGGTGTTAACGGACAGCGAAAATGTTGTTCGTAGTGTCATTTCTGGCTTTATACAAGACCAAGAAAGTGACTAATTTATGTGGTTTTTGTTAAATAGAAGAATTTGGTAGTAATTTTTTTTTGCTAATTGTGTGTTTTTAATTAGCTATTGAAAAGAATATGATAATAATTACGGTAGCAAGACCTCAGGGAGATAGACGCCCCTGCAGAACCATTGGCTGACCTTGGGCAAGGTACAGCACTCACTTCAGCCTTCCTAATCAGGATTGCGATGCCACTGGGAAAACCAAAGGCTAAGGGAGCACATCCTTACAGAAAACAGACTACATAAAAGCATGATGAACACGAAAAACAGAAATACAATAAACAGTGTGAATGGCACTACTCCTCGTGTAGAGGATGGTTCCTCGCTTACTATGCGGCTTGTGCTTGACCAGGCAAGCAGAGGCCGTCATCCTGTGACTGGCAAGAGGAGAAGATTTTCCAGAAAAGATCATATTAAGATCATGTTATGTTACTTTCTCAGTGAAACCAGTAGATACTGTAGTTATTTGTTTTAGTTTTCAGAAAAATAAAATTTTCTTTTATCAGGAAAATTATTTAAACCTTGTTTTCACTCTGCCATTGAAACTGATTTTTTTTTTACTTTTTTAGGTTGATGCTTCAGATAATGTGTTGGCAGGATTGGCTATTGTCCTTAGCCTATTTTGAGCCAAAGACAAAGGGTGAGTGAGTTATTGTCATTTGTATAAATATGTAATAAAAACACAGTTTCGTACTAGAGACAAATCCATACAAATAGGAATAGTTGCAAGGAATAAAAAGGGGAGAAAGTAAAAGAAGAAATAGTTGTGGCTAAGGTTAATTACAAACGATTATGAGAAATGCAAGTCGCCGTTAGCCCCTGATCATAATGTGTTATATAATATACTGGAGATTTGTTTGCTTATCCCGAGTAATAACACATTGAATGTGACGTCATTTGAAATACTGTTGATGACCAATCTGACCTATTACTAGATAACAAGTATTAATATACACAGTATTGCTGAATTAACTGGCATCTGTGACTTTGATCGAACGATGACACTGAGGTTGTTTCTATCGGGTAGTGTATTATCTTAAAGATGATATATTTTTGGAT
Organism: Morbakka virulenta; assembly: GCA_003991215.1. Taxonomy (NCBI): domain Eukaryota; kingdom Metazoa; phylum Cnidaria; class Cubozoa; order Carybdeida; family Carukiidae; genus Morbakka; species Morbakka virulenta. Next base: position 3,543,419 of record RDPX01000026.1, read on the forward strand.
TACATTAATTTTCACCCGCCAGGCTTTTTAGTTTGTTATACTTACTCACTTTAATCATTATTAGAACAATATTGAAAAATGAATACAACTTGTTACTTGAGATATTCACGCAAGTCATTGTTTATCGTGCCTTATATCATTTACTTTATGATAGTAATTTTTTTTTATGTAGAGGAGAATCGTATCACAGACACAGTATTTTCTTTAGTGAAAATGCTTTTGCACTATGCTATTCAGGCAGAAAAGGAAGGGTGGAGAGTCTGGGTTGACACACTTGCCATCTTGCACGGAAAGGTACAAAACTCCGATATATCTTTTTTTCCCGCGTATAGTTGGTACGTGTTAAGATAAATCCCACTTTCTAGTATTGTAAAAGATTTAAACACCTACATGGAACAAGCAGACTACCTCCTATACCTGCAGCTGTAAAGCCTAGAATTTCTCATTGATAACAAATATTGTGATCGAAATAGCCACCGGTCTGTTAAGAAATGTATAATTTACTTTTGTGCAGAGAAACAATCATTCAAACGATACAGAAATAATGGGAAAGTCATGGTGATCTAACAAAAACATAAACTAACATTCAGTGGCAATACATATTCATTACTAGCTTATAACAATATTATTAAAGAAAAATAACGCCTCCCGACACGACATGCTACATTAATTTTAATTAATTTTAACAAATTTTAACACTTCCTTGAAATAGCTATGCCAGAAATTTGTTTGGTGTGTGGCTAGCAGAAGCTGGAATATGGCCACAAACATGATGCCAGTTATGTTACAAATTCTTGATTTTACGGACTCAATAGAAGCCATGGATGTGGGATATCTATCATGTAATGAGCCGTAAGCTTTTTCTGAGCTACGTTTCGAGAGATACTTTTCTCGAAACGTAGTCTAGAGAAGAAGCTTACAACTCACGACATGATAAATATCCTACGTCAATGATCCAAATGTTTTTACTTAAAATTTCATCGCCCTTGGTTTCCGTAAAATACGACTTTTCAATGGAATATCTACATTAACTCGTAGCTCTCTTAAACAGTTATAATAGAGATCCTGCAGGTGTTTATATATATATATATATACATACATACATATATATGTATGTATATATATTTATAGATGTGGAAAGATAGAAGAGAGAGAGTTAAATAGATAGATAGATGGATGGATAGATAGATAGATAGATAGATAGATAGATAGATAGATCAATAAATAGATAGATAGATAGATAGATAGATAGATGGATAGATAGATAGATAGATAGATAGATAGATAGATAGATAGATAGATAGATAGATAGATAGATAGATAGATAGATTAGATTTCCAACTGTGAAATAGTGAAAAATGTTTGTGCGTTGAACTGGGTTCGAATCAGTGCCTGTAGCTATCATGAGCGCATGCGCTACCAACAACTGAGCCATCGGCACTCGTTCTTAACCAGATCATTTTTACAACTATTTCTTTCACTTTAGTGTGCCTTTCCGTATCCAGGTATCTATTGTTGGATATCGTTTTCCAATCTTGCATATAGGGCCGCTACAGAATGGCGACTTTCCTCTCAAGATCAGCTCAGCTGATCGCTTAAAAGAGAAGTCGTTGTGCTGTAAGAGGCTTAGCCCTACATTCTTGATTGGAGTTAAGTAAGTAACGTGATTTTGTAATGCTGTAAAAATGACTTGTCCCCTCAACCAGATAGTTGACTTTCTTTTTTAGTATTACCTATTTAATATAAGACTTTTTCGTGGTTTTTTATTCGCTGTCAGTGAGTTTGTTTGCTCCGCACTGGACCTCAGATGACCTTTAATTTTCCTCTGTCTGTTTTTATACCGCACAAGGTATTACAGGTTTTTTCAGTATTGCTTTAATAGACTTTTGAATGTATTGCCCATTCTTATAGGTGTCCGAGTACTTGGTGGGAAAAGGTCGACCGGAAAGCGAAATCCATGCGGCAGAGACATCGAGTCACTCATCGGAAGACCAGAAGGAGGTTGCTGAACCTAGGCTTTCTTCACCTAGTTTACAGGCAGATACGGTTGAAAAACAGCATGTTACTGAAAGCTCCGATTCAAAGCCGGAGGTAAAGCCATCCTTGCTAAAGCAAGCTGAAGAAGCAGCACTCAACGAACATGTAACAGTTGATTCTACCCAGCCTGACACTAATGCGTATGATGGCTCTGAGGAATCCAAAAATTCGGAGGAAAGCACACTAAATGGAAACTATGTTGCTGAAGGTACAAATGCGAGTCCCAACAAAGAAAAAAAGACAAGCAAGACTGACGTTGACCACAGAAAAGAATTCTTTCATTCAATATTACGTGGTAATTCAGCTGCTGTCGTTCAAAGTTTAGACTCACTGAAGAGAAGCAGCAGCGAAAACGATGTTAATAAGTCAAATACTAATTCAGTTAAAGAAACTGAACATAAAACACTAAACAGTGATGCAGCCAGTCTGAGCAAGCGCCCAAACTCGGCTGAACCAAGAGTTGAAGATATTAAAGAACAGAATCACACCGATGACAAAGAGGAATCAGAAGAGTCAAGCCAACTGCCCTTTAAAGAGGATGAGATCGAGACAGAGGTTGTAAGTGATGCACCTCCTATGACACCGTCGGAAAAACCTCAAAGGGACAAAGAATCTGCTCCTTCAGAATTGAAACGCAGTTTATCAGAAGAAAATAAGCCAAACAAACCGAGAATACCAGTTGTTTCCAAGTCGCACTCTCTTGACCTTGAATTACGGGGAAATTTGCAGTCAACCTCCATAGATGCCACTAATTCGACGGGAGAAAACGATGAAATCTTTGTGTCGAATGAAGAACTAGATGCAGTAAAAACAGAGAATTCGATAAACACAAAATGCAAGCCCTATATAGATATACCAGAGTTCACCTGGTCATTGCTTCATCAAAGGTTACTTTCCGAGTTGCTCTTTTCAATCGAAGCAGATCTTCAAGTTTGGAAAACGTAAGATGTTAATTAATGGATTTTTATGTCACCTTTAACTTTTTAATCATTTTCATGGTCCCTTAGCACCTTTACTTTATACCTCATTATAGCTTTTAGAGTCCTTACGGAATATTGAAAATAAAGACGTTTGTTTTATAATACTTTTTGACTATTGTAGGATTGTCCTTTAGTAGATCTACTCCTGAAAATATGTTTTTGTAATTTGTAGTGCTTATTTTTCTTTGAATTCAGTAAATACTTGCTACATACTCGACCTGTTACATACTATTTTTTCATTATGTCATTTTTGTGAAGTTTTTGTCACTTTAATGTGATAATCAAGTGGATCTGTGATAACTTGTGTGTACATCTAATAATGCAACACAGGAGCTGGATTATATATTAAAAATATGCAATCCGCCAGAAAGGTTTTTGTGTTTCAGAAAGAGTGGGTGCCATGGAAATGGATGTACTTACAAAGATAGAAATTTTTCCAGGGGACTGCAATCGTAAAAGTAAAATGGCTCATGATTTCCTTTTCAGCCACATGGTAATGATGCAATTTTTAGGGTGTGAGCGGATCACATTTTTTAGCTCCGTAGTAATTTTTAAAGAAAATTGCCCAGCCAAGAAATTCCTCGCTGCCAAAACCAAGCCCAAAGACCATCGTCTTGAGTACAGTTACTGGAGAAAATTCCGTTGAAACCAAAAAAAAAATAAAAAAAAATGAGTGTATGGTTTTATTGATGGCATATGATATTAAGGTCAGTTATGTCCTATAAGCCCTTACCATATCGTCATTTAAGTTTATTGCAGATTCAAAGCCAGTTTATCCTTTCTATTCTTTTTGTATAGGCACACCCGAAAAAGCATCGCAGATTTTTTGAACTCCCGAGACCATGCAACTTACATTATGAACCTGTGTCACATGGTATCAGTGTTGTCAGATAGTCTGATTTACTGCTGTGGAGGACTTCTTCCCCTCCTCTCATCGGCAACATCCAAGAATTTTTTAAGTGATGTCCTTGAGCCCTGTGGCGGCATGACCCTTGATACAAGTTTCTCGTTCTTGAATCGAGTAATGAATTTGGTAGATATAATTGCCTTTGCAAGTTCAATGAGTTTTGCGGCCGTAGAGACGCATCGAACTATGACAGCAGGTGGTGTTTTGAGGCAGTGCATAAGAGTTGGTAAGTTATTCTTCTGACCGGTGTAGATTAAAAGATAAATAAAAGAATAAGACTTACCGCTTGCAAATTTAGCTTTGAAATGAGAAGTCAGGTATTTGTATATTGTCATCATTACCATTCAATCTCGCAAGCTTTGACATTATGTCACCTTGCGTGGGACTCTACCTGAATCTTTTTAACGTTTATCAGTGTCTCTTGGAATTTTACTGTTCCATGCTTAAGTAATAGATCAGATTTGTTGAGCCTTTTTTGTTGAGAGAAAAATATTATCGTCACTGTTTACAAATATATGTTTTGCTTCTTGCACATGGAAGCGACGATTAATTGAGTTCTTTTGAAGAAGTCATTTACGTTGGATGAAACTACTATTCTTTCCATAGAAAGTGTCTTTCCTTACCATTCGGCCACGTTTTCTGACAGTAACCCTGAACAGAGATCTGTGGAATGGTAAGGCCCGCTGATACAAGGTATTTTGTAAAAACACACTAAATTCCTTTTTTTGAAAAAAAAAAGATATAAAAGCATTGGGATCTTGAGTATTTTGAAATGTTATGAAAACTGTAAAATTATTTGTGCTGTTAAAAAATATATGCACTATGTCATAAGCAATTCCCATGAATAGGCCACAATGCTTGCTCAGAATAATTCGCCCACCTTTTGGCTACCTGACAGAGGTAATATGATATGTTATGGTTTCAAAGAAGATTCCTGAATCTAAACAAGTGGGCCAGAAGCATTCTCTTAGATACAAGTTGGTAACGTTAAAAACCGTACAATGGCTGGAAGTAATAAATACCTATTAGCTCGAATATTGTTTTCCCTTATAAGAAGAAATGGAATGGTTTTTTATCAGTTTTCACGATCCTGACATTGCTTCACTTGTTAATGATTGGCAGTTTTTTAGAAAAGTGGTTATCAGTCAGGCATATTCATGTTTTCTTTAGTTGTGAGCTAAAAAGCGATCCGCATTTGACTGCCTTTGCTAACTGCATCACCAGAAAAGTTATACTGCATGCATGGAATATTTTCTCTTGGGATGGAGCATCTTAGTGTTACCTGAATGACGGAATTCGGAATCGGGTCTCGTGTGCTGTTAAACTTGATTATCCCTTCTCCCTTTAGTCACATCTGGAGGTGTTACATTGTTTTTTAAATATTGTGTATTATATTTATATTATATTTTATAGTATTACATTTCGAATTGTGTATTGGATTGAATTTTTATTACATTAAATGAGATGAAATTAGTTTTTGCATTAATAGGTTGGCATATTTTTTACATCTATGTTTAAAAATAGAAGACGAGTAAAGAAATCTATATTTAGCCACCAGTTTATTCGTCATTACTTAAATTTTGACACACTTATTTTTTGTTTATTTCGAAGTCTTTTGTAGTGCTGCAAGGAACAGAGTAGTATGTCGACAAAGGGAAAAGCCAAATACCATGGGAGGAAGCCATAAACATATTCACCCACGTAGTCTTAAGGAAACACAAGAAGCTATACGTACCTTGATCGCATCGACAAAACCAGCAACAGACGAGGTATGGAGTGAAAACAATATTGTTTAACTACAGATCATCTAATGTACAACAGTTTTTTGATTAGGACGTTTCGTAAGTGGTAAGAAACCACTTGAATTCCAGTTTTGCAGAAAGCTTGGTAATTTATTAGGTTTGTTGGTGGTCCACTGCTCATCCGTGCACCATTATCACTTACGAAATCATAGGAAACCTTACAAGAAATAATGTAAATCTTATATTCACACAAACCTTAATATTATATAGAATTTGTTTCAGATCCGTAATCCAGCTGTTCTGGTAACTGATTTACCTGAGGTAATCGTATCAGTTTGGTGGTGTTTATTTCATTTTTGCCGTTTTTGATTTGATACTTATTTTACAATATTCAAAATGCTAGCTCTTGAAAATGTTTGAAGTAAAAGAAACTTGTTAAGTTACACAATTTTCATCATGATAGTTTCATAAACAGAGCAACATTTTGTCTTCGCATGCATGAAATGTATGAGTTACATAATCTTACTATACCAAGGTTTACCATTTCACTGTATCTCGGTAAAGTGTCGCGTGCTGTAAAGACCCGATAACCGATGATATAATTATGTCAGCTGGTAATGCCAGCAAATATGGTATCTGATACTCTAATCTTCAATTAATTACGATGATCCAATATCCTTGAAACTATATTTAAATAAACCATACAACAATAGGTAAGGAAAAGACAGACAAGGTGAGGTTTTTTTATGAAGTGTTTAACATACATGGTATAGGGAACGTGGTTAATGATGACATTTCTCCACAGTTTTTGGGTTTATAGCGTGAAGAAGCTTCATTGACACGAAGTAAAAGATGCTAAGGTACTGCTTTTATGAAAGAGGAGTAGATAGAATGCCACCCTGGTGAGCTAATTGTATATTAGATGACATCTTGGGCATTAAGGGACAGATTTCTTTATAGCAGTGATAATGATTATACAAGTAAAGAAGAGTAACGGGTAAAATACCGTACTTATGAGGAATAAATTTGAAACAATATTAACTGATGATCATGTCTATTAGTTGTTATTAGTTTGCAAAAAAGAGATTTGTTTTCTCTAGGTGTGACCGGAAATACATTGGTAGTATTAATAAAAAAGTTGAACTTGGTCGTTTAACCCATATTCTCCCAAGCATGCCCCCCTAACTTCTTTTATTACCAAAATTAGTGTAAATATCCGCCTTAGGCTAGAATAAATGTGTAAAAAGTTTGATTGCAATCCTTTGATGGGAAAGGTGTCTTTTAGCTATGTCTACTTTTGTAGACATTGGTAGGATCTGTTAGAAAAAGCAAGTGTGAAAACGAAATTGAAAACAACTCATTATGTTTTACATTGATGATCTTTGCATCTTTTCAAGCTATTTAAAATGCTGCAATCATAAAATGAGAGTCTAGAAGTCAATTCAGCTGTTTTTGCATAATTAATTTTTCATGATAGAGCTGAAAGCAAAGCTTGACATGCATGCTCTTCTTGCACTTATAGCACCTATTTCGGCAACTTCGCCGGCAGACAACACACTTTCTTACAGGACCAGACTCTGGATAGTGGCCAGTGTTGTCAGATCGCACTTCAATTGGAACGTCGTGAGAAGGACCAGATCTAGAATCAGCTGATGGTCGTGGGGTGGTCCTCTTTACNAATTAAACCTCATCAATTGCACCCATACACGCTTACCATTCAGTTACCCACAGGAAATAGTTCAAAACAGTTCTACTTGCAATTTTCTCTTACATGACCAATTTTCTTGTTGAGACCAACTTTTGGAGACTACAACTGTACTTTTTGCGTGATTCAATATTGAAGCTGTAAACATCGTTGCCGTGTATCTTGTTTTGAAGTTCGCAGACGCTACTCCGCAAAGATACACCTGTAGCTTCACATTTTGTCTGTCAGAGCCATCAATGTTGCATATTCCGAGAGGATTACACACTGTCTGATTTACGAATATAACGTTAACTGTTGCAAATTCAAGCATATGCTTTCGTTGTTATTATTGTCACATTGTACAGAAAGAATGAAACGGCTTTTTACCATCACTATCTCTTCCTCGTTTTAAAGTTCCAGTATGTCCATTTAGACTTTATTTAGTGTATTATTTTAGTGTTAATAAATAAAGTTTGATTTTCAGGACGTTGTGCAGAATATTCCTGGTCATATGACTACAATTACTAACCCGGACCGTTTACTTCAAGACATCGATTTACAGAGACTTCGTACGTTAGTTTACAGAGATGCTGAAGATACAAGTCAATCACAAAATGTAGCTCTGGTTGTTATTTACTTCATTGCAGTCCTTATAGTTGCCAGGTACCGAGATATCTTGGAAAATGACGACCTTTGCAGTAAAGACAGAAGAAGTGCAACGGGTAAGTCTTGCCCCTTTAAAGGTTTGACAGCAAGAGCTTCAAGTTAGTATTAATTGTTTTTACTTCCTCTCTGTTCTGTTAGAAGCTGATTTTTTGTAATCTGGGAATGTGTGAGCTCTCTCAGTAATGATGTAGGTATGTAACTTGTACATTGTTACTAGTCATGTGATTGGTCGGTAATTTTTCGGAAGTTTCCTGTTCTCTGATTTAGGGAGAAGATACGTAGTACCCTTCATTATCCAGTCAGATGAAGTTTCAGGGGTGTTCACCAGTTCATTCATCGCCATAGCTAGATCCTGATGCTAACAGTTAATCATTTTAATCCAGAAGTTGGGAACTTTTTCAATACCAGGTGATTTCTAGTTGCTTGAGGTTTTAATTGTTCGCTGTACTTCACCAGAAGTTATTTTATCCGATTTGGCATTTTGCTGTTCATTTATTCATGGTTTGTTCTCATTGTGACTTTTCTCTTTTTCCATGTTCTTCCAAAATTTTTCAGTCACTTCCTTTTGGGGATGCTATTTATTTGGATTTACTTTTTGTCAAGCTCTCGGTCGAATGTCTTCCCACCTTCGTGGAAAATCATTTGATCCTTTTGACACCATTTGGTTCTCTGTAGTTTGGCCTTTATTTCTTGTTTTAAGTCTCACTTTTACTGTGTCCAAATCATCGTTGCACTTCAAAATTTCAGTGACTGCAAATGGATTTTTCCGTTTTCTGTCAATAACTTTCTGAATCCTGTTATTTCAAGCAGGTTGTTTACGCTTGCTCTTCCTCTCTTTAGTTTGACTTGCCTTGGTTCCTGCTAGCTCCTGGGCAATTGATGCAGCAGGGTAGAGCAGTTCATTGATGTGCATTATATTCAAACTTTAGGAATATCTTTTTTAATGGTTAAGCAAGTGTGGTCTTTCTTCAGTTCTGAGGATTTTTATTTGTTTCTGTAACGATATTCGACATCGTTTCGTGTTGCGCTTCCACTTCTTAAAGTGTAAACTCTTGGTTCTCTTTAGTTGATCAGAAACGTTGTCTACAGCGTTTTCGTCAGTGACAACCACTTGTTCTTGGCTGTTGATTGAAGGGATGGTAGGGACCCGGGGCTTGAGCTTTGTTATTCACATCAGACTTCTTTATCTTCTCTTCATTGTGAGTTAGCTGATCTTTGCAAAGTCTTGTTTTTCACAATATCTTGGCGTATATTTTCTAGTTTGTTTTCGCCCGTACATTGACAACCGACAGTTCTTTTTTTCATTTCATCATATGGTATATGCTTCTTGGGTACATCTTTTACCCTTTGCATGGTGTTTAGCTTCGTAGTGGACTCTCATTACTTGCGTATTTTCATCTTCTGACCATTTTGAAGCATTTGTTTCTTATGCTTGGCAGTGCTTTTAGTGCTCCGTCTCTATGAGATTTAGCCTCGTCGAGGAAAGGAATACAAGCATGGATTTGAGATGGATTTGTTCCAGTTGCAGATTTTTCGATCCTATCCCTGTTGCTCGATGAGAAACGCTCACCTTGTTGACCCTCGCGGCGAACTATGCGATATAACATTGGACATACTTTCCATGATTTTTTAAACAACCTTCCCAGGTACTCGTGACCTGGCATGAGGTTGCACTGGGGTTTCGGAATGAGAGGTAGAATTTGCTCTTGGCCTTTACCTAAAGAGGTATGTCCTAGAAGCCCTTACCTGACGAGGTCTACAGTGGAAGTGAGCAGGGAGATTTGGAGTTATCTTTTCCTTGCCTTTACCTTAAGAGGTATATCTGCAAGGCGGCAGGGGATTTGGAGTCAGAGCGTTCCATCTCCTGTCGCAAATTTATTGGCTAAACTGAGCGCTACAAGAAAGTACTATATAGTCCTGCAGGAGGACCATGTCTATCAGTAGACATATTTCTTAGCCAAAGAACCTTTGCTGAGTTACGGTTCTACCACTGTACAGCGTGCTGGCGCAGTTTAACGTCGTAGCCGAGACATTATTGTTATTGTTGTTATAATTATCATTAATATTATTATTACTAATATTAATAATAATAATAATAATAATAATAATAATAATAATAATGATAATAATAATAATAGGACCAAGATAACCATAAGAAGAAATAGCTGTTGCGTAACCCAGCGCAATTTAGTACTTTCTTTTCACTGGAACATGCAACCGTTGACTTAAAAACAATGGCACTCTTGTCATTATAAGCTTGTATATGGTTCCGACATCTCCCCTTTTGTTAGTTAGCTTATGGCGTCTTGCAACTCAAGGCGATAAAGTCCTATATGCAACGTCATAAAGAAAATGTATTTAATTGGTTGTGTCGGTATCAATCAAGCTTTCCAGAGTAACTGAAGCGGTTTCGGGGGTGACAATATGTTGTGTCATAGTAATGGCTTATTCGTGTTGTAAACCCTTGCAGAGATTCATGGTCTTTTTTTGTCAGAGGCAGGTACTATTGATTCACTGTTGTTTTCTTGGTACTGTCATACAGTATATTGATATATTAATATTTATTAAAGTTGGTATGCTAGCCATGCTGAGCGGTAATTGCGCCTTATGTGTTTTTATTGTTGTTATTGGCTGGGTTTTTTCGTCATTGATAAATGAAAAATGTCATGCTTTGCATTTTCTCTGGATTTACTTTACTGTCAGTTCAACGAAGTTCCATCGTCATCTCTTGCATGACCGGAAAGATTTCCATTCCTGCAGGCTTTGCTAAATTGTTATCTCCTGCCAGCTGGATACAATTACTGTTAATTGTTATTACACTTTGACAACAGTGTTTTTTTAAGTTTTGTTGTGTGGATTTTCACAATAATTCTGATGCCCTGAGTTCGAATATCGCCAGAGTTTTTGTGCTATACGACCTATTTTTGCTCTTCAGTATACCCACAGACCTCAAATTCGCACTTTATTGGGTGAAACTCAGGGTCATATTTTGCATATCACATGCAATACATTTACGATTAGTAGCAAAGATGCATTGCAACTCAGGATTTAAATGTGATTGTTGATGATATAAGTAAACTTAAAACATGGAAGGATGCTGCGAAAAAAAGTAAAACGATACGACAAACATATTAGTGTGTGTAGGTATGAATCTAGCTGATCATAATGTAACTAATGTACATATACATAGAAAAAGGTACCATAACTTGTTTCACTGCCTTTGCTAAGTTGTTGTTCATTCAAAAAGGAATCATCGCTTGTAGCGTTTCTGCGAATACCTGCATTGTGGGCAGTCCCTTTTAATAAACCAACAGTAGTCGGGCATCATGTGCGAGTTTCATCTTCCTTTCCCTTCTCGATGCCCCTGAGGTCCTGATGGAATCTCTCCCTGCTCGTCGCACGAACCGCCCAAATATGTAGGAAACGCTCCCAGTGACTGAATTGAAATTGAAGCTTGATACCCATATTGCACCCAAACTTTTCAAATGCGTTCAGCATTTCTGAACAATGTTCTTGTAGTTACTGGCCTTAGTGTTTGCAGGAAAGCGCTGAACTAGATCCTTGAGTGAGTCCCGAGCTTCTCTCTCTTTAGCATTTGTTGTCATCCCTCATTAGTTGTCGTATCTGTAGTCCTTTATTAAAACCAGCCCTGACCTTCTCGTAACTGATTGCAGAGAACGCTTCTCTGATGTAGGCGAGGCACTGGCTCAGGTCCTCTAAGGTCAGTTCATTAATCCCAGTTTAATATGAGAGGCGGGAGATGATCTTGTTGCGAGAAACAATCGGCGGGTTCTCAGTGTTTGGGTTCATCCTCTTTCTTGTAGGCCAGTACTTCCTTGACCAATGGTTCACACGGTCTGTGCTGTCCCACATACAAAGAAAGTGGGGATATTTCGTTTTACCTCTACTGGTCAAGAAAAAAAAATTATTATCTTAAGATCGACACATATGATCCATTGATGACAGTGATAGCTTGGTGGCTCTACCAGTCTTGATACTATCGTAGGTCTCTTTCAGTTCATGCATTGGAGCTTTGTCAGTGCATTGCATCAATAAGTAAACAGAATAGTAGCTTTTGTTTGTGCCAGAGCCAAATTATTGTAAACAGATGTGCAGAAAGTGTTCACTCAACGTTTGCAACAAATGCTGGACTTGAATTTTGGAAGAAATCGCATTTTCGAGTGGTATTTTGCAGAGAAAAATTTGGACGTATAGGAGAAGATCTGAGAGTANTTGAGGCCAGTACTTCCTTGACCAAGGGTTCACACGGTCTGTGCTGTCCCACATACAAAGAAAGTGGGGATATTTCGTTTTACCTCTACTGGTCAAGAAAAAAAAATTATTATCTTAAGATCGACACATATGATCCATTGATGAGAGTGATAGCTTGGTGGCTCTACCAGTCTTGATACTATCGTAGGTCTCTTTCAGTTCATGCATTGGAGCTTTGTCAGTGCATTGCATCAATAAGTAAACAGAATAGTAGCTTTTGTTTGTGCCAGAGCCAAATTATTGTAAGCAGATGTGCAGAAAGACGTATAGGAGAAAATCTGAGAGTATTTTTAGATTTAGCGCGTCAAAATTTGTAGGAATCAGCTGTTGAATCCCAATTAAACTTTTGAAAAGTTTAAAATTGTTTCCTAGTGCTATTCTTGTTCGCCGTTTATCTTACTCGACTGATTTTATCTCCCACGTAGATATTTTGCAGATATCGTTACTTTCCTTGTTAATATTGCTCTTTACAACTGATACTGACTAGCGTTTGTAGTTAAAGTAGTCTGTTAGAAGCTGAGATCACTGTTTGAAATGGGCCTCAGATACTCCGCACTCGAAGCTATTGGTTTCGCCAAAGGGTTGCCTCCGTCAAAAGCTAGGTTGAAGGGGAGATACTGCATTCTACTCCGGCTTCCTCGGCCTTTAATATCAATTTGTTCCGTAAAAACAGCTCTCAGTTTTTGTCATACTGTTCTGTATACAGTAGCTAAGTCTTCCCTATTTAGCACTTAACGAAACAGATCTTTTCAGTAGTACGTTACTGATGTAAATAGATGTTACAGTAACTTTTACACTAGTATAACGATGTTGGTAAATGAGTCGTCATGGTTTTAATTAAGGTAAGATGTGAACAAAATAAGAACAAGGATGTAAGATGTGTATGATTACGATTACGGTAACACAAAAGTGTGATACTCAGTCCTTCTTTGTTGCACGGAACTTTCGATTTGGTAGCAAAGTAGTAGGTCTGAGTACAAGACATAACGGGTTTGAGCCGAACCACAATCTCTGATGTACTGTAACACTTTTTTCCTACATTCCGCTTTAAAATTGTCATGCTCAGCAGGATAGATTTTTTAAGTGGGAAGCTCAGAGTATATTTTTTGGGATTGTTGTTACATAATCATTGAGACAGCAAAGTGGTTTAGTTAATTTTTATGTATTGTATAAGGTACATTGACCTTCTGAAGATCAAAGTTAAGCTATTTCGCCGGCAGAATTTGTGACTACTTTGTCCTCAGCTTTACCCAGAATTAAAACTCATGTGAGCAGAGATTTAGAAATTTACTTGAATTATAAGGAAATATTCCGATAACTATCTATCTTACCGTTAAAGAAATGGTATTTGACCATTAAAAAATATACTGCTGGATTCCCCATTATGGCCTTTTTCCTAAAGTGTAGCCCTTATGTGAGCTATGTAGTGAAATACATTAGGGAATAAAATGCTAAGTTTCTTGTGTGTTCATTCTTTAGCGGGCGAAGACTCAAAGGATAATAGTACACCTCCAAGGTCACGTGCTGCAACCTGGTCTGGATCAAAACAGACCAACAGCACTCCGCCAAACTTAAGCAGACAACCAACAAAGCCAAGTCACCGAATATCGAAAGAACCGTTGGTAGATAACAATGTTCTCACCACTCAGGAACCAGCAGAACCTGTAGCTCCATTACCAGAAAAAAAGTTATCACTGGAGGAGAAACTAGAAGTTACTTTTAAAACGTCAGCCATTTTACTGAAAGAAATCCTCTTCGATTTTACCTATTATCTATCCAGGACACTTGTTGGAAGTCACGGACAAGATCTCATTGCTGACGGCCTAGGGTCACTTAAGTCAGAAGACAGCACTGTTGAACTTATAATGCTACTTTGCTCACAAGAGTGGCAAAACGCTTTACAGCGCACTGCAGGCCGTGCTTTTATGGAACTCGTTGATGAAGGAAGATACGTATCACACAACACGCGGGATCGAATTGTTGTGACAGCCAGTGAAGCTAAAGACATAATGAGAGAGCGTGATGATGTTGATCGGTTTAGACATGCACAGTTTGAAACGTATTGCACAAGAACGCAACTATCATATTTGGAAGAATACCGTGTCTATGACCAGTTACTTCGAGCCAAGAGAAAAAGAAATGTGACTGCTTCTTCGAATATTTTAGGCAAGGTAATTCCCTTCTAATACTCTTCAATTACTTTTCGCTGTTGTTATGTACCATGAGATTTTGTATAAATTTTAATTGGCCATGCTTTTGACATAAAAGACTCAGCTTTATTTTAGTAACTTCTGGTACGTGATCCATTTATTTTTAGATTTGATAGACCACGTTAAAGTATTAGTAATTTCTTGGCCATATTTTATAGCTGCTAAAATTCCCTTTTGTCAGGAAAAGAACTAATTTCAGCAGCTTGGAATATGGTTAAGACTCAAGTAAATGACCGCTTTCCACTGGTGTTTAGAGGGAAAATGCCGGACAACATGCCCAGTAGCTACAGAGGACCTCCCCCCACCCCACCCCAATGCTTTATGCCTAAAGACTTTAATAGGCACATTTACATGGACGTAAACACTAACACTTAAACGCAAGAGGGAAGAAGTTAACCGGTGAAGATTTTTGTTGAAAGTTGTTAAAAGCATGTGGAAGAAAGACAATTGCTTGAAGTATACGCGTAGGAACTGTGGAATTTGATACAATGATTTCTCAGAAAATGTTTTTGAAGTATTGGTCAGTGTTTCGTCACCTTTTTTTTTTGCATCATTTTCTAACCTAACTTACTCCATCGTTTTATTCTACAACATTTGTTTGTCAGCACTAATACCACTATCATAATCGTCTGCAGAGTAGCTATCGTTATTTGTACTCATACAGAATGCAGCAACCTGGTTTGCTCTTTGATACTTGTAGTTCGCGATTTTTTAATTTTATCTGTATCATTTTTAATATAGTTAACCTTGAGTCGTTTTACATTTATACCACATACTATTTAGGTGGTGTTTGGCACTTTTGCCACCCTGCTGCTACCTATTTCGTTATGTGCCTCTTTACACTGGGAATTTACTCTTAGTATACAATTTTAGATTATTATTATTTAAGTGTTTTAATGTTGCCGTCGAATTGTGCTCTTTAATGACTTGTTAACAGTAACATCAAGAAGTTGGACTCTGCTTTTACGGTCTGGTAACACTTTGCCTAAGTCAAATTTTTAGAAAGAATTATTGAGGTGCTTTTCATGCTGACTTTGAGCACTGCGGTATGACTGCACCATATGCATCATATTCTTTGTTGGTGTGTGCTGTTGTATTGCCCAAAGCAAAAGAAATGAGAGTTAGATCCATAGTTGCGACAACCTTCGTGCTGTGTTTGAATGAGGCTGATCAGATATAAAAGGACAAGTTTTCTGTTTGCTTGTAACTTTACATATAAAGATTCGAATATCGAGCATATAGAATTAAGGTGCTTAACTTGTAATCTGCAAATGGTGATGATATAGCAAAATCAATATCTATGGTCAAAGAACATTATTTGTATTGGCTTAGGGAAAAAACTGATAAGAGGTTTCCAAGGTAATAACTACAAAAAAATAGAGGCCTGAAAGAAATGCAGTTGTACAGAAACTGTTTTGAAAATCTAAAAGTTGGAATTGCTCCTCAAATTGTAACATTGACATTCACACATTCTTATCTTGAAAGATGTCAGTGCTCTTTATAGAAACCTGTGTTAATAGAAAATTAACGAAGTGTACTGGAGAATACTTGGATGCTCAGTGGTGAATTGGAGATTTTGCTTGGATTCTGTTGGTGCTGTCTTTAATGAAAAATAAGAAAATACGACAAAATCTGAAGCTAAGTAGGTTTTTTGTGATCTCCTTCCCCCAAATCATTACATTTTAAGTGTTTGATATATTAATCCACATATATATATATAGACACATACACACTTTAATATATCTATCTATATTTTCATCACTTCTATCATATCTGCCATCCTCTTTCTTCTCGTCTTGTTACTAGTATGAACAATTATGTTGGGCACAGTTGCTTTGATGTTTTTTTTAAAAAAAGAATGAGAAATTGATACAGGGTGACACAAAAAGGGTCATCACCAAAATTCGAATAACTTCCGAAATTTTTTTGAGATCAACACAAAACTTCAGCCTATGTAGCAGACGCCCCTAAAGTTTTAAGTCTGTACAACAAAAACTCTTTGTTTTACTGGCGCCCAAAATGTGTTCCAAATGAGCTCCCCAGCGCTGCAGGCACACTTGGATCCAGCGTGCAAAGTTCACGATGACCTTCCCGCATTCCTCCCTCGGGATCGCTCTTGTTGCTGCTGTGATTGCTGCCTTCAGGTCAAAGGTAGCCTGGGGGTTGTTGCCATACACCCTGCCCATAAGGTATTCCCACAGATAAAAATTTGGGGGTTTCAGGTCCGGTGAATGTGGCCACCACCCTGGGTCTCCAATTGAGCTGCATGGATAGACTTCAGCCGAAAATATGCCTCGACTATAAATATTTTTTCCGCAATAGGCCATGGCATCTCGAAGCATAGGTTTGGTAGACTCTTAGAACATTGAAAAATAAAGAGAATTGGTTAATTATTTCAAGAGTTATTCAACTTTAGATGATGACCTTTTTTTGTGTGACACCCTGTATTGATAAATTTGTTCAAGTCATGATACTCTGTGACACGTTTTGTGACTTCCCAAAGTGGTCTTTTATTTCACTGTGAAGCAGTGTAAAACTTCAATATAGTACTTGTGATTTTGTATTTTGGCATATCAAGTTACCCCTTTCACCAATTGCTATAAAAAATATAGCATTTATACGATATAAAATTTGCGGATGTCAAGACACAGCAGTTCCTTATTTAGGAATATGTCTTGTGTTTACCAAAAGTTGGCGGTAATATGGTCGTAATTTTCCTATCTAGACTTTAATACAAAATTTATATTTTTTAGCGACGGAGACGGGGTAAGGGGAGGGTTTGGTTTCTTTTGCCATTGTGTAATCCTGTGCCCTTCTGTTTTCTCATTTTTGCAAGACGTTGGATGTACTGACCAGTGGGTTTGGAGCTTGGTCCGTTGATGGTAACCGTAAGAAGGTCCATTTTCTAAAACTAGATAGTTGGGAAGATAGGCTAAAGAGACGTTTTCGCTTTGTACGGAATCCCATTGGATCGACACACCCGGAGGCAACATTAGATGCAAGTGCTACGCAAAGTAAGTACATAGAAGGGTTTGGTTTTTGTTGTTTTTTAAGCACTTTTGTGTTCTTTCTTTTTAAAAGAGGTACGAAAGATAGAAAAGAGTTGGGCAACAGGAACAAGCATGTCAATTCGTCGTCAAGCAATTCTATCCACAGGGCAGTGTACACTAACATATAATGTGGTTATAATTTGGTATTTATGTTATTTTATACGATACCTATCATTCAAAATGAATTTCCCATAAGGACAATAAAAACATAGTGTAAAAAGTTAAATATTGAATAGATTTTTGTTGTTGTGTGGATTGTTAAGAACTTTTAAAGTTATAGAAGGCAGCTTGTATCCTCTTGCGTTTCAGGTAAGTCGAATGCTCAAGTCACAAAATCAACATTGTACCAAATCTGCTACTTCACCTTTAAGTATTTTGTGCTCTGTCTTCATGATCTATTGGAACACAGTTTTTATTACTAGTCGATTGCTAAATTTAATTATTATTATTAATATTAATATTAATATTATTAGGCTCATAAAAAAGTGTTAAGTTTCCCCGAAAGAAGAGTACTTTCTTAGCAAGAACCAGACAAATACAAATATCTATTTAAACCGAACAATTATTCAATTTCAACTTCCGTTTATTTTGTTACCCTTTTATTTCATTTCATTTTTTAAGTGGGCATTTACATCATATTATTCGGGTATAGTAATTTATTCCATTTACTAGTTCTACTCGATCACATACGAATATCAAAATGAAAAGTGAGGAGTTCAGTACAGTTGGTACACGGGCTAAAAGGGAAAAAGCAAAATTTGTAAAACATTCGTGATCTAAATTTCTTTTCAAAAGTGTAATTAGATCACGAAGCTTTTGCTAGAACACGGAAATAAGCTGTAAGCTGTAGAATTTTAAGAATTTAGGTTTACTTGAAAGGAAAAATAAGAATGATAATATGAGAACTCAAAGGCTCAAAAAGTACAAAGCTTTTCAGAGGAACCTCTTTTCGCACGGTATACCATTATTGTATTTTGAAGAGAAAGAATATGGCATCAGTTGAAGCAATCGTATTTAAATAGTGATTTTATCAATTTTCAACAAGCCACTTGGGCAAAGAAAAACGCCTACGGGTTCTTAATTGTATTTTACTTAACTACAGAAAAATGAAAAAGGAGCGATTATTATTTGTCTCATTCCAGGCATTCTTACTTGTATATCTCTCTATTGAATTAACACAGAATTTGGTTTTTTCATGCAATAATTAAAGCTAGATTGTTGTACTTCATTACCAGGCTAAATTGGATCTTCGTTCTTCATATTAACGTTGTCACTTTAATTGCATTAGGTAAACCTTACAAATATTCTTTCGATACCTGTGAGGATTTATTACTTGGAATCCCATGCGAGTGTCCAAAAGCCATAAGAGAGATGCACAGTTTTTTGCCAATAGAAAAAGAAAATAAATAAAAGTCAAATAGAATAACTTGCATCCCTTCGGATTGAAATGGTTTTCAACGATGCGAAAGATGCACGTTATGAAATAATGAAAAATTTAAGATATTGTCTATTAATTTGCTTAAGTTTTCCCCTTAAATAAAGAGATTAAACATTGATTAACAGAGGAGTGGGCGATTTCCACTATTTTGGAAAATGGGGAGGGTTTTTTTCCCTTATATTTTATCAACGTGCTTGATTTGAGTTCTGAAATGTTCGTCACGCTCTTGACTTTGATTAGGGTTGTATTAATTTTATTTGATACTCTTAATACAAAGAGCCCTCTTGCTATGCCTTATTTTGATTGTTGCTTTTTTAATCTTTGATGTTTTTAATTTAGTATACACAGTAGCAGTAACATTTTGATTTTAAACATTCACAGGCGTGCCCACTGCATACTCATCAGCCGTCAACTACCACCTTTTCAAAAACAAATCAGCAACACCAGGACAAGAGAAAAGTCCTGTGGAATTAGACGCTGAAGGTTTGGAAGACGAAATAACTGGTTTAGAAATACAAGATCAGCCACATAAGGCAATTGCAGAGATAGATATTGTATTTACATCCCCTTGTTTACTGGTTTCCCCCGGACTTACAGTCAACGGAACAATCGCCATAACAACCTCTTGCGTATATTTTACAGCCGATGAAGACGATGAGAATTTTAAAAAGGTCGACCAAAGGGTATGCTTTTAAGTGTAAATTAAAATTACATAGAATTTGCATCTTTAGAGTGTATGATGACCTCATAAAATCTTTTACCTCCATTTTGACTTGTGATGTGATCTAGATTTTGACCTTTTCAGGAGAACTATTGCCATGTGGCACGGCATCATTGTGCTTTCTTATGAAAAACATTAAATTAAATATTATTTTTAACAGTGTGGCCACAGCATGCTAGCGACTGCTGGGTGCTTCCATAGTAATACTAACTGGCCTTAATTTGTCTGAGGGGAGAATAGTAATTAGTGATAGCTAATATTAACGAAATTACCTTCTTCGTGAAGAAATAATATCTTTTTAGTTGCTACGAAGTTATATTTTAACAAACAAATATGTTTATTCTGGCCCAATACTGAGCTAAAGCTAATTCATACAGTTGATAATATTAACCTCAGTTTCAAATCGAGGCCTTTTTTTTGTTGGAACGCTAATGACAACCTGGCCTTTAGAAATTGTAAATACCTGAAGTGTAAAGCATATGCAATGAGACATTTGCTCAAAGAATTAGAAGTTCTGTGCAACAATCTGATTTCCTTTGCAACTAGTGTATTGTTACCGATAAAAAAGTCAAGAGTTCTGCTATATCTGCGGGTTATAACAGCACTGTAGTCCTGCCTTTAAATCGCATTCTCATAACATTGATCAAATGGATCATATATATATATAAACCTAAAGATTATGCTTATCAGTCCAAAATACACTAATGAATGCAACTGGTATAAAATCTACATCACTTAATAAGGGATGAGTCCAGTGTGGAGTTCTGTTTAGGTTGGGAAAATTTTGCCTATATTGCTTATTTTGCCTATTTTGCTTATTTTGCCTATTTTGTATATTTTGCCTATCTTGCTTATTTTGTTTATTTTGCCTATTTTGCTTATTTAGCTTATTTTGCCGATTTTGTATATTTTGCCTATCTTGCTTATTTTGCTTATTTTGCCGATTTTGTATATTTTGCCTATCTTGCTTATTTTGCTTATTTNNNNTTTTGTCTATTTTGCCGTTTTTGCTTCTTTTGCCTATTTTTCCTATTTTGCTGATTTTGACTATTTTGCCTATTTTTCCTATTTTGCCTATTTTGCCTATTTTGCGTATTTTGCCTATTTTGCTTATTTTGCTTATTTAGCTTATTTTGCTTATTTTGCCGATTTTGTATATTTTGCCTATTTTGCCTATCTTGCTTATTTTGCTTATTTAGCTTATTTTGCTTATTTTGCTTATTTAGCTTTTTTTGCTTATTTTGTTCCTTTTATTGTATTAATTCGTTTTGTCTTTTCTATTTAGCTTCTTATGTACTTTGACTGCATAAGTATTAAATTTTGGTTCGACAATGTTACAGCGGTATGCTCGAGGCGGTATTTGCTGCAAAACCACGCCCTAGAGATATTTATATGTGACAGAAGTAAGTAGATTTTACTGTATTTATGTTAACGCGGGAACTTGTTGTATAAGGGAGATTTGACTTTCTTTTTTTTTCTGTCATGCAATTTAGATAATAACTTGATTATTAGGTTATCTTCGTATCCTAGCACACTTCCTTATTTGGGATACTCTAATTGTTACCAGTTCGTTTCATAAAAAATATTTTTGGATAATAAACAGCTGAATTACACTTAAGTATTATTTGGCCAGGTTACTTAGTCGTGTACTACTTTGAAAATCGAAATAACCTGCAATACAGCTTTTCGACCTTGACTTGCCGCCACATATGCCCCAGGTTCTTACATTATGTCATGTTTCCTTTGCTGTGTTTGGTGGTGTTTTTTTAGTGAAACGTGCCACTCATAATGTAATGTTAATCATTTATGTAAATATTTTATGAAGCAAAAAACCGAAACCGTTTTCTACGACTAATTTGTATTTACTTTGTACCTCTTGCTTTTTTAGAGAGTTATTTGTTTTCCTTCAACGACCACGATACTGTAAAGAAAATAGTACGCTGTTTACCGCCTGTTGGCATAGGTCCTCGATATGGTCTGCCTCAGACAAGGTATTCTGCAAATTTTTTCCCAATGAATAGATGTTGTTTTTATAGGTCTCATTGGCAAAATATTCGGGCTTCTCTCTCCCACTCCCGCTCCCTCTTTCTCCAAAACAGTCTATAAAACTTTGCCCCATTTTTCTTACCCCTCCCTGACCAACAGACTAAAACATCTTCTTACGAGGTAGTTAAAACTTTGGAAATATTATCTGTGAGTCCATTTCCTGGCGTACATTTTCATGCGTACACCAAAAATGTTGCTCCGCGTCGGTAAAAAATTTTCAATTTTGTGTTCCTTGTGTCTTTCTAGATTTTATTTGCTATTTGTCAAGGACGTTTTGATGTTTTTTTTAATATATATTTTTTTTATTTTTATGTATTGGCTTTTTGTTCCTACAAACATAGATAGAGTATTAGTGTTGCATACTGTCGATTTGAACCTTGACTGAATTTTTAGAACGAAGATTAAACAAATACTTGTGGGACGAGAGTATTTTGAGTTATTAACATATATATTTATTTGATTTCAGCATTGGATAAACGTACTCATTTCTGCATTTCTTTAGTCATTATCATATTAATATATAATACTCCTGCGATCTTTTATATTTTTAGGGCAGTATCTTTAGCAAGCCCAAAACAGCTATTTGCAAAGTCAGACATGCTGCAACGATGGCAACTAAAAGAAGTGACCAATTTTGATTATTTGATGTTTCTTAATTTCATAGCCGGTATGCTAACCAATGTTTATTTCATGTGTAAATTGTTGCAGTGCTTAAAGATTTAGACAGTGTATTTGTTTTTGTAACCGGTGAAGTCAAAAGTAGTGATGTCATTTTTGGATAAGATAACCTTCGTAAAGCCAGTTGTGGTATTGCATAATGTGTTTTTTGAACTATATAAGGTTTATTTTGTGATGTTTGTTTATCGGTAAAATAACGTTACCTTGAAAAGGACTACATTGGTAGTTAATTTACTCTATTAAGGGATATGTTTAAGAGGTCCGTTGCAGTAGCATCAACATAAATGTAGCTGCTATCAAAGTAGCACTGCAACAACACCGTATCCATCCTAAGAGAGAAACCATGAGTCTACCAACGCTAACACAGGGCACGTAAAAGGTACCAATGTCTGACCAGCTAGTTAAATACTCGTTTACATATTTACTCTTACTAACTTATTCATTAACATTTCCTTTTTGGCAATTATTCATTTCGGGCTGTTCCTAGAGACTTCTTGTTTTGCGTGTAAATTGTTTTGAAGTATTATTGTTATTTATATTATCGTCATCATCATCATTATTACCATTACTGTTACTATTATTGCCATTATTGTGCCGTTACATTGACAATTCATCATCGATATAAACTCATTTGTTGAAACGTATTTTCTTGGACGGAAGCAACCACAAACACCAGTACAATGAATGTTTCAACTGATATGGGGAATTATTGTTGTTATTCTACCATTACAGTCCAAGAATTCCTTGACACATTTTTTGGTTTGGGGGCGTTAGGAGTGTATACAACTGTGTTACGGACGTCAGTGTATGCAGAAATGAAGTGAGACATTTCAAAAGAGTTGGCCAGCTTCTGAATGCTTTAATTCAAGAAACAGGAAGAATTTACATTTGAGAGGAATAGACATCAGCTGTTAATTGGGCTTTAAAAAGGCTACTATTCATTGCGCATAAGCCTATCTATGGTAAAGAAGTGATGTTCATTGAACGTGCAGCGAAACGTGTTGCCCCGAACCCAATTCAGGACACAAATGTTTTTCACCGCTTCATAATCCCAGCTCCTTACCTATAATATTTTCTTTTTGCTTCAAAATGGCTGAAAGTATTATTATATCACTAAAGAACATTTGTAGTTTCTTTTTGAAATTCGGTTTATATTTTATTTGTTTTACCTTTGTATATATTTTATCTAGGAAGAACATACAACGACCTAAATCAATACCCTGTATTTCCGTGGATCCTAGCAGACTACACTAGCGATAGTTTAGACGTAAACGATCCGGCAGTATACCGAGATCTAACTAAGGTGTGTATACTTGCCCATTGGTGAAAATATTATCCTCATTTTATGTTTGCTCTTTTCCTGTAATGTAGTGAATTCATAATAAAGATACTGCTTTTAAGACTCAGCACCCTATCTCCGTCGTCATTAAGTATGCAGCAAACCAAATGGAAGATAACGGTCCAGTTTTTTACCGTAAGATTTCAGATCTAGTATCCCCCTTTCATAATGGTTGTGCTCCTTTAAAAATAATTATAGAATTTCATTAATTTCGTGGGGTTTGTTGCGGAATATCATATGAAAAACATCAATCGTTTTTAATAATTCCATTGTTTGTCTGTAATACACCAGAAAGCAGGTCGTTTTGGTTTAGCAGTCTGTCTCTCATAAATCCAGGAACACAACCTTTTACTAAAATGAATGATTTTAGTGTTTTCTTTATTTGCGATACAAAGAGATACAGTTTCAAAATACAATTATGGTACAGATATAATTTTGCTTCTGACCAACTATTCCTGCTCAGCTTTCAAAGCATACTTGGGTTTTATATTTTTACCAGGTTAATATTAAGTCTCGTGTGTAGTTGTTTCATGTATTGATTTGTCACATGGTTCTCTATTGTAAAGGTAGGAGGTATAACGGATCTGTTGTGCAGCTGGTATGCAAGGGATAACCGTCACAGGGAGTACATTTTAGTGGTATTTAACTGACCATATGTGGGATTTTTATTTTACTAGCCCATTGGAGCTCTGGAACCGTTTCGTCTGGCACAGTTTGTGGAGCGCTACAACTCATGGGACAAAAATGACGATGTGCCGCCTTTTCATTACGGAACTCATTATTCTACAGCGGGATTTGTATTAAATTGGCTAGTCAGAGTAGTAAGTTGTCACTTTTTATTACATCTGTCAAAATCGGTGTAGAAAAACTATTTAAAGAAAGCTAGTCTTAATCCAGTTATTAAACGCATTAAACTCAAATAAGCAAGGTCGAACTGAAAGTTGTTGTGGGGGGTTTAAGGGGGTGTATAAAATTATTAAATGGGCTCTTATTAAGTGGTTCCTCCGGCTTTTCAGAAAAGCACTCCATCAGATACGGTCACAAAGTAACGGTTAGTTCATTTTCTTTTTTTTTCAAGCAGAGCCTACTAAGGGAACTCCATAAAAGCGTTGTAGTCCCCAAACGTTAAGAATATTAAGAATAAACCTGGAGAAAGTGGCTAAAGAAATGCATTAGAAACATTCTTACTTGGTGTTGCACTAAAGAGCAAAGAGCAAACGAACCATTCGATAATATATACCAAATATCTGGAGGATTGTAAATACTAATATTCTCGGTTGGAAAATAGCAAAATGATGTCGAGTTCAATAAAGCCCACTCCTGGCCTAAACAGAAGTTTGTTACTGGGTTTGAACCTCACGTATATTCGTAAATTTGAATTAGATGTCCAACGTGCGGTAAAAGCAAAATAATTGGTTGCAAGAATAGTTAATAACGTACTGGCGATAGCTAAGCTGGTAAACAGGTTTCTAAGGAAGCCAATAGTTCGATTCCATTTCAGTAAAATTTACATTTCCACTTGTTTTTGTTTTCGCTTTTGTCGTCGCCGTTGTTTTGTTGTTCTTATTGTTTTGGGGGTTCGGTTTTGTTGTGTTTTTAGGGAATGCTGATTTTAAGGGGGGTTTTCAAGTGGGGTATTGTAAATTTTTAAGTACAAAGCAACATTTAAGCGTAAAATAACACTACAGAGTATAGCCGTTTTTGAAAGTCACAGATGCCTTTTTTTTCGAAATGGTTTCTACTTTTGCAGCATTCAACATCTCTGACAACGTTCTTTTTTTCTGAATCCGCCTTGTGTTTCATTGGTTAACGTTTTGTGCGAAAGTGACGTGTTAGACCTGTTCCATTAATTAAGCCATTGTATTCACCATTGATGGTTTCTACAATACCTTTAATAACTTCCTGAAAATCTGAGACTTGTTTTTGCATAACCAAAATTTTGACTTTGGTTTTACAACAACATAGAGTTTAAATACAATGATCATACAACCGGTGCTGCATAGTTTGACTGGATATTAACATAGCTTTATGTACTGTAATTTATACTGAAACACGCACACACTTCCCAGCCACTTTAGCATTGTATTACCATGTGCCTGTAGAGTACTCGGTACCTTTAGTGTAGCACCAGTTTTATTGTTAGGAATGTTTCAACTGGGACTTAACGCCGTGGAAGCAAACGCAACTTAAATATCATATTTCTACTTGGAAATATTTTCACACCAATTTCAATCCTTATGTAACCTCCAAATACATTACTTTACTACTACTACTACTACTACTACTACTACTACTACTACTACTACTACTACTACTACTACTACTACTACTACTACTACTACTACTACTACTTAAATATCATATTTCTACTTAGAAATATTTTTACACCAATTTCAATCCTTATGTAACCTCCAAATACATTACTTTACTACTACTACTACTACTACTACTACTACTACTACTACTACTACTACTACTACTACTACTACTACTACTACTACTACTACTACTACTACTTAAATATCATATTTCTACTTAGAAATATTTTTACACCAATTTCAATCCTTATGTAACCTCCAAATACATTACTTTACTACTACTACTACTACTACTACTACTACTACTACTACTACTACTACTACTACTACTACTACTACTACTACTACTACTACTACTACTACTTAAATATCATATTTCTACTTAGAAATATTTTTACACCAATTTCAATCCTTATGTAACCTCCAAATACATTACTTTACTACTACTACTACTACTACTACTACTACTACTACTACTACTACTACTACTACTACTACTACTACTACTACTACTACTACTACTACTACTTAAATATCATATTTCTACTTAGAAATATTTTTACACCAANTACTACTACTACTACTACTACTATCACACTACTACTACTACTACTACTACTACTACTACTACTACTACTACTACTACTACCATAATGACAATTATAAGGAAATAATGAAAATGAAGACGTCTGCGACCCCCCCTTTTTTTTCAGAAAATAGAAACACAAAGGAAGCCCCGCGTTAAAAAGACTAAAGCACTTTAATTTTTTAAAATAATATGTAGAAAAACCTCTCTTTTTGTTGGTTTGTATTGGGGTTTTTTACCATGTTAAATAGTTTAGTCTCATTTCAACTTTTTCCAGGTATCATCATTATTGTACTTTACAAAATTACGGAACTGTCGGGGAAAATAAATATGACCCAAATATTAGCTGAAGCACTTTTTACCCTAATTAACAGGCCAGTCAGTAGTTAACTTGTTTAGTACAAAAAGCAACTTCTATGCGTTTATTCTTTTGTTTGTGCATTTTTAACAGGAGCCTTTTGCGACGCTTTTCCTCAGTCTTCAGAGTGGTAAATTTGACCATCCGAGCAGGACATTCTCAAGTATTCAACGTGCTTGGGAAAACTGTCAGCGTGACACGTCCGATGTAAAGGTATTCTCATTTTTTTAGTGGTTTTCCTTTACTTGTTTTTCGTTGCAATGTAAATGTAGTTTTTAGATGCCCACGAGGACCTGATTCAAAATATATCTGTTCGATTAACACAACACTGAATTACCATTCACTGTTGTGTTAATCGAGCTACCAATTAGGATGTTGATTTTGTGTTTCCACGTGCAAATGCGTAGTACTATTAAGCGTTGGTATTATAGTTTTTAAACCTAGTTTTGAAAGTTTCTTGGAAAGATAAGAAATCAGAAAGAGTGAAAAAATACTCTAAATTCCATTGATGGTTGTTATAATAGTAATTGTAGCCTCGGCAATAGATTAATAATTACAAAATTTACGTGCCTGGGTATTTGTCTTTGTTTGTATACGAGAGTCTGTGTGCGAGTCTGTGTGTTTCAGTGTCTCTGCCTGTGTGGCGAAGTTATGAATATGCAGAATTGTTGCCCTTGAGGAAGTATTCTTTGGGTAGTAATCCTGAAAGACTAGCTCCACCAAGCCTAAAATTGTAATTATTTTAGAATTAAAATAACTTCTATGTGTTCCGATATCTAGTACATAGCAGCTCTCGTGCAGTGATATGTTTGTTTTCTTCTTTTCGCACAGGAATTGATTCCAGAGCTTTTCTACCTTCCAGAAATGTTTGTAAATAAAAATTGGGTGAGTTTTAAGGATTTCATTAGTTTTTGTTAGTTTTGTTGTTTATGTTGATTCCTCTCTTTCCATCTTTATTTAGATTTTGAATTCAAGAGGGTATTCAGGATAGGTTAGTTATACACATTTTCATTCGTTTTGTGTTGGTTGTAAGGCAAATTGAGATAGTGGGTGTGGCTTTCAGTATATTCAGTTTTTGTAGCTTTTTTTCACTGTACATATATACTATTGTCTTGACCAATTAAACTCAACAGAACTTCTATTTTTTGTTGATATGTACCTATGCTGGTGTAAAGGAACACTTGTTAATTGAAAGAAGGTGGTTTGTGTTTTTCAAGACCTGCTCTGCTGGATGTGGTCATGAACCTATTAAAAATCCTAATAGGCGTTTGTACGGTAGAAAATCAATTGAACCCTAATAAAAGTAAAACAATGTAACGTTATCGAATCATTTTTCGACTTGCCCTAGCGTTACGTATTTGTATTTCTCCTATCATATTTAGCAGACAGAAAAAACATTTTACGGAACAATGACAGCTACTCGTTAATGCTACTGAGGAAGCTCTTCTTTTGTCTTTGGTCGATATGATATATATTTTTTCGAATTTTGCAGTTTGTATTTGGCGAGGATGATGACGGCAATGTGATCAATGATGTAATCCTGCCGAAGTGGGCAAAGTCCCCAGAAGACTTTGTGAGGATCCATAACATGGTAAGTTATTCTCATGGCGCGTTGTGGTTTAATGAAAGCCATCAGCTTAGTTACTTTAGCGTTGCCAAGGTAAACAGGGCAAGTTCGATCGCCCGCTGGTTTGACACATAAGTATATACTTGTTTTTTACCCTCCCCTACCTAAGACACTCCATTACATTTATGCCTTTTTGCTGCTAGAATCCTTGTTTTGACCTGTCATAAAATTCCACATTGTAGATAAACCAGAATTTATTCCTTGCCAGTATGTATTATCTGTTGCACTGTGGCTAGCGGTACTGGGATGTACTGAGATTTTCAAATTACGTTCATAACGTTTTTGGATTTTTGGTGGTATTTCTTTTTTTTAATTTGATAAATTTTGAGGAAAAGGGGTGGGGGGTGGTGATAAAATGAGTAGAAGCAAGAAATAAAACCAGCGTGAATTTACTTTATACACTATGAGTAAATGTACTGGATTATGCCGTAATTTTCCAGACGGCTTTACTGGAGATTTAAAATGTATTGGAAAATGTACTGAGATATATTGAAATTTTGCCCTCATTTCTTGGTAACCGCCCTGTATTACAGTTGACAGTTTTTGCATGATCGGTGATTCTTAACGTTAATAATTGGACTTGTGAGGGAAGTTAAGAGGGAAGAGTGGGATATTTTGATAAAATTGGAAGGTGGTAGGAATTACCTGAGGCTGGCGTGTGATGAGGCACTTTGTTGACCTGAATTTTCTTTATCAAAGGAAATCCGGCCTCATGTTTCATTGCCTGATGAGTTATATTTCCTCATTCTTAACTTCACGAAAGTAGTGATTAAAATAGGAACATGGATGCAGACAACAGTGGTTGCACGAGAAAAACACTGGATTTGAGGTTTATTTAGTGCAATTTCTTTTTGCTTTTTAATCGTGAGAGCAAAATAATTATTTCCCATCTGGGAACTAGAGCTTGTACTCTTGACGGAAAGCCATTCAAAGGGAATTATAGAAAGTTAAGATAATTATTTCTAGGCAGAATCCATTTCTTTGTGAAGTAAACAACAACAACCAATATTTAAAATTGTCAATATTTGCTGTTTTCATGAGCCCAGGCAGAACAACAACAGAAAAATCTTGTTAATTTAATAGCTTAGAGAATTCGTTAATTAGTTATACATAGATATCAATGCTATTTTTTGTTAATTAAAGGAAGGACTGACATGTATTGCGATAGGCAAAGAAAACGTAGGAATGATGAAAACTGTAAACGATTAAGCACCACTTATGACTATGCCTGAACCCCTTCTGAGGAAAACTCGTTCCAACGTAAAGGGAACCCCCACTCAGCAAATTGTTCCCGTAATAAAATGCTGATAATTTGTTTTGAAATATAGGTATGAATACATTTTCTGGAGAATTGGTCTGTCTTTACTTTATGTCTACTAATTTTTCCTTTATTTTCGTAGGCATTAGAATCAGATTACGTTTCCAACAATCTCCACCGTTGGATTAATTTAATTTTTGGATATCGCCAGCGAGGTAAACACTACACATATTTTATATATTTATACTCATGACCAATTTGAATAAACAAAAGGACCTACAGTGCGAATTTGTACTGTTTAATTATTATTGATTTACTAACACACGAAATTTTAGGGTAAGTAATATTAAAGGGCATTTTTGAAAAAACTGTGTGGCTTATGGTGGCCGTCATTTTAACCCTCTGTCAGATTTTTGTCAAATGTGAGGTATTACCTTTTTCATAAACGCCCTATTATTCCTCGGGGCTTTTATTATCACTTCCTTGTTTTGTAAGATTGCAATGCCACGCCTCGAAATGGTACTTTATCTTTTGTGACATGAAGCTAGTAATGTTAACAGAAGATAGCATCTTGTTATATAGTAAAAGAACTTTTTTTACATCAGAAGGTGTGCAGATTTTGAGGACCTGCCTATTACCGCTGATTTAACACAATATTGGCCAACGTGGGGAGTATTAATTACACAAATCCAACTGGATCTTGGTTACAGGCCTAAAGTCCAGCTGGAATTCATTTTCTAATTGCTGATAATTAAGCACAAAATTAAAATGCGTACGCCCAATTTTTAAAAGAATGAAAAAACCCTTGTGTAAACATCTATCTACCATATTACTTTACAAGCTTTTTGGGAAGGCGGAGAGGGACTTTTTTACTGGCATCCGTCCTTAATAATACGACTCAGACGTTGTAACTTGCGTGCATACTGAAATCACTGTCACTGTAGTTAAGAACTTTCATATATTTAGAGACACCATTATTGTAAGAAAGTAGTCAAAAATTTGGGCAGGAGAATCGCACATATTGAAAGGGCGGGAATTTAATGCCCTAACTTTTTACGTTGCTTAACAAGTTTTACCCATAGATAAAGAGTCCACTGAGTCTATAGAGTTAAGAATTAGAATAGTTAAAGCCGCATAGATTTTCGTACTTATGGGAACAACATAAACATGTGGATATGAAACATTTGCCCAATCCCGAGAGTTACCACAAGTTAGAAAGGTTTTCATGATAAAATCGGGGCATAGTTCATGTAGGTACTTCCGAGGCAGGTTTCTAAGATACAATCCTGGCTTTGACTATGACCTTTTCTGTATCCAGTGATTTCTATAGTTGTGAAATGAACTGCAAGTGTGACACAAATAATAAGCCAGGAAGTTAGAAAGGTTTTCATGATAAAATCGGGGCATAGTTCATGTAGGTACTTCCGAGGCAGGTTTCTAAGATACAATCCTGGCTTTGACTATGACCTTTTCTGTATCCAGTGATTTCTATAGTTGTGAAATGAACTGCAAGTGTGACACAAATAATAAGCCAGGAAGTTAGAAAGGTTTTCATGATAAAATCGGGGCATAGTTCATGTAGGTACTTCCGAGGCAGGTTTCTAAGATACAATCCTGGCTTTGACTATGACCTTTTCTGTATCCAGTGATTTCTATAGTTGTGAAATGAACTGCAAGTGTGACACAAATA
>RDPX01000026.1:3587367-3623488 GCA_003991215.1 Morbakka virulenta
ATACTACTACTACTGCTGTTACTATTACTACTACTACTACTGCTGCTGCTGCTACTACTACTGCTTCTGCTATTACTACTGCTGCTACTACTACTACTGCTGCTGCTGCTACTACTACTGCTTCTGCTATTACTACTGCTGCTACTACTACTTCTACTACTACTACTTCTACTACTACTACTACTACTACTACTACCACTTCTACTACTACTACTACTACTACTACTCTTATTATTATTACTACTACTACTCTTACTACTACAACTACAACAACAACTACTACTACTCTTACTACTACAACTACAACAACTACTACTACTACTACTATTACTACTAGTATTACTACTACTACTTCTACTACTACTACTACTACTACTACTACTACTACTACAACTACTACAACTACTACTACTACTACTACTACTACTACTACTACTACTACTACTACTACTACTACTACTATTACTACTACTATTGCTACTTGTACTATAAATAATGTGACCACAACAGTGCTTACTAGGTTATACTAATGGCACTAAAGTGGTTGTTGTTTGAGAAAAAGATCGTTTTCCTTCCAACAAGTAGAAATGAGGTATAGAAATATTGTTTCCTTACAGAGAAGCATCTTACGATTTACATTCGGTACTTGCTTGTGGTAATCACTGTTGGATAAATAGAAGACAGATGAAACCACAATATTGGCGTGCTATGATATTTGCCCGAACATTTTTTTGATGGCCTTGAAGCTAGAATGGAAAGGCTTAGCCCAAACTGTAAATTTTTAGGCCTTCATAATCCCCGTGACACTGTACCAAAAGCTTTCTATCGCCGTATAAGACGTTCAGAAGCACCCGCACTATGTTGTAGGGCAGCGCCGTACGTATTGAATAATAATTATGCTTTAGTTACTTTAAATGTGATTTTTTTTACCGTTGAGAGGATTATTTTTTCCATCTGAGTATCTTTAATTGCCACAGTCGAAGATAAATTCAGCAAAACTCCTATTTTAGTTGTTAGATGTCGATACATACGGAACTTGCGGTCTGCTGCTCTTTTTTGTAGTATATGCCACGTGTACCGTGAGGATTAAGGCGAAATTTTTATGACAGGGGTTGATGTATTGTATGTTAAAATCATGTTTATACCGTAAGAATACTCGTTTACGTTTACATAATAACGGTCAGGAGGGTATGCCAACCCAAAAAGGTTTGTGCTAGCTCGTACACCCATATTATTCGATTGTTAATTTTTTAATCCAGAGTTGATTATCGCAACCACACCAGTTTGGTATCATGGATATGTCATATGTCATTTCATTCCTTCTACAGTTATCAGCTTACACCATTCTTCTATTTTCCTTTCCTTTCTAGGTATATATCTGACGTTTACAGTCACGCCAGATATTCCAGTAGTTGTTGCAACATCATACACTCAACCAAAAAATTCTTTCCCTGCACTGGTAACTATCAGCACCAATCAGATATTTTCTGTCAACAGGTGGATAAATAACGGTAAAATTTCGTTTTGTTTACCTGTTTATATTTTACCTTTTACATTTTTGTTTTATATATTTTTTAAAACAGGGATTGTTATTAAGATATTTCAATAAGATGGCTCTTTTTGTACAGGCCAACCCGCTGTAATTTGCATTCGCAGAACACTCAACTTGCAATATTTTTTTATTTACACAGACTTTTCGGGGTTTTTTGTATAACGCATTTACCTTAGGTGTGGCATAATAGGTGGAAGTAAGTAGATGTAACAAAAGAAAAAAAAGAGTATAATAAATTTAAGTGTTAATTTGTTTCTTTACTGACATGTCTTTACGAGTTCTGTACAGTTGTTTAATAACCCATTGGGTTCAGCGCATATAATAGCAACTTTGTCTACCAGGCAAAGAACATATGTTTTGGAGCCGTTTTTGTAAGACGATGCGTTGGCTGTCATTCTCTGTACCTGGTTAAATTCTCTGTTTTCTTTCAAGTGCCCGTCCCTTTTTGATAGTTTGGTGTCGTTTCTTTGTTTGTCGTGTCGAAATGAGCTTGTATGACTGTTGTAACGGGTTTTGTATAAACCGTCGCATAAACCATAGTTATATTTCCAAGGAAAGGTTCGACATTTTATACTGTGTTTGTTGCTAGCCAGTCACATTCGGCAATTGCAAGGCTTTTTAGGTGATGTTTAATCGTTGTTCAAGATTTTACATTTTTGGGCGTTGATGATGAATGTGACATTTGATTGCAACATTAACTTATCTTCATGGCGTGTTTTGATGAAACCAAGCGATTTTCTTGATCGTTTCTTTCTTCGCGTCAAATGTTTGTTGAATTTCGTGGTTGGGTGGTTAAACCCACTGTCGATAAGTGGTGCTTCGTACAGGTGTTTGACATCGTTAAAAGAATTTGAAAGATGTTCTTTGGATGGTTGGGGTTTTAGGTCGTTATTTGGTTTTTTTCAGGGGTCGTAGATTTTTTCTCGATATTAAATGACACATTTAGAAAGGCGGTTTCTACAAGGTTAGTATTAATGGTGATTGACAGTCCGTCAATAGATAGATAGATAGATAGATAGATAGATAGATAGATAGATAGATAGATAGATAGATAGATAGATAGATAGATAGATGGATAGATAGATAAATAGATAGATATATATAGATAGATAGATAGATAAATAGATAAATAGATAGATAGATAGATAGATAGATAGATAGATAGATAGATTTATAGTTAGATATAGATAGATGGATGGATAGATAGATAGATAGATAGATAGATAGATAGATAGATAGATACTGGTATAGAGTTTGTGTACATTTGAATTTTTAACCATCCAGCCACAAAATTCCTTTGTTACATTTCCTTTTGTTGTTAGCATTTAATATAACATGCATTTCATTTTCTGTTTTATTCTAATAATATCCAGGTGTTAAGTGGGCATGATTTTAATTACAATGCGTTTTTATGAAAGAGTATTACGAATCAACGGTTTACTGTGTTCGTAGTGTGTAATATAAAAGAGTAAAGTTTTGTTTATTTGTTACTTTTGCGTAAACTCATGTGAATCTAATCTGGATGCCGGCTCAGAACAAAGCACTTTTTGGTTTTAACGTATTTTTCTTCTCCGTTTACAGCTGGAATTATAACATCATTTCAATCTTTAAAAAATGTCCAAATAGAGCAAGATCCTGTGCTAGGTAAGTTTTTGTTTAAGTCACTATAGCTCTTGTTTTATTTTAGTTTTTTAAGCAAAATAGCCTCCATACTGGGCATTGCCATAGGGGGTGGTAAGACAGTGACCATTAGTATTTTACTCTTATTAGTTTTTTTAGTTTAGTAAGTGAAATTTTTCAGTTAAAATTTAGTACCTAGTCCTACTTTGTTTGAAAATAAAAATACCTTAACATTTTTGCCAGATTTTTTTTAAAGAAGTTCTTGAAACGCGAAAATTATGCATAACTATACGTTCGTGGCGCAGATGTTGGCTGTTGAAATAGACCAAGCATCCGTCTGGACCTTCCCCACCCCATAGTGTTTTAAAGTATTTTACCCGCCATGATGTCGTGAAGTCTGTGCTGTTCTTGCTCCGGTTTTGAAGAACCTTCGCAAGTGAACACCCCCCTCCTGAAACTATAGATCGTCATTTTGTATAGGAGACTGCGGAAAGAACTTAGTCTGTCAGCCACCTATACCCGCAATCACTTCAAAAGGCTGTGTTTATTAGGCCTGTTTATTAGAATCTTCCTCTGTAACCTTGCTAGATCAATTGAAAATTGTTCATTAAGTATTTTTTTTGTTTGTAGCCTGAAAGACGTGGTTATAAGTAGTTCAATATTGATAGAACATCATATTCCTTTCCAGATAATCTATCAGGTTTCGCTTCAGATTAACAGAACATAAGCTAGTTCACTTCATCTTTGTTGTTTTTGCTTTTGTAGAAAGTCATGCACGCAATCGACGGCAGTTAAGCGAGCTGCTTGACGAAAGTGTCCTTATAGATAGTTCCACGTTTGCAGTAACCTCGGATAACCGTTTTTTCTTTGCCTGCGGTTATTGTGACAACAGTTTTAAATGCTTTGCAACGGATTCAGGTTTGTGAAACTTGGTTTATGTTATTAATATAGATAGCTTAGTACAATGAAGTTTTGCCGGTATCGGTCCCCCAGTACGTACCAATAAACACATCAGTAGTGTGGCTACAGCAACTGGATTTAAAATAGTTATATCAAAATGGCCCTGTGGAGAAGATCTGTTATTTGTTTTGAATCAACCGAGTGTATGATATCTGATTTGTTTTGTTTTGTTTGCATAGTTTTTGCTCAGTCATTCTGACAATATTTGTATGTGGTGTAAACTGGTGGCGAGAAACTCAACCCCCTGTGGCCGGCCACACGAAGGCATATCTGCGCCTGGGAGCAAAAAGATTGAATTATATATTCGTACTAATACATACGTGAAATAATGTATAGTATAGCAGAAAATTGTTATTTGCTCGCAGCAATATCACCAGTAACTTGGTAAAAATTTCTATGGCGTGGGTCCATGCTTCTGCTTTGCAAATGCTGCTGAACATATAGCTTTAATGGAGGACATCCAATTCGTATAACAGAATCTAATGCCAATGAGTCAATGACGTATGTATCTTGGATTTGTTAAAATTTGTAATTGAAGCGACCACTAATGAAAGTAATGCTCGTAAACTGGTAGGTCCAATACCGTAAATTGCTAGGTAGCATTGCGAAGCTTGTTTTAAACGACTATGAAAGTGAATAAAGAGGTGGTCTTCGAGTACTAATTTGTAACGAGTGTTTGCCCCAAAACGTCGAGCTTGGTGTCAATATCAAGATTTTATTTCACATTGATGCTGAAGGACTCATTGTACAATGCTATCACTTTTCTTCTTCCCATTTATGTCTTTAAGGCATATAGTGGCAAGGACTTCGCTTACATCTCCCCACAGTTTTTTCCTATTTGGCAAAATCACGGACGAGGTCAGTTATGCGTTTCTACACATAAAAAGATGCCGTCTGAAATGTATTGAAATGTATGGACTGCTTCAAGCAGGCATGCGAGGAGCTTTGTGGATTGATCCACAGGTTGCCGGAGTATTGTGTAATGTCCGGAAAATAAGTACGATCTGTGTACCCGAAGCGTCTTCAGATAAGCCTTCTAGAATTTTCTTGTGTTTAACGTTGAATTCGTAGGTGTATTGACACTGCACTCGGAAGTTTATAACTTAACTTCACAACCATTTTCGTCACAGGCATAAACATCGCCCTATTAATATGAGTTTCCAAGATTTCAAGATGTGTTGTCAAAGGATCCAAAGATTGTATTATTTGAAATGCTTAAGATGTTTGGGAACTGTAATAGCAGGGACCATGACAGATATCTAAACCACTACGGTTTAAGTGGCCTCTCATATCCCATGTTTTGCATTTAACAATAGTGTAACAATTTGTAATTTTTCTTCTATGCACAGACTGCATTGCCAGAAAGAACCTTTATCTTGTATAGTTGAACTTCCATTGTTTTGCAGGAAAGCTAGTACAGTGCATTTTTGGCCATTGGGATGTCGTCACTTGTCTGGCCTATTCCGACGATATGGTTTCTGGAAACAGTGCAACAATTGTCTCAGGATCACGAGATGCTACTGTTTTGGTTTGGAACTGGGATGCAAAACGACATTACATAACGGGAGTTGATGAAATAGCAGGTAAAAAGGAATTATATAGCAAAAAGGACAATATACTTCTAATATTTTTATTTCGACGATTTGGTCCTTGTTGTACGTTAAAATACATTTCGCGTACAGAGTTGGCAGTAAAATAATCAATGCTTTGTTAAGATAATAATTTTGTATATTTATATTTATGATGACTGGACACATAGAAAAGTAACTGATGACTAATAAAAAGTAGAACAATATCGCACCTTAAATTGTTAAATATCAGCTTGTTAAAAACCTATAAATAAAAATTGGGTATAGTAGGTTTGTTACAAGGTTTTCCGTAGGAAAACGTACTTTTTGGTTTCATACCTTCGCCCTGTTTTTATGAAGAGAAACTTTGTAATACAATACTTACATAAACATCAAATCAAAATTGATTTGATTTATTTTAGTCTTTGTTTTAAACTCTGACCGTCTGACAATAGCAGTATTTTTATTGCAACACTGCTGTATAAAAACTCCCTAATCAAAGTAATGGCAATAATAATGATGATGATATTGCTAATGGTAATAGTGGGGTTTTTCCTATTTTCTATGACTTCGTTCATAAATTTTAAGCTTTATAGCACCAGATTATTACCAATAACCTTAGGTACGATGCCGTTCTTGTATGGTTTTTCTGGGTTTAATTTTATAAAAATATTTCCAGGATTGTCTTTGATTGAAAGAAAACGTGTCAAGATATACGCCGTGCTGTTTAGTACAATTCTTTCCATGTCAAAAAGTGACGTATCTCCAGGGATCCTTTCCAGCTGTCTCTCAGTTTCCTTCTTATCATTCCCAATGCTCCGCATTTTACCAGGACTGTAAATATCTTCATATTCCACATTTTTTTACCTTGCTTCCCAAGATCCTTGTACTTAGCAGCCTTTATCATTATTTTTATTTATTATCATTATGTAAAAAAATACTTTGAATTGCATTTTAAAATCAAACACCGAGTCACAACCAGTGACCTAGGGTGAAAGAAATCGGAAGTTTTGTTTTTTAAGGTCAAGCAAGGTACAAATTCAGATAATAAGTGCCCTTCTTAATATGTGAGCAGTGCAATTTAATACTATTTTCTTGATTTATTCCAGTGAAGGATCTCCTGGTATTTTCTCGAGATATTGGCTAATACCTTTCTTTATCAGGCCCAAGGCACTCACTACAACCGGAATAGTCTTAGTTTTCAGATGCCACATCTTTTCGATTTCGATTTCGATCTCTAAGTCCTTGTATTTTGCAAGTTTTTCAAACACTTTTGCAGAGACATTTCTGTCAGATGGCACATTCATGGCAATAAGAAGGCAGGTGTTGTTTTTCTTGTCTTTGATGACAATATCAGGACGTTTAGCCTGTATTGTGCGATCTGTGTGGATTGCGAAATCCCACAAGATGATGAAATCTTGTCCCTCAGTGACTGGTTCTGGGTGGTACTCGTACCAATTACTTTTTGGTCTCTACAGAGAAGTGTTTGCAGATCTTCCAATTGAGGTATTGTCCAACCCTGTCGTGGCGGTTTTTGTACTCTGCTGGTGTTAATATCGAGCAACCGGAGACAAGGTGATCAATGCTCTCAGTTTTCTCCTCGCAAAACCTACATTTTTCGTCCGCTCCATTGTGCAGGACGTTTGCCTAATAATTTCGGGTGAACAAGCTCTGATCTTGGGCAGCAAGGATAAAGCCTTCAGTTTCCCCCTTCAATCTCTTTTTTCTTTTGATTTGCTTTGTTTTTTATATCACGCACCGGGTCACTACCAGTGACCTAGGGTGAATGAAACTGGAGTAATGTAATGTAAAAATAATTTTGTATTGTATCCTAATTGTATAAAAACAGAATTTGTTACGAAGTATAAAAACAGTACAAAATAATAACATTTAGTGGACAGTTTACGAACATCAAATAACAGTTGACAGTAAAAAAAATATTGGTAGAAAAATGGTTATTTAAATAGAAAGAGCTCTTCTCAAAATATGTGTATTATTATTATTATTATTATTATTATTATTATTATTATTA
Source organism: Morbakka virulenta (assembly GCA_003991215.1). NCBI lineage: Eukaryota > Metazoa > Cnidaria > Cubozoa > Carybdeida > Carukiidae > Morbakka > Morbakka virulenta. Next base: position 3,595,100 of record RDPX01000026.1, read on the forward strand.
TTATTATTGTTTTAGGCTTTTTTCTCTGCCACTTCTCTGGAGTGAGATACCGGTGTTATAACACAATCTACAGGATTAATACTTACGATTGCCTGTCTGAAATAATTTAAGAACACATGAAATCCATTTGTTTGCAAAAAAAGCAGTGAAAATTGAATACCAGTAGCTTCTACTGCGCTTAATTTGAAATCAGACTTAGCTCTACCAAGTGGAGAAAACCCTAAAGTATCTTCATTCCAGTGTGTTACGCAAGAAAACCTTCACTAAGTATTACTTACAACCAAGCTTATTTTGTTATACTCAAGTAAAAATTGGACAATCAAGCAGCTTAGTTCATCGGTGCTGTCGTTATTTATTCTCTCAATAAGTATCAGGATAAACTTTTATCAATTTTTTCTGATTAATGGATACTATAACGTTATATTGGGCAGACTTATTCGGTATGAATTATGTAGTTTTTAGAATCCTGTCAGGCAGAGTCTGTAAGAGTGCCCTTCAAACCTCTATTACCCAATATACTTCAATTGCCCTGGATGGGCGTGGTTTTTACAAGGTTTGAACATCAAATTATGAGGGCAGTTTCCGAATCGCGTCGTTCTACAGGAACCAAATAACTTTTTAAAGTGGAAAAAATTCTTTTTTTGTTTACAAATAATGTCTTGCCACAAATTAAAGTATAGTGTCCAAATTTGGGTGACCATTTGATACCGCATGCGTTGACTGTAAGTTCGTAAGATAGAGGGATTGGATAGAACAGCATGTGCCAAATGTGTACAAATATGAACTGTGTTAGCCAAAGTCAGTATAAAATGCATTTATAAAAGTCTTCTTTATCAGATTATTTGTGTATCATCTCTTGAAAAGCATCTTGCAGACCTAAGAATGCTGTGAAAATGTCGAGGTCAAACAATTTAAGAGTATCTGGAACACCCATAGCTGCCTTTTACTTTAAAAACATCAGAGATTGTTTATATTAAGGTCTTACCTTCTCCAATTTGTAGAAAAAACCGATTTGTATATAGCCTTATAGTGTTTCAGAAAGTTATTCAAGAACTTGGTGGGCTGCCTCCGATCCTTTCCTTGTTTCTTTCTCATTGGTGAAATATTTCATTAACTTGAGTTCTGATTTCGGTGAATTGACCAGACCACCCAGATATACCTGTTAATAATTGCGACATGCAAGGTGTAAACTACGAGTCTTTAATTGTTGTATTATTTGTCTTTGTTAATTTGTTTTTGAGCTTTTTTACATACCTACTGATGGTGACATCTTAAATTGCAAAACTTAGATAAGCTAAAGCCAAAGATGACCTAGTCTTGCCCTGGTGTTATTTATTTATCTTTCTACTGTTCGTGTACTGTATAATTTATTTAAAGATTTTCTGCTGTGTTTATTTCATTTGAAAAATGTTGTTATAACCTTTAACATATAGTTAGTATAGCTGATTAGTAAAATTTGAAGAAAATGTCAACCCTATATATATATATGGAGGGGGGGGGGTGTATGTATGTGTGCTTATCTATGTGTAGTTTTAGGACTGTATTGGATTGGGTCAGCTTGAACCGTATGATACCTGTTGTAGCATTTTAATAGATCTTATATTGGTATTTGTTAACCACTAACTCTTAACAGTTTGCCACCCCATTGTCACCGTTGAACGTTCAATGCAAAGTTATTTAACAATTTTATTTGGTCGTTATGGTGGTACTCTGCATTTTTAAGGGTCAGAAGAAAATGTAACCAACGGAATTTGAATTGGTTTGATGCTTACATTGGTGCTTGTGAATTTGTTTTGTTGCAGTGTCATTGATACATCAAAACCTGTGTTTAAATGTGAGTACTGTATAAATGCTTTCGGAGCAAAGAAGAGGAAAATTTTACGCCTTAGTGCAGAAACGTAAATGAAAGAAAGGAATAGTAATCAAGTGTAGATTTGCGTTAATTGCAGTACTCTTTTTTATATTATGTGTTTATGCATTTTTTTTTAGCTTCCTATGCATCTCCTCTCGCCATATGCACTGGCCATGAAATGCCAATATCGTGTGTAGATGTCAATCTTGACGCTGGTATCGTAGCAAGTGGATCATGTGGTACGTATTAAAATGCGCTTCAGTGTTTTCTACAGTTTTTAGTCCTGTTCCACAATGATCTAATGTTTTTATATTAGTTTCAGGGTAAATGATGTTTTCTTGTCAAGTGATTCAAAATGGTTTTTTAAGAATTTCATCCGTAGCAAATATAGGAGCCAGTTGAGTGCAGAGGGCTACTTGTACTAGGATTTTTTCAACCTATATTTTTACTATGTTTTATTAATTGGTTCCAGGCCCTCCCAGCTCTGCCCCCGTAAACAAGTGAAAACTCAAGTCTCCCATTTTTAAAGAATAAACAAATGTAACGTGGGACAGCTGGCAAGGCACAAATTGATGACTTAATGGGACTGGTTTTTTCCGCTTTGAGTTTCAAGCAATAACTTTTCCCAGTTACAATGGTGGTTACTCCACACATGTGTTTGGGCTAAAATTGAACATATACATCTGCTATTACTGTAAAATCTCTAAGGAAAGCCACAGTACTCTGGTCATAGTAATGTAAAAGTAAATGTAAACGCGTCAGCTGTAAAAGGCCGCATGGTTTGACTGATATGGCACATTAGCTGTAATGGATATAGAAATATTATACTTCGAGCTGCTATTTACAATGACTGCATCATTTTTACTTGTTTATTGTCTTTTAATTTGTACATGTGAATACTGGATGTATAAATTTAAAAGTCTTTATCTTTTTTTAGCTATTGTTGGTTTCTTGAAAAGTTCTCTTCTTTGTATTACTTTTTATGCTTTTATAGATATCCTCTGCTTGTTGCACAGTCTAAGTGGAGAGCTGCTTCGTTGCTTCGATTTGGCACCGTTACCCAGGACACCATCAGTTTTGAAAATTAGTAACAAAGGAGATGTTGTTGTTCTTTGCGGTGGTAAAGAACCTCATCTCTGCATGTTTTCACTTAATAGCCAACGAGCAGAAACGACCACTGTTCAGGATACACTAAGGGTAAATATTAAGTTGAGATTTATTACACTATGAAAACACAAGAGCGCATTTATGGATGTTTTATGTAGAAGCTACCAGTTGGGCTACGAGGTTTTGTTTGCCCTTTGAACATTAGTTCAGATGTCGTTAAATGAACTGTAAGGAAAGACTGGAATATGTTTGTAATAACTACTGCATAACTAAGTTAAATGTAAAGATTATTTACTGTAGAAGCTGTCCATGTCACCTTATATTTGAATATTTTATACAGCCATTAAATTGGCAGTGCAAACTGATGGCTGACGAAGATAGAAAATAAAAAATGCTTTTCTTCGGCTCCAGAAGCCAGCTTGGCATTTAGATTTGACGACATAAAGTTAGGAGTGAATGATGCAGTGGAGCAACAAGTATTTAATACTAAATGATCTATTGTGTAGAGTGCATGGATACATAAAAAAAGACAACTAAACGTCAAACAGTGCTTTCATACAGTTAACCACAAATGAGAGAACTGCGAAAGACTCGTTTTATTCATTCAAGGGACAGTGGTTGTAAGATGTTGTCGTCACACTACTAGTGTGTGTGTGTGTGTGAGAGAGAGAGAGAGAGAGAGAGAGAGAGAGAGAGAGAGAGAGGAGAGAGAGGGGAGAGACAGACAGACAGACAGAGACAAAGAAAAAGAAAGAGAGAAAGGGGAGGGGGGAGGCTTGTACGGCCTTACACCTATGGAATAACTTAATACACACAATGCTTTTGTTTCATTCTTGATTTTATTAAGTAGATTCTGGTATTAGTTAGAAGTAGAAATGTCAGCAAGAAAAAAGCAACTTGATCGGGAAGATTATTGAAGGAAGTGGTTATGGTTATGGTTATGGTAGTATAACTACCATAAAACCATCCTAGACTCTTTCAGGTCACAAAGACGTTTAAATAAAAACGTTTTTAGTGTTCAGGTTTGAAATGCCGTCTGCTCATGAAATACCATCTTTATCTTCTGGCATTGGAAAGAGGACCTAACTTTGGATATGGCAATGACAGATTCATTGATATTCGAGATACATGGGCAACTCTGTCTGTATTAAGAGGAAAAGTAGTACGACCTGGCTGACAATATAGTTGGGGTGGTTGGGTTTGAGAGTAGGGTATCTGTCGTGAAAATTCCTTTATTTTATTTGGCTGATACCTAATAATTGTTAAAAAAACTACCGATTATGTGTTATTCATTGTCAGAAAAACACGAGTGTAATAGTGTGTGGGTGAAAATCTACTTCCTTCTCCCGCTTTTCAGGTTCCGGTTGGCAAGAAGGACAGAATATTGCTAAGGAAGGCGAATTGCTTGTCCACTAGTGGAGATGAAGTATCATCCACTAACCAAGACCGTGAGTTCCACTAGAGTATTCCAAAAAAGCTTCGTGAACTGAACGTCACGATAATAGGGTGTAAGGTAGCTTGATAGGCCTCCGGCTTTGTGTAGAGGACGTAATCGATGCGTTTTTTACGTTTTAGCATTCTCGGCAGTGGATTTGAAGGTAAGAGTAGAATTGCGCGTCTCGGCGGCCCGGCGTGATTGAAAATCCGACTTATTAGCTTTATTCTGTATTTACTCTCTTCTAGGGAGTTGCATTTACTTCGGATAGCAATTTCTTTGTAACTGGTGGAGATGCGCGTTGTTTTCAAATTTGGCGAACGCATGATCTCTTCCAGTTGAGTGTTTTTCCTCCATGTGATGGAGAGATCAACAGCCTGTCTTTAACTCAAGATGACAAGTGAGTAAACTAAAAGTTGTTTTAATACGCTCTATTAGTGCTAAATTATCGGTATGTACTGTATTGCGGTGATTTTTTATAGCGGCAGTACCATAACTACTACAGTACTACTACAGTAGCATAACTACTTGTAAAACGTAAGTACAGTTACATGAACCAAGACAGCAACGTTTTAACTAATAATTAAAACCTTACACCATGGTCTAGTCAAAAGTTGAATTTTCATGCTGTATTCGTAATTTTTCGGTCATGACACATCTCTTTTTGAAATCACATGAACTGTATTAGAAATATCAGAATGACTGTGTTAACCTAGGGGGGGGGGGGGTATTTTGTGAGTAGAAGTAATTGAGTTGTATGTTTCGTTTATTGGAATTAAAGAAAACTGCATGGAACCTGTAGAGAATATACAGGCTCAAAGGGATTTAGAAATTCACTTTTTAAATGAGGAAATTTTTAATCACGTTTTTCCTGACATATCTCCTTTTTTGAAGTAAAATTTTAAAGAAAGCCTATGGTAACATGTTAATTTTGTTTTTTACTTGATCACCATTTTCATCAGGCATGTTTTTCGAACAACTAATGAATAAAACAGATCCCACAGTAGAGATAAGATCATGAAATTATTATAAATTATTACAAATTGACGTTTTTTATGGATTGGGTATTTGATATGAACGCTGCTGAAATTTAGCATCAGATCCCACAGTAGAGATAAGATCATGAAATTATTATAAATTATTACAAATTGACGTTTTTTATGGATTGGGTATTTGATATGAACGCTGCTGAAATTTAGCATCAGATCCCACAGTAGAGATAAAATCATGAAATTAATTAATAAGCATTAAAGTCATACTTATTAATACCCAGGAATAGGCTAAATGACTGAGTACGTCATTTATTGTTGTATATATGTTGTTGCTGTGTCTCTTTACCNGACGTTTTTTATGGATTGGGTATTTGATATGAACGCTGCTGAAATTTAGCATCAGATCCCACAGTAGAGATAAGATCATGAAATTATTATAAATTATTACAAATTGACGTTTTTTATGGATTGGGTATTTGATATGAACGCTGCTGAAATTTAGCATCAGATCCCACAGTAGAGATAAAATCATGAAATTAATTAATAAGCATTAAAGTCATACTTATTAATACCCAGGAATAGGCTAAATGACTGAGTACGTCATTTATTGTTGTATATATGTTGTTGCTGTGTCTCTTTACCAGCAATAACTCGTGGACGATTTCATTGATTAACCTAGCGTACACACGACGCAAACTCAATGTTGATTTGTTGACTTAATTATGGATACGTAGAAACTTTTTGCGTAACAAGACGCCTTGGACGACGTTATCAGTATGCCTCTACCACTAAAAGAAACATTTGCTGGCTAATTAAAAATGTTTTAACTGAATTTTCGAAGGTGTTGTTTATTTGACTGGGTTGTCTTGTAGGATGTTCAAGATTTAATTTTAAAACACCTATCATTTTCACTTTTCGTTGTATTTAACACGATACGGTGAAATCTCAGTAACTAAGCCATCTGAGAACACCATTTGGGAAAGTAAAAAAAATATTCCTCTTTGGGTGGTGGTATACAAGGTAAGCAAGGGTGACCATGAACTCTATTTCTGCTTTATTTCCTTTTGGCGGTCAGGCATCATTTTTGTATTTATTGTTGATAGGTGTCTCGTCTCTGGACTTAGCAATGGGTCTGTGATGGCAATAGCAATGGACTTCACAATGTGGCCGAAGAGTTCGTTACAAAGCAATACGTTGAAATAGAGAAATATTTGCATATCAAATTTTCTTTCATCAAAGATGGATTAACTTGAAATAAAGACTTGCATTCTTCATGACAAAGTGTTGACCACTACTTTAAACCATGTTCCTGGCTATTAAGGATCAAATAATAAAATATTTTTGTGTTCCTCGCAATTTTGGGAATTTTTCATTTTCATGTAGAATATACAACGCCTATACACCCAGGGAATAATCTCTGCCACCAATTTTATTAGATAAAACTTTAGGTGCTTTTCCTCGCCAAGTATTTGAAATGAAAGCTTCCATTCCTACCTAAATTTTTCTAGTTAAAAGACAAAGCAATTCATCAGATACATAAGATTAACAATAAACGTTTCGTGAAAAGGTTTTGGCAAGATTGGTCTTGTTTATGTATTAAATGAAGTATTAAGTAAAAACAGTAACGAAAACTTCATTATACCCTTTAGATAATTTAAGGTATCGACTTACTTTCAATCCTCAGTGTATCAGAAAATAAAAAAAGGCTTCGTCATGAAAAGGTAGATCTTGTGTTTTAACAGACTTAAATTGATTTTAAGTAGTAAGGAAACATAAAAATAAATAAATGCTGTCATGTGTATAAAGTGGGTGTTAGATTGAGATTTTAATAGTGCAAGCATTTTGCTCGTTAATGACGTTAATTGGTTCGATAATATATGAAACAAACATATATACTTTGTATCTAGACAGTACTATAGGTATTGCAGAACGTAAAGTAGAATGTAAATCAGTTACATTAACGGTGAAAGCAAGGCTAAGGTACTTTATTGCACTGAAGTACTATGCTATGCTACATGATTACATACTATAAAATTCTATGCTTGAATACTTTAATAAGTGGTATAGGTCAATACTGACCATGGAAAACCTGAAGTTTATATAAATGTTACTTTTAATATCTCCCTGGTTATTAGTTATTTTGACTAATCTGTACTTTGATTTTTTTCAAGATTTACACCACTGTGTTGGTAACCCAATAGTATTTTCTTACATGCTGCTATTAAAATGGTTTTGTGGACTAATATTCAATACTTTCAAGTTTGGAGGTAAAAATCAAATTGTACTCTTCAAAGGTGTACAGCATGGAAACGCATAGTTGTATTCTGATATTCGGAAGATATTTCCATGCTGAGAAGAAGGCTTGAAAGGTGTACTCCAAGCTTGATAGTGTTTCCCCAATCCGTTGGGATTTTATTCATAAGTATTGTAAAAAAAGGACCTTAAATGGCAATTTTTTGACTTGTAATCTATACTTAGCTTACTTATTTTTACGGGTATTAATTTAATATTTTCTTAATTTTGGGGGTATCAGTTTTCGCGTTAAAGCATTTAAAGTATTTTACCTATTAGTTTTCCAGAATTGGCTTCACCAAAATTTGGGATGGAATTTTGTGTGCGAAAAGGCTCTTTCGAGTATACGTCATAGAGCAAGAGGGACCAGTTAGTTGTGAAATAGTTCGGCGTTTTACGCTTAAACGGTTTTCGTTCGAAATGTTTTAATATTGATAAGTACTGTTTAAATCAAAACGAAGCAAGTTAGGGAGCTTGAAATAAAAGCAAGTATCCAAAAAGTAAGGGACAATGAAGAATGAGAAATAAAGTTCTTAAGTCATTATTGGAAATACTTTTGTTGAAAACGGGTGATTCCTCAATGCCATCTTGGCTTTCATTCTCAGTTCACTATCTATTTAATGAAACTGAAGGTGTTTATATACTGATATCCGATTAGAGAATGTAATTTCTTCCTTACTTTGTAGGTTCTGCATACAGTTAGGATGTGTAATAAGATGATATTTACAAAGAGAACAGTAGTTGACAAGTGGTAGTCGTATTTTACTTGCTAAAAGTACTCGGTCACTTTTTTATCTCACTTTGGCCTTGGCCAAACACTCTTATGAAAGCAAAGGGTTCTGTCGTGTTAGGAATATCTAGTGGGGGTAAATTCTCTGCGTTATGGTAAAACAACTAGCATGTAACCTGGGCAAAACTGTTTTCCAAGTTTAAATTGTCCGTACGTGTGAAATTTTTAAATAGATCAGTGTAGCCGACTGTCATATTGTCAAAATGGTTTTAATTGCATGTTCTGCCCGTTTCCTGCAAGGTCGAAATTTTTTGTTCAGTCAATTTAGCATGCGAAGTGGAGGCTTGACACGTTCGTTGAACCAACACCCGATGTTCTTAAGAACATTTATGATTCACCAAAAGTGCAGAAGGTTTTGAAGTCATATTAGCTTGAACTATCTGTTTAAAGAAAAAGATATAAAAATGGAAATAGAAGTACTTTTCACAGTGGTCAACAATGTAAATCATACGGAAGATGATATTTTAGTGAGAGAAACTTCACAATTGGAGAAAAAATTTGCAAATCAGTTTGTCATTTCATCGCACGCCAAGTGCCCGGATCACCCATACTTGCGTGAAACCGATTGTTTGACAGCTTGATAGTAATTCGAAACTGCAATGAGACTTGTAAAATATGCACTATGAGTGGCAGGTCACTTTTTTAAACCTCGTAAAACCCATAAGGTTGAGCCTCTGAGCACTTATTCGTAGCAGAGGTCGTACCTTGAGGGTTTTTCATTTCTAGGAACAGGAAGTTACCAGAGGTTGGTAGATGTTTAGAGTAAAGGGTGGTACACCATTTCAAAGCCAGCATCCCAAATTTTCTGTTGCATAACATTTGCTATGTATACGTTGCATTTTTTTTCTAAACCAGGAAGTCTTGTCCAGGCTAAAGAAAGAACCTTGTTTTCAGTGGAATTATGACCAATTGTGACTCCAAGTCACGTTTATAAATGTGGTTAATTCATGGTGGATTATTATATACTGTTGCACTGTAAGCGAAAACATCTGCCCTGTTCTTGTTTTTGATGTATTCTCTTCCGGAAATTCAAAAATATACCCCAGCACCAAAACACACAGACAAGTCTAATTGGATTATCGACCTGTCTAATCGGACACTGTCAACAACAGAGAAATCTGCTCTTGTCAAAGGTTTGAACTTTTCAGTAACTCCCAAAATCGTCCCTGCAAATGAGATTGTCTCGACAGTGGAAACAGCAATAAAAGACCTTCCCAAAAGTGAGTGAAGCAGACACGATCCGAGCAAAAACATCTCGCACTTCAATCCTCCAAAGTACCAATTTACAACCTCACGAAAAAACGAACGATATTCCATCAAGACCCTAAAGAACGATGATTCGATCTCCATCCTGCCAGCCGACATAGGGCGTGTGACTGTCGTCCTTAACAAAGCAGAATACACCCAAAAGTGCCAAGAACATCACAACAGTGGGCCTTATACCACAGTTAAACGCTATCCAATGAACTCAGTCAAGACAAAAGTCAGCAAAGCACTAATTGCTATACATAAAAAAAGATCTCCTTGATAACTGCCTCTACCACCTGTTGAAACCCAATGATTCGCCTTTACCACGGTTCTATGGACTACAGAAAATACATAAAGTACTCTTGGAAGTCGCCTTCATTCACTTTCACGTTACAAAGCTGACCTCCTGTAGCCTTACACAAGGACGAATTCACACCACTGCAACAACAGCACTGCTTTTGCCGCTTTGATGTCACATTATACAAAAGTATCCATTGACGACAGCTCACGAAATGTAGAAGATCTTCTTGAACATGGTGATTCATTGCCGTCAAGAACTACACTGAAAACTGTAGGTATCCTGAATCTACTACGAGTACTCCTCACCAACACAGGCTTCCTCTTCAACAATGACAAATACACTTTAACTAACGGTGTGCCTGTGAGACCTCCTACATACTCGATAATTGCTGAAATATTCATGCGATCATTTGAAGCCACAGCACTATTAACAACTGCCTGGGAAAGGTACATCGAAGATGTCTTTGCATTCACCAAAAAGGATCACCTATTCTTTGAGCACCTAACTGTCCGACAACACAACATTTAATGCTCCTTCATTACATCCACCCCAAGGAAGATTCTGTCAAAACCAAAGGACCCAGCCCCACTTGAAGAGAGGAACAACGTAGTTTACAGACTACAATGCAAGGACTGCCCCGCCTCATACATTGGCGAATCAAAGCGTTCCTTGGGTCAAAGGGGAAAAGAACAAAAGAGAGCTATTCAAGAGGGTGACACTAAGAATCGTGAAATAACCGAACGCTGCTGGGCACAAGATCACACCTTGAATTGGAAAAATAAAAGGATTTAGTCAAGGAAATAAACACAACAATCCATTCCCTACAGCACAGCAATCACATAAACAATATATCGTACACTCTTAGAGAAATATAGCTTCCAGCTCTGAAGAAAAAACCACCACAACAACAAAAACCAAGTACAACATAGGTATGGCGTCACTCCTCGAAACAACTCGATCCCTGTCCACACGCAGGTCCGCACTACAAAAGTGTAAAAACAGCCGTATCTACTCATTTCAGTAGCCTGATGACGGGAGAAGTATTCTCGAAACGTAGCTCAGAAAAAATCTTGCGATTTAAGATATCATAAAGCTCTTACATCTATGGCGTCCTCTGGGTCCATAAAGTTCAATTTTCAAGACCCCCGCGTTTGTTTGGATAATTGGTACTGGTTTTCATGATGCGCTTACCAAGAGTCAACTTTGCATTCAATCTTTGCAAAATGATTTACTGCAAAACAACCGTTGACGTTTTATTTCATCTGTAGCACCAAGAAGAAAGCCTACTTTTAAGTAGTTGACAAAATATTGATGTTATCTCTTTCAGTTAAAAAAGACAACATATTCCTGTTTTCGGAGTTGCGCAAAGTTGGTTGGATGATAGAAAATGACATGAAAAGGTCCCATCATTATGTGGCAGAGAAATAATATGTTCTGTTGTATTGTTTAACAGTAGTTGTTTACTTTAGGCACAGATAAAATACAACAGAAACTGAAACCAATTTCTTCACTATTGAGAGTATGAAATATAGCATTTTTCAAATGTAAGAGCTCTATCTGAAACAGGCTACTTCACGATGTATGTACATATAAATGATTTATTATTTTACATATCTACACTGTTTCATATTTAACAATATGTGCTTGTGGAAATATTTCATTTTTTTAAGCGTTTGGTGCAACTAAACTTTTAATTAATTCCAATTTGAAATGCTCCCAGTTATACTTGTCCTGCAGATTTCTTTGCAGGGATTTCTCCGACGGTATTGGAGCAATCTAAAAAAAATGACAGTAACATTTCAAAATTGAAAGTAGGCTCACAAAAAGCACAATTATATCTTATTTTTGTGATAGTAGTAGTCCTATAAATCCCGGGGTTTTTCAAGGTCTTTAACCTAAAGCAAGTTTAGCGCAGTAATTAATTTTTCTTATTTCATTTTTTATTCTTTGTACTTTTTTAACTTATCAATTTATTGATTTTTCCCTCTCTCAATTCTCACTTTGAAAACATGTACAAACTCAGTAGTATGCCACCTATTACTGAGAAACAAATCGAGGACAGGACTTCAATGGGCGTGGCCACCAGTCAAACTGCAATCCTCGTGGATGGTCATCTGTTGATTTAAACACTACTGCAACTCTTACTGGAATTTTCTTAATTTCACTTTAACTTCACTTTAATTTCACTTTGACATTTACCTTTGTAAAAGGGCCAAAATGTCTTGACTAGTGCCTTAACCACTTAACTACTAAGAAATAGGCAAAATTCTTTTATTTATTAGTCAAATGTTAACGATTTACTTAAAGTTACGTTGTTATTGTCGACCAGTGTCACACAGGTCTACACCAAGCTACATACAGGAGCTGAACAAAATAAAATAGAGAACAAGTTCTTTCCCCCTCTCTTTATTCACATTTCTCTTACCCTTGAATTGTAAAATATCTTGCTACAGAAAAAGCAAACAAATAAACAAATAATTATATGGGATACAGCCTTGACAGCCATCTTACAATATGCACTATGTAAATTACGTATTTGTTAATATGTATGTCAATAGCATCTTATGGCGGTGCAAAGTATTTTGTAACCATTGACGATTATAGCAGGATTTGTCGCGTCTATTTCATGCGTACAAAGGATGAAGTTTTTTCAACGTTTAAGGAGTATGAAGCGGAAGTCGCAAATCAAACAGAGAAAAGGATCAAAGTACTACGTACAGATAATGGTGGGGAATATACGTCTAAGCAATTTGAAGATTAGTTAAAGATGAAAGGAATTGTGCATCAAAAAAGAGTACCACATTCTCCCCAACAAAATAGTGTCGCAGAGAGACTTAACCGTACCATTAATGAAATTGCTCTTGCCCAAATTGTACATGCAAATGTACCACGAAACTTATGGGCTGAATCAGTGGGAGTTGCAGTTTATATTCGCAATCGTAATATATATAATATAATAAATACGTATAAATTACCTTTAAAAAACACAAACGCGATTAATTTTATGAAAAATGTTAGCGTCGGTACGGGCTAATAATTAAATGTATCAAACGTAATAAGAAATGATATGAATAATATAATATAGTCTTGTAGTGGTGATAACAGGGTGTAGTATTAGTAGTATTTTTAGTAATAGCAATAGTAATAGTAGTGGTGGTAGTGATATTGGTGGGAGTAGTAATTAAGTTAAAGTAGGAGCAGTAGTCATTATAACAACATCAAAATTGCCCTTAGATGTAAACAAGTCAACATATTTTTGTTATTCTAAACAAATTTTCTCCTCCACACGGTTCTATTGTAATTTTTTTCCTTTGCTAAACTTGGTATCCTTGTTCTTGTGGAGAGGCTCCAAAAAAGTAGTCGAAATGCTTAAGTCACGTGATATTACAGACTCAAATATTAAAGGGTAGTAGAAGTAGCAGTAGAAGTGGTAGTAGGAGTAGCAGTAGAAGTGGTAGTAGAAGTAGCAGTAGAAGTGGTAGTAGGAGTAGCAGTAGAAGTGGTAGTAGAAGTAGCAGTAGAAGTGGTAGTAGAAGTGGTAGTAGAAGTAGCAGTAGAAGTNACACACACACACACACACACACACACACACACACACACACACACACACACACACACACACACACACACACACACACACACACACACACACACACACACACACACACACACACACACACACACACACACACACACACACACACACACACACACACACACACACACACACACACACACACACACACACACACACACACACACACACACACACACACACACACACACACACACACACACACACACACACACACACACACACACACACACACACACACACACACACACACACACACACACACACACACACACACACACACACACACACACACACACACACACACACACACACACACACACACACACACACACACACACACACACACACACACACACACACACACACACACACACACACACACACACACACACACACACACACACACACACACACACACACACACACACACACACACACACACACACACACACACACACACACACACACACACACACACACACACACACACACACACACACACACACACACACACACACACACACACACACACACACACACACACACACACACACACACACACACACACACACACACACACACACACACACACACACACACACACACACACACACACACACACACACACACACACACACACACACACACACACACACACACACACACACACACACACACACACACACACACACACACACACACACACACACACACACACACACACACACACACACACACACACACACACACACACACACACACACACACACACACACACACACACACACACACACACACACACACACACACACACACACACACACACACACACACACACACACACACACACACACACACACACACAGAGAGAGAGAGAGAGAGAGAGAGAGAGAGAGAGAGAGAGAGAGAGAGAGAGAGAGAGAGAGAAGACATTAAAAAATGAATTTTGCCTCCTCTGTAGGTAACAGCCCAAATATTGTTGAATAAATTTAGCTCTTCCAGTTAAAAAAGTCACTGTCCTTTCTCTTATACAAGAACTCCAAAACAGTGGTCTTTATAAAATGAGGGAAGACAAATTTTGAGCCAACCATCACAAAGTCATTATTTTTTTAGTTTAGACTAGTCATTACCCGGTTCACAGGATATCAGACTAATACATTTTTCATAACAATCAAAATAATAAAAGATAAGTTTTTAATATCATAAGAGTGAAATCAACTTACCAAGTACATTGGTCCTTGACGATTACTTTGGTGTAGTAACAATGCCAAACCCTATTTAAAAATATTAGAGTCTATTCAAACTAATATTCAATCCATATAATGCTAACAGAACACAAAGAGAATCTTTTCAACCTGATCTATTCTTTGTACTTCTTTGTGCATATATTTCCTAATTATTCTCAATTATTCTTATTACAGTTTAAAACCTACATAATACAAGCCTTTATGGCTTTGCCTGGTAGAAGGCCAGAAGGCTCATAGTCTTGAAAGCTTTACAAAATCATAGAAAACAGTGCTAACTGTAGTTAATGAGGGTGGTCAATGCATAAAAATTCATAAGCACGTTTTGCAAAGAAACAACTAATTATGACCGCTATTAGTTTTGTTTTAATAGTTGTTATTTATTTAAAATAATGATGATGATGATGATGATGATGATGATGATGATGATGATTAAGTCAAAAAACCGTACCCCTACTTTACCTTACTATCTAAATGATATAAATAGTAATAAAAATATAAATGATGTTTCGATACATTAAATGCTTGTATTTCCTGCAAGTGTTTTGACTATTGAAACATAATTATCTTTTAATGCCTTTACCATACTGTCTATATTCCTTGGAACATAGCCAATTTAGCAACAGTCTTGTTGATGGTAAAATAACGAAAACCCTAAATTTTATCTTAGATTAATTTAGCAACAGTCTTGTTGATGGTAAAATAACGAAAACCCTAAATTTTATCTTAGATTAATTTAGCAACAGTCTTGTTGATGGTAAAATAACGAAAACCCTAAATTTNTATTTCCTGCAAGTGTTTTGACTATTGAAACATAATTATCTTTTAATGCCTTTACCATACTGTCTATATTCCTTGGAACATAGCCAATTTAGCAACAGTCTTGTTGATGGTAAAATAACGAAAACCCTAAATTTTATCTTAGATTAATTTAGCAACAGTCTTGTTGATGGTAAAATAACGAAAACCCTAAATTTTATCTTAGATTAATTTAGCAACAGTCTTGTTGATGGTAAAATAACGAAAACCCTAAATTTTATCTTAGATTAGGCTTCGATGGTATTGAATTTATAGTTTTCATTTATACCTCTTTTCGAATAATTTGATAAACATGAAGATCTTCACTGAATAATATTATATATTTAAGGGATTGACCTGTTTGTCTCACCTTTTTTAGTTTAATAGTATTATGTAAATTAATCATAATAGAAATCAGCTGCACTGATGCTTAATTACACTGTAACATTTCTGTGTACTGTACGTAAAGTCATCAACCACTTTGTAACTTCTTTTGAAATAGTGAAAATATTGCAATAGCCAAATATTTGTAAGCCTTTTCTTATGGTCTGACTCATTAAAGATAATCCTGGTATAAAAATTAAAGGTAGAAGACTTTTTCAGGTACAGGATACGAAAAATTGGTTTGGCTATAGCTTTTAATTTTAGTTTTTTGTTGATAATTAACGGAATAAATAACACAAATAATTTCTAATGGAAATTACGATTGAAGACCGTTGGTTTTTTCAGACAAAAAGTCAAATGCCTAAACAATAAAAGACTCTAGTGTGGTTGATGACAAATGACAAAAAATTTTCCATGCCGCTACAGTTAGCAACAATACCGTAATATTATAGTTCTCATAATTTTCCTATGTCTTCATCTTAAAATAAATAGATTAACATACAATACTATTATTATTATTAATAATATTATTATTAAAAATACTGCATAGTAATACTCAATAAAGGAAAAGAAAATATTCTTAACAAATTTGGAAAATCATTAAGAGGTTTACATCTTTTTTTATAATTGGAAAAGATCTAAACATCATCACAATATTGTTCTTCTACAGCAAAAATTTTGTATTTTAAGATCATGTATTACAGCTGATAACTTAATAACTCTACTGTTTTTTCTGAGGCATTGTATACTCTATTTCAAAGTAAACATAAAAGGGAGACGTATTCATCTTCTTGTCCTGGAGCATATAACCTCACAATAACATTTTATCACCAGAATGACCTCTTCCTTTGTTTTTTTTCCCATTGGTTTTCACGAGAGTCAGTTAATGTATGGTAGAAGCACCTCAACGAACGTGATGTCTGTTCTGCTATGTGGCTGCGAGGCATGGCACACAACAAAGGTAATTCTGAAGAAGATACAGACATTTCTCAACACATGTCTGAGAAGAATATACAAAATACACTGGGAGGATAAAATTAGGAGTGAAGACTTATGGAAAAGAGCGGGACAAGAAACAGTGGTCAGGCTCAAAAGAAAGTGGGACTGGATAGGGCACACGTTGAGAAAACCATCACCCAACATCACACGACAGATCTTAACCTGAAACCCATAGGTAAAAAAGGAAGAGAGGGCGACAGCGTAACAGCTGGAGGCGAGATACCGAGGCAGAACTGAGACAGCAGGGAACAAACTGGACTGAAGTAGTAAGAGAAGCCCAAAACAGAGTGCGATGGCGAGCGTTCGTCGATGGCCTATGCTTATCTGTGGGCTGTGGGCTTACGTAAGTAAGTAAGAAGCACCTGAAGAGGACTTAGTTTTCCATAGGAAAGAATGCTAAAGAAAAGGACTATATGGAGCCAAGTCAAAAAATGAAGTTAATTAATTTGAAGTTAATTGCTCTGTAAGAGTAGCATTTATGATTGTAAAAAAACTCTATGATTTATTAGTTATGACATCATCAGCAGACATCATTGAAAAACTATGTCCTATCTCTAAAAAGGCATTTCTTTTAATATTTTAATGAAAGTTTTCATAATATAGAATTAAAATGAGTTGATGAATGAGACTGTTGACTCTTGATTTTCTTAATTGCTGGTCGAGTGGATGTCAGGAGGATCCACTTTTATTCTCTCTTCACTATNCTGGACTGAAGTAGTAAGAGGAGCCCAAAACAGAGTGCGATGGCGAGCGTTCGTCGATGGCCTATGCTTATCTGTGGGCTGTGGGCTTACGCAAGTAAGTAAGAACCACCTGAAGAGGACTTAGTTTTCCATAGGAAAGAATGCTAAAGAAGAGGACTATATGGAGCCAAGTCAAAAAATGAAGTTAATTAATACCCCAAAATGTTTTAAAGAATAAATTGTGAAAAAAGTTTCTAAATTTAGTAATTGCTCTGTAAGAGTAGCATTTATGATTGTAAAAAAACTCTATGATTTATTAGTTATGACATCATCAGCAGACATCATTGAAAAACTATGTCCTATCTCTAAAAAGGCATTTCTTTTAATATTTTAATGAAAGTTTTCATAATATAGAATTAAAATGAGTTGATGAATGAGACTGTTGACTCTTGATTTTCTTAATTGCTGGTCGAGTGGATGTCAGGAGGATCCACTTTTATTCTCTCTTCACTATAAATAGTCTAAACGTTTTCATTCAGGAATTGGCTTAAATGAATACTAGCAACATGCTTAATGCAATCATTTTATGAATTCATATTTGCTATAACAAGTGGAGAAGATAGGGTTATTACCAATCGACTAATTCTTTATTTAAAGAATTTGTCCATATACTTGAGTAAACCAACATTTGGTAACTAACATTCAATGTTTCTTTATTTCCTGGCAACTGTTCAATGCAACTGAATATCTCCTGCCGGCCAACCATAGTTTCAGCTTCAAAGTAGATACAACCCCTGTGATGGATAAAGTTTGAAAACAAGTATTCTTTTCCAAGAGAAGTCTCTTTCGTGTAGCATTTCTTTGAAGTTCTACTTAAACAGGCAGGCTTGAAGCATGCTTACAAAGAAATGTAACCGTACCAATATCAAAGGCACAGCATTGACCTTTTTGTTCCTCAAAAACCGGAAAAAGTCAGCTTTCCATAGGTGTCGACGAGTGGGAAGAAGTGTTTTGAGAAGCAAATTTTAGGGTGAACGGACGAACCGTTACTGCAAACTTGTCATAATGTCAACTTTTCCAGTTGTGCCCCTTCGTATTAGATAATTTAATGCAGCGTTTTATGTAAGATGCCTTATTACGTTTGGAAAAATTTGAATGTAATATCGATGGTCTGAGATTTGTTTACATTATTCAGAATCGTAACAGACTGCTTTAGCATTTTTGATAATAATATAATTTTTAGGCGCAAAAAGTTCAACATTAATGTGGTATGTTCAGTAACTTACGTATTCTGAGTAAAGAAAGCAATGACTTTATTCATTGTATCAATATTCGGGGAGCCTAAAATTCAACTCTGCAATACACAATTGCAAATTTTATTCAATACAATTGGTGATTGTACCTTTTGGCTTGCATTAAAAAGAACATCAAAAATTGGAGTCATTTACACCATACCTTTATAACATACTCAATAAAAGACGTTTGAAAGAAGCAATGCAATCCCTTTGTCAGAATGGTATCTTTTTCTCAAATGAGCTGATTCGAGATTTTTTGTTTTCCATATGCTATGTTTTGCTTACAGTCACTTTACATTAACCTTGATCATCGGTAAACAACAATGCTTAAAGACAAAGTCTTGAAAACTAATACAGTACAAAAACTCACAAAATTATTCCCTGAGTAAAGGATGTCAGTTTGGACTACAATGTACTCTTCTTGATCAGCCGAAAATGAATCCAACATTTTTTCTCTCTCTGTCTTTGGCTAAAATAACAGACGAAAAAAAAATTATTCAATGTAAATATTTATTTTCTTTCTTCGATTTAAGTACAATGTAAATTTATTATTGTAAGTGTTGGGATGATTAGTTGATAATATTTTCTACTGTAAATGCTTAGACGACTTTTCACACTATGAAAGTATTTAAAACAAAGGCGTTCAGGTGTAAAGAATCGCTTGGTCCTCCCTGAAACAAAGACAGATCGACAGACAAACGAACGCATAGCAGAAAAGTGATAAATTAGTTCACTTGATTGACGTTTATTTTTATATTTTTATGAATTTTTGTTTATCTTTCAGAGATATTTTATCAGACCAATTTGCGAATTAAATCCTCAAACATAAAGGATTAGTGTGGGTGTGTTGTACTGAAGAAAATATATTTCAACTTGAATTGATACACAGTAAAGTCATTTGGATTAGTTTAGTAATCTACAAGAAATTAAGCTCCCATTAAGTGTGCATATCAGGCCAAGGCTATTTTTTGAGTAAATAAGGGCAAACGAAGGCAAATGGAGGCGAGTAAAGTTGGAAACCAAGAAATTTAGGACTATGACATAAGTTTGAACCTGATTGATGAGCAGATAAAGGAGATGTAGGACACCAATGAAATTATAGGTGAGACGAATAATGAGAGGGTAGAGAGAAATAACGAGGATACATTAGAAATCGGAGGTTAAATAGCAACATTTTGCAGCGACATCAGGGATGGTGATAAAGCAATTTCTAAGGATTTCTAAGCCTACATGTTTTGTCTAAAGAGTTACTGATAGCTATTCTCCGCAAGCAAAGATGAATTCAAAAACGCCAATTAACGTCACCATCATCATTATCCCCAAGTGTTGTTCAAAAGCGCTATCACTGCCTTGGTGTTCTATTCAAACGTGTCTTGTTCTTGTGACAATTTAATTTATTTGGTTTGTTCTAACATAAAATATTAATACAAAGAAGTTTTCCTTTGGCGACTCCTGTGTTTATCTCTCTTCGATTTTTCCTGGAAATACCAAGTTCTCAAAAGCATTTCTTCTCATTACATGACCGAGAAATGTCATTTTTCTGGCTGGGTGTGTTCAGTAATTTTTTCTATGAATTTACCAGCCAACGTTTGAGTGAAAATATTGCAAAAGTAGAAGACTTGATTACTCAATCATTTAAAACTGAGTCTATCTAAAGTAAGGTCCATGAAGATCGGGTCAGGTTAGTACAACACACACACTAACCCGTACAAGGCAAAGGGATACCAGAATAGTACACTGCCTGGAAAACCTTTTTTTGTTCAAAACAAGTATAGTCACACGAGGAAATTTATGGTTACTGATTGCAAAATCAGCAACAACAACTACGAAATATTAAAAGAAATGACTGAGAACTAATATTACTAACAATTATTGGCAGAAAAACGAACACACAATAGCATAAAGCTAACATATCGGTGTGTTGAATTTGGTAAAATACATTATACCCAGTAGGCATGGAAATGTATACATAAAAAATACCAAATGCCCAAATTTTCATCAGGTTTTATCTAGACTTGTGTTCAGAGGTTTACAAAAAAACCTGCGAACTTGATCACAAAAATGTGCAATTTAATGTGGCAACACTGATTGAGTCTGAATACTTGTTTTATTTAAATAAAGTAGATGATGGTTACGGTTTGACCCTAAACAGACTTTATACAAATATACATGGAAATATATACATATATATACAATATATATGTGTACATTCTACAAATTCATTGCATAAAATATTATAAATATAAATATTTTAACTTCCATATAAATTATACATGTAGTAACAGCAGCATCTTAAAGAATAATTTAAATAAATTTGAGATTATTTTACCATTTGTGTTGATGAAGCGGATGAAGCCTGTGAATTAGCGGATTTAAGATGTTCATTCTCCTCTACAACTGTTAAGAAAGCAATTCAAATAAGTAGGTCAACAAAGTAACAAACAACAAAAATAAAGAAAGCACCAAAGTAGCTTTAAACTAAAAATCTAGCAAGATTACACGGTCCCGGGAAATCATATATTAACACTACATGTATTTTTGTTACTACTATTGTTACGTTTACCATTATCATTAACATTACCATTATCGTTGATTATGATGACAATGAATATGCCCATGATGTGTGATGTGATGATGATAAAGATGATGATGATGATGACGATGCTGATGCTGAACTTGACATTGACAATAACAATGACAATAAACATAAACATGATCATTAGCATTACCACTATCACTGTAACTGCGACTACGTTCACACCTATTCCTATTACTATTCCTAATTTTTTTCTTTTCCTTTTATTAGATTAAGCTAGAAATTTTACAGATGTTTTATATCGGATTGATAGCAGAAACTAAATAAATAAACCAAGATCTACTAACATATAGTCGACTTTCTCTATATCACAACAGATTGACTACACAACAGATTGACTATTGATTCACTACAGATTGGCACATCCCTACATTTCACGTTTGCAAGACAACTGAACATGATCTCTTGATTTTATTTAGTATTCCTTTCACCCCTTTTATCTGGTACAAGAGTTGGTATACGAGTTTTTATACCAACCGTAAAATACCGCGAAATTTCCGCTGGAATCATTATCCATTTACTATTATTATCACAACTGTCACTAACATCAGTACAAAAGCTAAACTCTAGCAGGAAAAATATAGAGGTATTCTTCATAATATATTACATCTTACTTACGTTCTTCGATAGTTATTGTTGTTTTTCTTTTAGGGTTCTTTTCTTTAGGTGCATTCTGAAATATATGAAAGAAATGTGTGTTTAACTGGCAATGGTTCTTCCAAAATTGGTTTAAACAAATTATGTTCTATTTTTTTAATTTGCATCTGTCTTCTCTGATATTTTTTGCCTGTTTTCAGTACACCACTGATTATCCAACATCAATAAAATGCAATAACAAGCAGTCACAATGCATGTTTTTCACCCCTTAAATTAGTAGTGCAGTAGTGGCCTAGTGCTTAAATCAACATATCATAATTGTTCAAATGCTTTTGAATGGCCCAGATACGGGATGATGCATCTGACGTAAATGCTTCTCTTACATTGTACTGTGAAAGTGAGACTACCTTATAAATGACAAAAATGTTCTTAATATTCTTACAAAACCTCATAAAATAAACTATTATTTCACAGAATAACAGCCTAAAGAGACCGCGGGTGATTAATAGAATACCAAACACTGAAAGGACAAAAAAAATAATAATTCATTTAAAATAAATTTAAAGCATGGTAGACCAACACTCTTCTTGTAATTGATTGAAAACCAATTTATCAGAAACTGTTTTATAATCAGTCGTTATGAAAATAAGAAAAGTTCACTTTAATGGTCAACTGTTGCCAAATATTTTTCCAATAAAAATGATTGATAACCATTATGATAATCAGAACAATAACAGTTTCCCTTCATTTGCTTCAAGTCAGACCCGTCTCTCAGAAGATAAAAATTCGTTAGTGGCAAAGGGAGCAAGATCCGTCAGGACTTTTATGCAGAGACTTTGCCTGTCATTTCTGCAGCAGGTAGCATACTAGATAAGGGAAGTTATTGGTAAATATTTTGTGCAAAAGCAATTGGACATTTACTTCAAAATAATACTTTTCTTAGCATGTGATATTTGTATTATAATTCAATTTGTAAATGAGAATAAAAATGTACTTCGTTCGGGTAGTGTCAGTAAATTACTGTTCTTAAATGCAACAGAGTTCTCTGGCCTTCTAATTACATATTTACATTACATTTAAATAATAAATTATTGAAAATAAATATTGTTGCTATTTGTAAGTAAGGCCTTATTTTTTTAGCCATTGTTTATTTTTGCTATTGCTCTTTACTGTTGTTATTTGCACAGCATTTCTAATAATATCCAAAATATGGCTGGTGCTACATGAAAAAAAGCAAGTTAATGGTTTAGGCTCCCCTTTATAAGATAGTAAATATATTGAAAAACAAGTGAAAAAGAGAACATGCAACAACTAAGATTTTAATCAGTGTTTATGGCTCTTAAGGCGATTTGCTCTATCAGCTGGGCTATCAGAGAAACATTTTGAAAATTCAATTTTTTTAGCCTATATGCTACTCTTTATTAAATCTCTGTTGTAGGTAATACTGTCCATACCTTTATATAGAAGGCCTGCTTCTTCACTGAAAAATAAAGTATTTCAGGAACAAGAAAATGTCATAGCCTGGCATACAACAAGGGTAAGGAAAAGGGCGTTGGCTTTAAGAGATTGGGGCAACCTAACGTTGTTTCTTGTATATCCAAAAAATTTTCACTAAATTTACTGGAATAAATATGCAGCATACACACAATATATTTGTTTAAATATATAACACCTATTACCCTTGTTCCTTTCGCAAGGTTCCCGGAGAAAAGCTTCTCTCTGGATAGATTACTATTAACTCTACTTCCCATCGGTTTTCTTTTCTGTTCAAGACCACTTCTTCTGCTTGAGACAACTGAGGCTGTGTCATCGTCATCATAGGAACAGGAAGAGGTAGAGCCATTGTTAGAGGTCCGGTGTCGTTTTCTACAAAAATCGTTGTTATCTGCAATGATTACAAAAAAATGTAATCGTTACTGAGTAGAAGAAAGAGGAAAAAAAGATGGGACACTCACATTAGATTAAAAAATTCGCTAGAAGTAAGACGCAGAAAAATTAAAAATCACGCAGGCTTAACTTTCCCCTAAAAATTCTAACTACTAGAATGGTAAAAGACAAGACTTTCGAGAATAGGGGATCTATTACGTATATCCATCTATTTATACATCCATAAATTTTCTATCCATTTATCAATTTATCCATTTCAAAATCTGTATTTGTAAGTATGTATGTTGCTATGTCTCACTGTCTCTCTGTATCTACAAGTATTGAAGCAATTATTAGCTATCGACAGTGCTCAATAATATAAGAATATTTGAGCTATCATATGAAGCACGACAAAAAAATCAACAAAACTTAGTTTAGAACTGTCAGTTTCATGTTTTCACAATCGTCAGCTAAACATAATGAACATATTTCTCTATCTAATTATAACTAGAACAAATTAAAAAAAAAATAAAATCACCCTCATGGAATTGACATAATTGGTATACTTGAATATACAGTAATAAAAAGATTTTTAATGGCTTTATCACACCTAGTCCTTTGATTTATAATTAGATAACAGGAATTTATTTATGTGTATACATTTTGCAATGAGTTTACTACGCTTGTTCAACAGTTCCTCTTTGTTAGCGTAATTAAGGATCTCGAACTTTTCCCGTAAACAAAGGTTGCACTTTTTCGATTTGTCTGAATAGGGCTGCGCGTGAGTTATTACTGACCATTTTATGGTAGAGATGATGTTCTTATCTTTCAGGTCTCATACGTACGATTAAACGGATATGCTGTTTCTCTACTTCTCGTTTCTTAATGGTTGCTTATGTCCGTTATATCTTGTCTTAAAGTCTTTTTCGGTCAACCCAATATAAACTTTCTTCTGGACTTCTGGCGCACTAACTTCGCATTTTTATATGACTGCTTTTTCTCTACAGTCACCGTCCAAAGGGCATTCATCTTTTTTCTTGCAGTTACATGGTAACTTTGTTGATGGAATAGGCGAAGCTAACTTTTTGTTGTGGACGTTAATGATTTTCCCAACATTATTAGTGCAGCTGTAGATCACTTTCGTGTTGTTGCGATTGAAAGGTTTTTGTAGACGGCTTAATGGTAGAAAATGTTTATCAACTAGGTTCAGAAACTAAACCTAGTTGATATGTCTCTATGTCTCTATCTACTTATGTATCTTTGTATCTATGCTGCTATGTAGCTTTGTATGCATATATTTATCTATCCGTCTATCTTTCTATCCATATATCCATCTATCTATCTATCTATCTATCTATCCATCTATCCATCTATCCACCTATCTATCTATTTATCCTTTTATTTATTTATTTATTTATTTATTTATATATTTATTTATCTATCTATCTATCTATCTATCTATCTATCCATCCATCCATCGATCTATTTATAACTTAGCTAGCCTTCAAAGTGTCAGAAATTTTTGCACATCGAAAAAATGTAAATTATTCACAACCAAAAAAACAAATAACAGAACTAAAATTCGAAAAACTCTTAAAACCTACTTAAATCCGAAAGTTCGGGTAAACTTTTGTGTTTTTTGGATTTTCCATTTTTCCCACCTTTTGGTTTTACAAGCTTTGCTAAAACCTTGCAAGAACCCTAGTAAATTAATAAAAAATTGTATACATTATTATTACTAATTATAATACAATATATATAATATAGATATAAGTTATTATAATAATCATTAATCACCTCTTAATTGTTTTCAAGGTTTTTCTCCTATCTAGACTTTTAAAAAGAACCATGGTTAGAGTCAACACAACCCACGTCATCTGTGCTTCCCAAGGATTAACATGGTCTTTTGACGATAAAAGTTTAAGATCAAATCATCAAATGTTTTCAGAAAACATTTTGACATAAAGTTTCTTGAAAAAGAATTAAAAAAATTGTCAATTTAATTTAGATATACTATGTCCTTTATCTATTGTCTTCACTATTGGTACCACAAATTATTTAGATGCTAGAGGGGCATAAATAAATGTGTTTTGGTGGTAAAAGGTCAACTTACCAAATGGTCTACGTGATGAAGTTATGACATTAAAAGGTCTACAATGCAGTTGAAATTCATTAGTCAACTAAATGTCTAAATTTTGAATTGGTCTACTCATTAGGATGTTTCAGTTTTAAGTGATCTACTCCTAAATGTTTACCATAAAATTATCTACAGTATAACAAGACATAGTATGTGTATAGCAACTTTTATTTCAAGAACACATCAATACTAAAGTTCGTGAAGCGATGTTGTGACTCTGGGAACGTAAGTAAGTAGCAAGGTTGTTATTGTTTTTGTATTCTTGTTACCTCCGTACAATGTTTAGGATCTGATTTTCTTTCATTTCTACTCTTTTGGATTTATTTTGCTGGACGTTACCATGTCCTGCGTCCTTTTTAATGCAGTAAACAAAGCTAGTGCCACAAGCAAGATTATCCTTACCGTAAAATAAATATGGTTTACATGTAATAAAACTGAACTTTCTCTGTTTCTGACACATGTGTACATGTATTCATGTGCACGGTCCATTCATGTAATTTGTAAATAATGAGAGCACATTACTAATTATAATAGAATGCAGAGTGGCCTAAGTAGACCGAAGATGCAGTTGACGCTTTGTTTAGTAGACCTTGTAGATAGTAGACCTTGTAGATAGTAGACCTTGTAGATAGAAGACCTTGTAGATAGTAGACCTTGTAGATAGTAGACCTTGTAGATAGTAGACCTTGTAGATAGTAGACCTTGTAGATAGTAGACCTTGTAGATAGTAGACCTTGTAGATAGTAGACCTTGTAGATAGTAGACCTTGTAGATAGTAGACCTTGTAGATAGTAGACCTTGTAGATAGATAAAGAAAGAACATTAACAAAAAACAGAATTTTTGGAAATACTTTCTAACTCATCGTTACTTCATCAGTTAAATTACAATGATAGGAAAATAGAAGACGAAGCGAATTACGTGATTTAAACATACTGAAAAGGAGGCTGGGAAAGAAAATGCTACAAAACCGATACACCGGGAAACTATTGATGTTATCTGAGATAAAAAACACTTGGATAAATACAAAAAAATTACCAAATTATGAAAGAATCTTGTACCATGGTTCAATAAATTTCTTAGGTTTCAAAAAACGTTTAAGGGCTTATTTTCGTTATTTTCGATATGTAGGGGTTTTGAGAGTTGATCTGTCCTAATTTCAGAGTACGTAGACCACTATCTTTCCCCACTTGTTGAAAAAACATCTTCCTATATTAGAAATACTACTGATTTTATCAACAAACTGAACAAAATTATTATTTCCGATTCCGATTCATGACTATCATTAATTTCTACGAACGTTGAATCTTTAACATTGCTCATGAAGAAGAAGAAGAAGCACGTTATGTTTACATGAAATCTGCAAATCGTCCAATTCAATGCTATTGGCACTCCAATGGTTGTTAATTTTGAAAATTTATTTGTGACCAACTTTTAGCGGTCACTTATAAACCATTATTAATCCTCTTATGGAAAACTTTTTTCTATTACTTTTTTTATTACACCTTACACATCCAATTCACAGCAGAACACTAGCATCTAAGTAGCAATTCTTATCATCCACCCAGTCTGATTTGTTCGCTACCAAAGTTTCAGTTTATCCATCCATCTATCCATCCATCCATCCAGCTATCTATCTGTCTATCTATCCATCCATCTATCTATCTGTCTATCGATCTATCTACCCATCTATCCATCTATCTATCTATCTATCTATACACAGTGAAATATTTACAGTGGACTCTGTTATCTCTGTTAATAGCAAAGGACCGCGTAGAAATCGGTATGGCACGAGATAGAGAGTCCATTGTATGTATGTATGTATGTATGTATGTATGTATGTATGTATGTATGTATAGATTTGTCATTCATTTGTATTTACAAGTATGGAAAGCTTACCATTTAATTTCAACTTACTGTTTTTACCATGTAAATCCACTCAGACTCCATTAAATTCCTGTCAATAATTACGCCGTCTCTAAACAAAATGTAAAAGGATAATGACAAAAGTCACTTAAGCTGTTTCATATAAAACTGTAATACTTTTCTTTAATTAACAATAAAACAAAAATTTATTGATTCCTTCCAAGTACAATGAAGAAAAGCAGGAATTCATCAGGGAGGAGGGAAGAGAGAGAGAGAGAGAGAGAGAGAGAGAGAGAGAGAGAGAGAGAGAG